>CAOLHI010000629.1:0-566176 GCA_948474755.1 Ctenosaura bakeri | reverse complement strand
ATGGGGTGGATTTTACCTACAGGCTATGTTATGCTCGGTGAGAACAAAGGAAATTTGGAGTTGGACAAAGGAGTTGGAAAAGGTCAGATTTTGCATGATGGTTTTAGCTCTTAAGACAATAGCATGGCCAGTTCGTTAATAGCCTGGCATAAAGAAATGGCTTGGCTCTTGGCCGTGCGGCTTTGTGTGGATAAAGCCAGTTTGCAGGGAGGTTTTTCCCTAAAGCAACAGAGAGTCTTAAGTTGCCTGTCTGAATGGGGTTTTGGAATGTACAACCATTAACGGCTGTGTCCGTACGTGCTCGTCCAGGGGACCTCTGCAAACACATGGAGTAGGGTGGCAGAGAAAGGTCAAGCAAAGGCCAAATTATTTGATATCAAAAGGATATCTAGTGCTCTCACCAGACATATCATAACCGTGATAACAGAGTTGGATAGAGGGATTTTAAGAAGAGGTTTGGTATGAGAAATACTACACCTGTCCTGAAGCCCGGGTAATCTGAAGAAGAAGTTTGTGGAAATTGAGTTTCTCAGCACGTGGAGTTGAGGGGAAGGCCCCCTGAACGA
This sequence comes from Ctenosaura bakeri, assembly GCA_948474755.1. Classification (NCBI taxonomy): domain Eukaryota; kingdom Metazoa; phylum Chordata; class Lepidosauria; order Squamata; family Iguanidae; genus Ctenosaura; species Ctenosaura bakeri. The sequence continues at coordinate 565,610 of CAOLHI010000629.1, read as the reverse complement.
AGCGACAGCAAGGCAGGATGGAAGTCAAGAGCGATCCGAGGAAGCGCTCAAAGTCCGGGGGTCTTATAAGGGAAAATGTGGCTGTAGGCTAGTCTGTTCCCAGGGATAACAATGAGTTTTGGGCTGGAGACAAAGCCTCCGAAAGATCAGTAATTTACATGATTGAGTTAAGACCGAATTGTCAATAGAGTAGCCAGTATGCAAATGCGGAGTGCTTGACAGTTGAGTATTGGGCTCGTCAAGCTGCCTGCTCGGGGCAGAGAGTCCTTTGTAAGTAGTGTGCATACATAATGTGGTATTTGCCTTGAGGATTCCTAAAGCAGCAGTCTGGCTATTTCTGGCCTGCCTGTGTTTGTTTGGAATGTTTCAGCGATTAGCGGCCGTGCCTGTATGCGAGCTTGTCTGGAGGCCTCGCAAGCACATGGAGAGGAATAGGTAAAGAAAGCCAAATTACTGATATCAGATGATATCTAGTATCCCCCAAGTCCGGACCAGAAAACTACAGTAACAAGGTGAGAAGAAATAGCAAAAATATATATCACAGGACCACTGGTGAATCACCATGGAACACATCTATGTCAGATAGTCTTCCTCTAGCACTGGGCAAAGTGCATACTTCCAGATGTTGTTAGATTGCAACTCCCACCAACTTTAACCAGAATAGCCAATTGTAAGGAATGCTTGACTCAAACATCTGGAGAGACTCAATTTGCCCACTTCTGCTCCAGCATCTCCTGGGACTCAGAGGTTAGATTTGGGCACTGGCATGGAGCATGCTTTCTCTTGAAGCCATGGGACTTGAAAGTTGATCTGTGCCAGCCATGTAGAAACATGGAAGATGGGTTTGCCAATGTGTAGCTTTAGCGATTAGGATGGCAATTTAGATAGGTTGCAGAAAATTTCAGAATCAAAACAGGAGGTCTGAAAGTCATATCTGCCTGATGTTCTATACTAGGAAAGGACACAGTGCAGAGCTATTAATTATTAAATGAACTTGTGGCCTCAGTTAATCCCATCAGTGTGTCTTGTCTCTTCATTTGAAATTGAAACATGTGAAAGGGTGGGTGGGAGTTTTCATTTTTTTCAGACAAGGAAACTAAGAACTTCTATTTCCATTTCCTTTGGGGCTTGCCAAACCGAGCTATGTAAATGATAGCAACAGATAATAAGGACATGCTAACCATGCCATGCTGGGCTATGTAAGTTTTATCAGTTCTACAATTTTCTGTGACACTTTTTCCTTTTTTTTAAAAAAAAAACTTTTCATAATAGATAGATAGATAGATAGATAGATAGATAGATAGATAGATAGAGGGGGGGAGTGCTTCAAATATACAAATAGGCCCTTCCCACACCCCACCACACCCCACAATGGCCATGGGATCATGATGGGATTGCAGCAACAGTTCTGCATGACATCATTGCAATCTTGACACAAACCTGTGGCCACCTGTTGCAATTGCAGATTAAATCATTGATAGATATCTCCTGTCAATGACACACGATTGTGCAGTCCTCCTGCCTCCCTCCCGTACTTAATGTCATGCAGAATAGCAGGAAGCACAATGGCTGTGCTTCCTCTCCAGTGCAGCCTGCAAAACTGCCAGGCTGCACTGTGGAAGGGAGGGGCAGAGCCATTGTGCTTTTTCTCAGCCAGCAGGCAGTCGGTATGAAGGGGAGCATTTCTGTCATGCTCTCCTCCCGGGAGAGGCTTTCCTTGGATCCCAATGCAATGGCTTTGAGAAGAGGTAAGGTGTGGAAAGGGCCATATAATAGAAAACAATAGAATGAAATTCAGCATTTCAGTGAACAATAGCAATTTGGTTAATCAACTAAATAGCTGTTCTTCACCTTTTCTTTATCACAGATCCCTTTTAAATATCTTTTGTTGCCATGGACCATGAAGACTTAACTCAAGATTTAAAATCCTGAAGTGCATCAAATTTATTTAAAGTTGCTTGCCAACAGCCTTCAAATTTAGAGAGAGGAAATAAATAAATAAGTAGATGCATCCACTCCCATTATGATGGTTTTTTTATTGGAATAATTCCATACAAATTTAGAATAACAACAACTGCAACAACCATATTTGAACACCGAACTACAGCCTAATATTACATGTTAATTTTAACACTCTCTCTGAGCACACCTTTAAAGGCTTTTTCACTTCAACCTACCGTACTTGGACCCAGTCTATCAGATCTTGCACTGTTCACCTTCTGCCTTAGAGACACATCCAGGAAAACTTGCAGAGCAGCCTCTTAGTCAGACTGGCATCTCCAAAACTTCTACTTTCTTTCCACCCACCTTCTTCTCCCCAGGAAATCTCAGCATCCCCCCTGCACACATACCATGTCACTCTGCAAGCCTCCCCACACATGGTCTTCCTAAGTCAGTTCCCCCATCCTCCAAATACTTCTTTCAGGACACACTCACCAAGTGGACTCTCAACACTCACTGCCATCCCCCTCCAAGCCCAGTGCCTCTCCAAGAATGGTGGGGACCCTCCACATGCAGGAACTCCCTCTCTTCCCTGGAAATAAAAAGCAGCAGCAAATGTGGTAGGGCAGCCAGGCAGGCCTTGAAAGCATACCTTGACAATGCCTTGGCCCATCACCACTGCTTCACAGCTTTCACACACCTCCTGTCTCTCCATAGACACTGCCACCCACTCACTCACTGATCTTTGACCATGAGTGGCCACCTCACTAACGAGGGATGGCCACTTGGCCTGGAGCCTCTGTTGCCTGCAGCTTGGTATGTGTCTGCATGTCTGGCGGTTGGCCCCTTCTACTAAGTCCATCAGAAGGCTGTGACTTGCTTGCCATTTCTCTATCCAGGACAGAGAACAGGGAATCTCTGTCTCATCCCTTTCCTAAACCATAGGAGTTCCCTGCCTGCCTGCTTGCCTGTCTCCTTCCCTTCCCTTCTCTCTTCACTCTCTCTCACACAATAAATTTGCCTGCTCTGCCTCTGCTATATTTCAGGGAGAAGTCCCATCTCTGAGTGGCCATCAGCAGCCACAGCACTGAAAGTGGGGATTGCACCACTGAGCATAAAGCTGGCTGGCCAAGGCAACTGTGGACTGCCTGTGAGGACATTTCAACTCCCTGGGGAGTGTCTGCGGACCACAGATTGAAAACAGCTGAAGGAAATAGTTCAAAGACTTATTGGAAAAAGATGGCTGAACTGCATTTAAAAACAAAGCAAAAACAAAAACAAAAAGACATAACAGTTATTTCAGAGAGAAGAAGCAGTGCTATAGAAATAGTTGAATCAGCCTATTTCTATGTTCTCTTTAATTTTTTGCATATTTTAATTCTATTCCATTCATGCATTAATCTGTGACTTTAAAAAATAGCCATTCATATTGAGGCACACATATTTTTATGTATGTAATATGTGTGTGCATGTATAATACTCTGACTCTAAATTCATATCTCTAAATGCTTCTTTTCTCAATCTGTACCTTTCAGAATGTACGCCCAAGTGCATTTGAACTGAAGTGTATCAAGAAGTATTAAAACTTGATGGACAACTATGGCCCTTTCCATGGGACATTGTCACCCTGCACTGGGGATGGGAGAAGGATGGGACCCGGATGACAGTTCTGCATGACTTCATTCAGGTCCCGTCCTTCTCTCATCCCCAGGTGGTGCAATTGCACAATAAATAATTGACTGGTTTTCCCTGTCAATGACCAGCAATCACGCAACCTTCTCACTGCGCACACACACTTGCCAGCTGTGTGGGGGTCCTAAAAGTGCAATGACTGCACTTTCTACCCCAGTGTTGCCTGGGACAGTACTCAGATGCACTTCAGAAGGAAGAGGTAGTGCCATTGTGCTTCCTCCATTCATGGAGGCATCTGGTGTGAAGGGGAGCGCTCCTGTCACGCTCTCCTCCCGAGAGAGGCTCTATTGAGATCCCCGGGGCACACTGCCAGGAGGCAGTAAGCTGCAGAAAGATCCTACGTTCTGGGTTGCTCACTGTTCCAGGAGATGCAGATAACATAAGTTCATATCAGAATGGAAAAATAATTGGCTTTGTCACTCATCTCTAGTCCAAAGTACAGGGACCATGAGACCAATCTGTACTCTATATGAAATTAACACAAGTCCTTCCTTAACTTCCAGGGAGGTTCATATTTACATAGACATTTTAGATTAATTTGGGCTTAGAGGACCACAGAAACAGATATGGAGGACCACAGAAACAGACATGGAGAAACATAGTATGCCTTTTGAACAAGACTGGCTAAAATGTGTATACCAACCAATATCTAGCGATATTTATCCTGCATGCTTTCTTTTCTAATGCCAATTACATTTTTCTGTTGTGTGCTGCTTCAACCAGTCCCTAGTGCCAGAAATGTTTTGTTTGTTGCCCATAATTTCTGTCTCTTTGATATGGTTTTCCTGATGCCCAAATGAAACATCAGATACAACAGAGCTCTAACATAGGTCCCTTCTGGAGTGATAGATATTTTATCACATTTTTATGGAGGGAGATAAAACAACAGTTTCATCTCAAAGTGAGAAACCTATTAAAAGAGAAGAGTTACAGCCAGGGCCCAGAGTTTTACCATATTTATACTTCAGTGTCTACAGAATGATCTTTTAGCTGTTTTATCCCAAGACCCTTACACACTACAAAAGTTATAGTGCAAATAAATCAGCTCTTTCTTTTATACAAACCTTTTACAACTAGATATCCCCTCCCCTTATGGTGAAAGAGTATTTGGAGGTTTATTTCATCATCATCCCTGTAAACTAAGTTCCTTCCCCCCTTTTTCAAAAAAATCTCACCTTGTTAAAATAATACGTGTTGTTAGATATAGACAACTGAGACAGTGTTGAACAACCTAACTTCTATAAGATAATAGTTAGGTTGCTTGTAAACTGGAGAGTGAAAGGTCTCCATAAATAAGCATCCTGTGTGTAGCCATGGCTAGGCTGTGTTGTCCATATACTCTGTTCTTTGAACAGACAGTAATACTCAACCTTATTGAGATTCTCCAGTTTCCACCTCCACAGTTGTCTTAAATGGGGCAGGATCACTCTGCAAACTTGGCTACATATCTGTAATTATTTCCCCTCAATTTCGTTTTCTACAGAGTTGCATTGTTTCTCTGCTTTTCCCATATTCCTTGAAACTTTCTTCCATGATAGCTTTGTAATTCTCATGAAATTTAGCAGGATTGACACAATTGCTCCAGGGCAGTCCCAGCATCTCCTCCAGGCTAGGCAGGGACCTGTGCTCCTATTAGGTCATCATTGCCATGCTATTATCTGCATAGACCTTGTTATATCTAGGAAGGGCTTTTTTGGGGGGGGGTACCTTTCCAGCCCTGATCTAATAATAAATGACACTTGGGCCCTTTTTGCAACTTGTCTGTTCCTGGTGGCATCCTGTAGGGATCTGGCAGGGCTCTGCCAGGAGGGGACCGCAACAGGAGCTCTCATCTCCGCACTGGCTGCCTCCGGGATCCAGGAAGCACGATGGTCCTGCCTCTTCCTGCCACAGTACAGCTGGGTTCTGTGCAAGGCTCTGCTGGGGCATGAAGCACAGCCATTGTGCATCTGGACCCTCCACACACCAGGTAAGTGCAGGATGGCAGCACAATCATGGGTATGTCAATGATTTAATCTGTGATCATACCACCTGGGGATGGGAGAAGGATGGAACTGCAATGACATCATGCCCAACCATCATTGTGATTCCTTCCTTCTCCCATCCCTATGGTAGGACGACAATGTCTTGCGAAAAGGGTATTGGTGTTTGCCATTTGCTCCTACCCTCCTTTCTGTCATTTAATATATCTTTCTCATCTCTTCTAAAGATTTAGTTCTTGAAAGAGAGACTGAATGGCAGGAGGACAAAGAAGTTGGAGCAAGGGCCAAAAAGCGTATTGGAAATCAGACCCGACTTGAAAAAGTGGTAAATTATTTTTGATCCGCACTAGTTCGGATATTCTCTGCATACATAGTTCAAAGTTAAACTCCACCAGTCAAGTATCTATAAGATTTGTAATGTCTTACTGAATTAATTCTGCTTCTGTGCACTGCCATCTTTCATTAGCTTTATAATTTTGGGGCATGCATAGGTAAGTAACTTGCTAAATATTAGCTGGTTCATGTAGAATGCTTATGCATTATATGCTAATTCATACCTGTTGGGAAGTTAATCATCTAGGTTCAATAATCTGCTTTGATGCATACAATTCAGGAAAAATTTTGCATTGGGGGCAAACCTGAATAAATATAGATGCATTCTTGCTAAACACATCCTTGCCACATTTTGTACAAACAAATCCCTTATTCATAGCTACATGCCATTTACAGACACAGATATTATAGAGAATGAACATCGGGATTGTAATAGAAACTGAGTCTTGTTTTCAATCTCTTTTTTTCACACAGAAACATTTTTTTTCTGGTACTGAATGCATTTTAATTATATTTGCTATATATCCATGAGCCAAACAGATGTAATGAGAGAGAGATCCATGAACAGAATTTCTTTTGGTTTTCTAAAATATTAAGAGCAGTAGCATAGTGTTTAGAATGTAGATTCAGTGCAGAAGTGTCCTTGTGTATATATGTGAGGTGTAATTTTCCTAATTGTAGAGATTTCTGTAGGGCTGTACCTTGTGGAACAGATAGCAATTTCAACAAGATATTTGAAGTACGAAAACAGGCAGAAAGACCCTATCTAAAGGTTAAATGATCCTACAGTGTCTCCCCTGTTTCTAACTCCTTCATTTACCCTATTAAAGAATTGTTAAGTATTAATTGGAGTCTATGTGGAAGTTTGGAACAACTTGGAACAAAATTTGCCATATAACCTAGAAAAGCATTGCCAAATAACCAGTTTTGACCCTCTCAACCCACTTCAGGCTACAGTCCCTCCTAAAAGTTTTTTTTTTTTTTTCCAACACTGGAAGGTACCGAAATATAACTTCTGTTTTCTTTTTGTGGGGAACATAATAGACTGTATACATACTGTACACACACACACCCCACATTATATTAAAGGAAGGCTTTGCACCTTGCTTCCTATAGGAGAACTACAATTCCTGGAAGTTTCTTTGGCTGAGCTTTGTTTTTCTATTTGTTTTATGTTTTCCAGCACTGAAAAGATTCTATGAGTGTAAAGGGCCTCAGAGAGGAGTCCCAAAAAAGGCTTTGCAAGGCACAGGTGGGCTGTCTGCCATGTGAATCCTGCCCATGACTTGGACCAAATGTGGTGAAACAGCAGTCCTAGGACTTTATATTACCTGAGGCACTCACACTGAACTTAAGAAAATGGGTGACATTTTAAGTCAACTGGTTTAAAATGCTGCAAAAATCGCAACTTGCAAGATTGGCAGTCACAAATCTCAAGATTGTCCACATCTAGACGAAGCAAATTTCAAGCAAACAAGAAACCAAATTAGTCTCCAAACATTCCCAAAACAAAACTAGAAACAATGTGACATCACTTTTGGTCACACTGTAAGTGATCCCTGTGTCTCTATTGGTGTGAAAAATGATTTCCAGCTTCTTGCAGTTGCTCATCCCTAACTTAGACAGAAATGTGAGGCATTTTACCAAAAATACAACAGACTCCTTTCTTGCATGATAATTGTGCTGGATTGGAATATGCATTAAATGCCTGACAAAGGCTACACTAGAGCCCCTGAGTGTGGGTTCATCATACATCATTCTCTGAACAACGTATTAATATTTGATTACTGGTGTGGCCAATTTTGTTCTGTTTCATTTTGTGTTTTTCAGTAGGTATGCACATCAAGAAGTTACCGGCTATGGCAGCTTCCCAGTCCCTATCAAAATAATTTACTTTCAGGCACAGTGGCAAAATAACCTAAAGGCAACAGATCCCATCTGATCACGGAAGCTAAGTAAGGTCAGCCCTGGTTAGTACTTGGATGTGAGACTGCCAATGAATATCAAGTTCTCTAGCCTTTATTTTAGAAGAACGCACTGACAAAACCATCTCTGAGTATTCCTCGCCTAAGAAAACCTTATGATATTCATGGGATCACCACAAGTTGACGGGTGACTTCAAGGCACATACACACAGATCACTGTTTGGATGTGTTTGGAAATTATTTTGTTCATACACAGAAAGAGATTAGAAATATGTTAACTGGCTGTATTTTTAGAAAAGAGAAGGAAAGAAAAGAAAAAGTAAGGCATTGAAGTTCACACTGATATGCATTCTAAATTGCTTTGACTTTGTGTGCTAAAACAGACAATTAAAAACAAAACTGTGGAGGGATGGTGGATGATGGGAGCTACGCAAAACCACGATAGCACTTCCCTCCTGCCACTGAGCTCTGGCCAAAAAGCTGTACCAGAGTTAAGTGTGTCAAAAACCAACAAATAGCACAGAATGTACACACGGCTTTAGAAGCATGCACAGCAGAGTTCAAACTAGCAACAATGCTCTGAAGCTACAAAAACAACACCCACACAATGTTATCTTCCAGCTTGGAGGCATTTAATCTTCAGTTACGATACATACATATTTACAGGATTCTCCAAACAGAAGCTCAGCATTCCTCTGACACAGCAAGTGTAGATATGCTTTCTGGCATAGCCTCTGGCCAAACGCGATCAGGCAATCGAGAGGACAATTGGCTGGGACCCAGCTCCTTATATACAACCCTTGCTGATGCAACATCTAGCTAACTTTGCATTTACCATGTCTGATGCAACCCTCTGCCCCAGTTACATATCACATTGACTCAGCTAGAGTCACATGGGATTACCTCATGCACTGTCATCCCCAGGTGCAATCCGCAATGTATATCATATGTATTTCATTGGACCAAAGGTCATGTCCAACCTTTCCTCACAAAAACAAAATATAAACCTTGACTGTAAACCCCCTCAAGGTTATGGGGCTGTTGTTCTTGGTTTGGAGGAAAAATAAACATTTTTGAACAGGGTCTGGGCATGTCTGTAAAATATGGTGTATTAGGAAAAAAGTGGCCTTATAATACTCGTACTGCAAGTACAAGAAATTCATGGGATCGCTATAAATTGACAGGCAGCTTGACATACACAAGTAACAGGAAGTGGTTAGAATTGGAGTCTCCATTTTGCTGTCTCACTGCACTGAGACATGAGTGTCTCCATACTAGAAAATTATAGCAGTTTGAAACCATTTCAACTACCATGGTTCCTGCCTATAGAATCCTGGATTTGCAGTTTTGTGGGAATTTTGAATGAGAGGCTTCAGTGCTGTAGTTAAGAGGAATGCATCAGAGCTCTCTGGCTAAGAATTGGAAGTCAGTTACCAAATTACTAAGGATTCCATAGGATGGATACATGCAATCACTTGTGTAGTGTGGATCCCCTTCAACCAGTCGGGATTATAATTTCAGCAAGTGTGTGACCTTGGGCACGTCACACACTCTCAGTCCCAGAAAAACTCATGATACTTTTGCCTTAGGACCGCCATAAGTTGGAAACAACATAAAAGCAGACAGGAACAACAACAGAAAATGGTGAGCTATCTTAACTTTATTATGTGAACTATTACCATGATACCTCTGGAATAATAATTATCCAATCTTCCATGAATTACTCTTATATCACACTCTTACTAAGAACATTGTAGCATATATTTTAACTTCTCCCTGCCAAACTAACTTGCACCAGAGAAAATGGCTTTAAAAGTTCTTTTGAATTACACTGAGAGAGAAAGATAAAAGAACTGGCTGATAAATAAATGGTATAGATTTGGGGTGAAGGTCTCAACATGTCAAATGATTAATGTGAGATGATGGCTCTAAAGGAGAGAAAACACCAATTAAGGAAAAGAGGAAACTGGGAATGATTTAGAGCTGGCTCCTTTGACATAGTCAAGCTACAGCATGCATAAGAAGTCTTTTCTTAATAATAATAATAAACAATAGTGCTCTAGAATGACCTCAGACAGCACCAGTGCTTCAGAGATGGACATGATCATTTTTAACTATGAAAACAATACAAAGTGACGCCAAACTGCTAGAGAGAAGGGTGCATTTCTTTCACTTACTAATACTGTTTAGTTTTAAAATTTGAGGGAGCGATTTAATATTATTTTGCTGAAGGTACATAAATTCCCATTACTATTCCTGCAGGGAGAGGTAAGGCACATGGATGCTGAAGCCTCACCTGATATATCTGTCGCTGGACTGATTGAAAAGGGGAGATTTAACTTTGTAAGGATTTTAAAAAGGGCTTCAGAGACTTTTCTCTCAGGCTTACCATTACATTCTGTCATATTTGTGTGTTTCAGAGATAAAGCCTGATTGTCTCATTCTTCCCAGGCAGATAAACACGTCGTCCCTTAGTATTGGCTTTTAAAAGAACCATGACAACTTTCCTTTCTTCCTGTTTTTATTTCATCCAACATTTAGCTATATGCTCATACTTGTTATAGTTAAGTTCATGCTGTTCAGTAAATTACAGAAATTGTTTAGTAAATGTCCAATGGCAGCCAATGGCTTCCTTGTCAGTGAGTTGGTGAATCCATTCCAGGTTTTAATTTAAACTTTAAAATGGCTATCCAATGTGCTGAACTGTGTTGCCAAAATAGGTTTGGCACTGTGGATACTCCATTAAAGTGTTGACTAAAACCTGGAACAGTTTCATTGTCCTATTGACATGGAAGCCCCCAGACACCGAGATTGTCCATGTTATTTTTAGCACTGCTATACTCCATTCTGAGATTTCAGGGACAAAACCTGAGAGCAGAGGATGATCTTTGTGAAGCAAATTAAGCAATGCTTAGGAGACGGGCAACAAAAGTTTCTAGGTCCACGGACTGTGGAAACAGATATAAGAGCACTTTAGATAAATGGGCCCAGAATATGAGAAAAACCTGGCTAACCAGGTAATATAGCAACTCAAAGTAGGGCAGGGAGACCCAGATATATTTTGGGAGCTAAGCAAATAGCAAAATGGACCTAATAGCTGCACCAGCTTTTGTCATTTACACTACAGCTTGTGTTCCTCATGGCCTTTAGCTACATCACCCATGGCACAAAAGGAGTTTTCTCAGACACTGGATGGCTCCTGGGACTTGCAGAAATCTCATCACCATTGTTTAGGAAGATTTTTCCAGGTCCTGTACAGCTCCTGCCAGGAGTTGTACATCAGGATAGCTCATGAGTTGTAACACTGGCATTCCTCTCCCTTCTTTGCTCCAAATTGTTTGATAATGCCAAATATATTTACCATCACCCAAGAGTTCCTCCTCTTGCCCCCATTTGTTTGCTTGTTTGTTCAGTTTGGTTTGATGTTGCACAAGTGAACCTAGGAAGGGATGAGAAGAGGTACTCACCTCACATACAAAATCAGACCTTCTCCTCCTTCAGTACTATTTGTCCTGAGTTTTGTCTCCCTATCTGGAGAACCCAGGAAACATGGCCATTCTCTGAGAACTAGAAAAGTATTTTACAGGCATTTGTTTATAATTGGTCTTGAGACATCTACAGTCTATCAGGAAGATTTTATATCTACTAACTCTCTCTCTGGGCATTTCCACACCACACTATTGTAGTGCTCTTATTCCACTTTCAACACCCTATGGAATCCTGGGATTTGCAGTTTGGGGGGGCATTTAGAATTCTCAACCAGAGAAATCTTGAACTCAATATATTACAAACCCCAGAATTTCACAGGATGTTGAAAGTGGAATAAGAGCACTGGCTTTCCGCACTAGCCTGTTATAGCGTGATGATTTCACTTTCAACATCCTCTGTAATCCTGGGGTTTGCAGAGGATGTTGAAAATGGAATCATCACGCTATAGCAGACTAGTGCGGAATGGCCAAGGTAGGGCAGAAAGGCCCTCTCTCTCTCTTTTAAAAGGACTCTTGAAAGTCATATTGTGAATTCATTTTTTTTTTTTAACAAGAACGTTTTGATCACTGTCTTTTGTTTGGAGGGATATTTAATTTTGTGCCTCCATTTTAGTAAGATATTGAAAAAGGGGTATCTTCCTATTTTCTAGTTATGTTTTGGATTACAACTCCATGAATCCCTGGGCCATTAGGGTCCATAGTTCTCCATAAAGATAACTTCTCCAGGATCTGGTAATAGTACATGCTATGGTATGGAAACTGAAGAGCCATTCACTATAGTATCAATGCCCAGTGACTGACAAGGGAGGTAGCCACGTTTATGGAACAGATATTTTGAATTTCTCAAATCTGGTGGAGCACATCAGAACACAGCTGTCCAAAAAAGGGTGGTTGTTTTCCTTTGCATTATTGTTTCTTTGTTTTAACCCCCCAACATATCTGAAATGAAAATGCCAATTTCAAGGATGGTGAAACAGCTAAAAATGTTTTTAATTAATTCTTTTTCATTTATTATATTTATCTTTTATTATATTTATCAGAAAAGATAATCTGAAGTGACATATGCAGCGGCATATTAAAACATCCATATACAACATGGCAAAAAACCAAAATCATTAAACAAAATAGCAAAACATAACCAAAAAGCACTATGATAAAGAATTGCTTATCTACAAGTTGAACATCTCATACCCCCAACCTTAGAATGAATACCTGGTAAGACAAACAAAATAACCTAGAAAAAACAGACCATAACTAATGTTCAAGATTCTGGAAAAAGAAATATGTCCTCCCTGGTGGCAAAAATATGACAATGATGGCATAAGGCAAATTTTATTGGGGAGAGCAAAAGCCTCCTGAAGGGCTTCTGAGGCAAACTGTAGTAGCTAGAAGGTTCGTGTATGGAAAGAAAGTCCTTGAGGTACTGAGGTTTTTAAGTCATGCAGAACTTTATGTTTCTTGTCAGTTTAGTGCAAGCCTAATTTGATACTTTCTTCATAAACTACATATTTCTATACTATATAAACACGAGCAAACAACAGTAAGAATGCTTAAAGTGTGTGTGTGTGTGTGTTTATAATTTAGATCTTCTCTATGTGAATCAAAAACAACAGTTTATTTCCTTTTTTGTGGAAAGAAAGATGCCTGCATGTATCAGAATCCTCAGGTAAGAAAAAAATAGCAATAGCACATATATTTCTATGACGCTTATCAGCTAAGTGCCCTGAACAAGCTGGGTTGTTACCCTGTATGTTGGGGGGTCCTAGGAGGGGCACCCAGATGTGCCAAATAAAATACCAATTGGGGGAAATTAGCTGGAGCACTCTCTTGGCTAATGAGAGGCAGGGTAACTTTAGCAAGGATCTTTAACCCAATATATACAACGGTGGGTCAGAGAGCGGCTAGACAAGGTTTTCAAAGTGGCAAACAATATTTTATTAAAGACAAGAAACACAAAAGACAAGACATAAACTAACTAACTTGGAAATAGAAACGGAGACTTGTTTGGGAAGGCAATACGACACCAGGTCTCGCAGTCCTGGAGAGAAGTAGGGTTCCGGGGAAGAAAGCTCAGCGTGGTTAGCTGAGGGGAGTTCCTTAGACAACCGGCAGCCAGGTGGGATGGAAGTTTAAAGTAGTCCAAAGACCGTTTGGAAATGTGGGGTTTTTATAGGGGAGTTTGTGCCTACCGGCTATGGCAAGCCAGGTGAGAACAAAAGGAGTTTTAGTGCTAGACAAAGGATTTGGCAGCGGTCAAGTTTACATGATTGGATTTGCTCTTGATGACAATAGCGTGGCCGGTACGTTGATGGCCCAACATAAAGGAATGGCTTGGGTGAGAGCCGTGCCGCTATTGTGAGGTTTGTAGATCGAAGTTCCCTGAAGCTACGAGCGAGGCTGGAGTTGCTGGCCTCAATGGGGTCTGGAATGTAAAACCATTAGCGACCACACTCTGTCCGTGCTTGTCCGGAGAACCTTGCAAACACTTGGAGTGGGGTGGCTGGAAAAAGGTCAAGCTGAGGCCAAATTCTTTAATATCAAAATGGTATCTGGGGGTCCTCACCCAGAATGCCATAGCAGAAGTAACAGGGTACTCATTTTACCAATCTGCAGAAGGATGGAAGGCTGAGTCAACCTGGAACCCGGAAGGACTGAACTCACAACATTGTGGCTGCAGTACGGGCATTTAATCACTGTGCCACCACCCTCACCATAAAGATTATTATTTGGGAGGAGTGTGGTCCTCAATCTAAGCATGGCACAAAGCACTTGCAGGGCACAAATGGCCTTTACTGGCCTCCAAATGAGAGAGGCCAGGTATCTTTATATCACCACAGCTGCACTTGGACAGTGAGTGGGGGGAGGCGGGGGGCAGGAGAGGCACAGCAAGAGGATATTTAAGGTCCTCTCATCCCCTTTACATTCCTTTTTGGTAGCTAAACTTGAACTGTGTGTTTTACTGTGTTTGGTGGAACTGATTTGAAGGGGAGGCAGCACAGTGCTTTTTGGGCTCATCTGCCATGCAAAATCGCCCATTGCATTTTCATTTTAATTCAATTTTATTTTAATTTGGTTGTATTTTAAATTGGCTGTGCTTTAAATTGCTTGAAATTTAAGTCAGTTTTGTTTTAATTCAATTGTATTTTAGATCAGTGTTTTGTTTTAATTTTATTGTACTTAAATTGGCTGCATTTTAAGTAGGTTTTTTTTTTCTTCCCAATGCAGTTGTATTTTAAATCAGCTTTCTTTTAGGTCAGTTTTATTTAAGTTGGTGGTATATTAATTCAGTTTTAATTTAAATCAGTTCTATTTTAGTTTGGTTGGAGGACACTAGGGGACAGCAGGGAGTGATTCTGAGAGCTATAAAGACAACGGCTAGGCCATGAGCATGCAGAATTACATGCAGGTTAGGGAACCTAGGCCTGATCCTATATTTTGTCATGCTGATTTTAAGCCCCTTATTAAATACCAGTACTGGACTGTCACTTCAAAGCCTCTGTTAGGCCTTCAGAGGGTAAAATTTGAAACCCACCTGTTTTGTATTGGGGCATCTCATATAGTTGTTGCCATTGGTCTGATTATGGGAGCAATCCAGTGTATTGGCCATTGAAGATCCCAGGCTTACATGAGATGTGCCTGACTTCTCAATTCATAAACTGCATGGTTCTGTTTTCTAATGTTCTGTTTTACAAGGTTCTAGATTTTGTCTGAAAGGTGGTGGATCCAGATTTATGGCCACCTTACAGTTTACTGGGTGGTGTGCCAGACCTGAAATTGCTATCTTGGTGCTCAGCTTGGGCTGAACAACCAGGCCAGTGGTTCAGGAAAAGAGGCCTTCACTGGCATGGACTGTTGCCTTTATTGTTTGGGGAACACAGACCTTCACATTTTGGTCATTTACCTGGGAGGTAATGACCTGGATTTGGTGAAGAGCAAGACTCTTATTGTTCAGGCTTTGCATAACTTTTGGGTAATATAGAATAGATGGCTGGAAATAATATTGATGTGGTTAGCCATTTTGTCTTGCCAAATCTGGCAGGGTAAGGGAAATCTCTGATGCAGTAATACACTCTGTAGACAGGCAAATAGGGAAATGCGGTAAACAGAGGGTTGGATGACTTCCTCCTGCTTTGCAATATAGTATTTCAGTGCCCTGAGCTCTGTGGAGCAGATGACATATATTTATCCAAGGAGAGTAATAAGTTGTTCCTTGAAAATGTTCAACAAGTGGTGAGGGCCCTTTGGACCAGCTTGGTGGGGAAAAGGGATGTTTATCTCTTATTTGTGGTAGGTAGTGAGGGGGATAAATAAGAGTTACAGTGAACACCTTGCTAGTTTTTTGGTGAAGGGGAGGGCTCTGGAACTGACTGTTTAGGTTCTGAAACTTAGGGGAAGGAGACTAACTTTGGGGCTGGTCTTGGGGGCTTTGTGCTCACTTAAGTTCTAAGACTTGGAAGTGGAGTTCCCCGGGGTCTACCTTCCAGTACTTGGCTAGATGGGGAGCAAGCCAGCTATAGGGTAGCCCCCTGGGTTCAGGTGGTTCATGCAGGAGAAGACTGAGGAAGAAGTCACAGAGTGAGCCTGGCCTCAGTTGATCTTATTACTCTAAGTGGTGGGGGGTGTTGGGGTCCACCCACAATGCTAGTGTCTCCTTAGAAATTGGGAAGTTGTAGCTCAAAGGAGGCCATTAAAAGGAGGGTAACAACAGGATCTTTTCACTTAAGTATATTAGTACTAACTGTAGAGAGAACTCCAGTTAAAGTATTTTATTCAAATTGACAAACACACAAGAAATTAGACATGCTTAAGAACAAGGCTATTAGAAGGAAAGGCAAGATTGGTTGAATAGAGAGAGATTGGATGGAAATTATGATAGTTATCAGTCCTGAGGAAGGGGTCATACCACAGCATCTGAGTAACATGCAGGAATGGCAATCTGGGGCACACAGCCAACTTACTACATCCAACATACTGCAAATGGCTAGTGCCCAAGCTAAGTTTTTTTATACCCTATTTCACACCCTGAAAAGGTGCATAATGGCTTTCCCATGGAACTGACAAAGGGATTCAGAAGGGGCAGATTGCTTAACTCCAGAATGACAAAACATTGGTGGGATGCACGAGGACTTCTTAATGTTCAGTCAGGTAGGGTGTATAAGGAAGATCTCTGTAGGGTAAGGTTGAGGGATCATCTCTGATTACACACCAATCTGGGTAGTTTATCTTTCATTGTATTAAAAAGTGCCAAGAGCCTGAAGCAGTGAAGGGATTAGCACAAACCCACCAGCACTGGGTTTTCTATATAATCCTATATGAACTTTCATGATCCCAAACATGTCTCCAGCCAGCATAACCCTGTTTGATTTTTCCAGTCATTATTAAGTCCAATTTATGAAAATTGCATATCTTGTAGGAGGGGTGGTAGGGTATGGTAACAATCCCATGCAAAGTTGCTCTCCGTTCTTGCACCTTTTCAGATTCAACACAATTAAATAGGTTCTAAATTGAATAAAATGGCCCTTATTCAATCCAGTTTTCTGTATCAGGTCTTGTTATTCCACAATTGGTCAGTGAAATAGCTGGGTAGGAAAGAACTGAAACAGCACCAGTAATTTTTTTTTCTTTTATTTATGATTCTTTTTTTATTAAAGACCAAATTTAGATATATAAAACAACACATAAAGGCATATAAAAACACACCTGAAACACCTAAAACAAATATCAACAATGAAAAGTTACCTAGTTTTAAAAAGACAGAAGTCAAAGCTAAACTAACTTAAAACAGGGCTAGTAAAATAGACACATGACTTCCAGCCCCACCCCCACCCCAGTCTGATGGCTATAAGGTAAATTGCTAAACATTTCTTCAGCATTTTATCACTAATATTACAACACTAATATATACTTCTGCTTGTTAATAATAAAGCTATTAATCTTCAAAACCCAAAGTTGAAGTTCTCCCCCAATAATATATCAAATATGTGATCACCATATCTCTGAATTTACTCAATGAACCTTTCTTATCTGTTTAAGGAGTTTCACCTATCAACCTGATGCACCTCACTGCATCACTTTACATCACAATCCTTTATATTTTATTGTGGCCTTGAGATAAACACTTAAAAAAAAGAAGAAGAACTAGGAGACATATCCCTTCTCCCAGGCATGCACACACACACACAAATACATATGGAAAACCGACTTGTGGAGAGTTTTCGAAAACACATTCTATTACTGCAGAATCATTTCTGGGTCTGCCTCAAGTGCTGTTAAACAAAGGGAGGGCAAGCTCTTACAAGGTAAGCTAGATAGTCTGTGAATTGTGGTAAAATAAGATTACTAGCCAGCCTTGAATTTTGGCTCATCCAGATCTGCTCAAGCCATAATTTGCCATCTCTGGTGAAAATAAATTTTGATAACACTTTGTTGAATTTCTTCTATAGTCCATTGGAGGTTGTTTTTCTCCCAAAAAATCTGATTATTTTACTTGTTTGTAGCAGTTCTTGTGGCGAAGAACTATGCACATGACATTTGTCACATGGAATATATTTGGATACCAATCGCCAGTGTTTTCAGAATTCTGAAGGAAGTCCATATACAAATGTCAATACTTGTAACATGAGTGCAAGCTCATGAATCACAGCTGAATATGAGATGTGGGCTTAGTGGAAAGTACTCTGTTTGAGGCAATAGTGGATAATGGTTAAGAATGATCTGTGTTTGATTGAGTAACTAAATGATTTCATTAAAAAGAGTAAGGGAGAGGGAGGAAAAATAGGAATATAGTAGCACCTTTAATATTAACTGATTTTTATTTTTGCACAAGCTTTCATGGGTATCAAGCTTCTTCTTCAGATACAGGGTGTTGTTATTAACTGCTGTTACCCCAAAATGTAGGTGCCACAAGGGCCACCCTGCAATGCCAAATACCTCCTTGCAAAAGCAGGAAATGAATCAGCTCGAAGAAGAGGCTTGCGAGAGGGGGGTAACCTAATGAGATTTTTCTACCACTGTTTATGGGCTCATGCAGGAAAGAACCAGGCAGAGATTCAATAGTGAACTAAAAATGTGTTTTGTTGAGGGGAATTCACTCATGCATGCACACAAGATACACACAGTCAAACATTCACACAAGAGCTAGCTGAAGGATAAAGTGGGGGGGAATTATTGATAGAGAGTTTGAGGTTTATGGGTTGTAATTACCAGTACAGATGAGTAGTAAAGAGCTGAAATGTGGCTTGGCTTAGGTAGGACCTAAGGAACTTCTTGTTCAGAAGCCAGATGGACAGAGTGGACATTTGAGAGACTGTACTGGGCATCCTGGAATCAAGGGTATTTGTATCCCAAAAAATAGCCTGTGGCAGTGGAAGATATGTGCAGTTCCAGGTGTGGAACAGTTAGAGTTGCAGCACAGACAATGTTGATGAATAATGTTTGCAGTGTTTGGATGACAAAGACATAATGTGTGTTGTAACAGCTGTTTATTGTGGGTGCTACAAGGCATAAGGAGGAAGTCGTCCAGGTGCACAAGGGATGAGTATCTTTCATTCATTGTCCTGGTGGACAATGATTGAACATTGATTGAACACAATGATTGTGTTCTTTGGGAAATTCCAGCTTCTACTTAAGCCTATTATCCACATGAACGGCATCTATTTGCCTGACAAATGGCCCAGTGATACCTGGAGGGTGTCTTAGACTGACCAGCCTTCCTTTCTCATATTCACAGTCAAAGTTTTCCTTCTGTTGATTTGACCTTCCAGTCACCTTCAGGTTTGATTTTGATATTAGTGTCAGTTGAAGTGTATTGCCAATTAAATATGATGTCAATTACATATGGTGCCCATCCAAATCGTACCATTACTGGTAGCCAGAGGCTAGTCCTAACACTGCCACCAAATGAACTTCAACTTATGGCAGCACTACAATGAGAAAGCTCCAAGTCACCCTATCATCAATAATCCAGCTCAGGTCTAGCAAACTTAGGGTGATGACTTCCTTGTTTGAGTCTATCCATCTGTAATGTTGTCTTCCTCTTTTCCTATTTTCTAACTTACAAACGTTATTCTCTTTTCTAGTGAGTGGTATCTTCTTATGCTACAGCCAAACTACGACAGCCTCAGGTAGTAATCTTGGCTTCTAGGGAGAGTTCAGGCTTGATTTGCTCTAGGACCCATTTATTTGTCTTTTTAGCATTCCATGCTATTTGCAGAACTTTCCTCCAGCACCACATTTCACATGAGTTGATTTTCCTCCTCTGAGACCCTTTTTGCACCTTACCTTTTCTCGGTGCTGGGGTGCAGGGCTCACGCGAGCAGTCTCCAGTGAGAGGCTCTTGTATCCCAGTTCCTTCAGCTCGCTGCCTGCTCGCTCCAGAGCCCCACCTCTTCCTTCTCAGGGCCCAGGCTGCACTGGATAGGAAGGGTGACCAGCCTGGCTCCTGAGGCTCCGCACACAAGGTAAGTGCATGCGGGGCTCCGGAGGGATGCGTGACTGTGCACCATTTTCAGATTAAAGCCAAAAATGAAAAAGTGTGTGAGTGGTCCCTGCCAGGCCCTGGAGCATTGTGCAAATGTGAGTGTGTCATGTGGACCACTCCTCACATGTGTGCGACACTCGAGGGGCCCTTTCACATCAAAAATACTGTGCAAAAAGGGCCTCAGTTTTCTTCACTGGCCAGTTTTCACAACAATACATGGATACTGGAAATACTATGGCATGGACAGTCTTAACTTTAGTATTCAATGATGTATCTTGACACTTGAGGATCTTGCCTAGTTCCTTCATAGATGCCCTTCCAAGTCCTAGCCTTTAGAGACTGCACTCTCTAAACTGATTAATGGCTAAATCAAAGTATGGAAAATCTTGAACTATTGCAGTGTTTTCATCAATTGTTTTAAAGTTATAGAAATCATCTATGGTCATTATTTTTGTTTACTTAATGGTCTACTGTAAACCTGCCTTTGAACTTTCTTTTCCGACTTTCAAGAAGTAATCCTTCAAAGTCTTTGCCATTTTTTTTGCTAGTAGTATGATATCATGTGCATATCCTGAATTGTTCATGTTCCTTCCTCCAATTTTCATGCCTCCTTCCTCCTGCTTTATGTATGATATGTTCAGCATAAAAGTTAAATAGATATAGGTGATAAAATGCGGCCTTACTTGACCCACATGCCAATTTTGTTTCTCTGCATTCTGTTTCTCTACATTGTGTTCTGACAGTAGCATCTTGTCCTGAGTACCACAGCACAATGAAATGCTGTGACACACCCATTTATTTAAGAGTGATCCATAGTTTCTCATGATCTACACAACCAAAGCCTTGCTATAATCTATTAAGCACAAGGTCATTTTCTTTTGAAATTCTTTGGTGTGCTCTGTTATGCAACATATATTTGCAATATGAACTCTACTGTGTCGTCCTTCCTGAACCCAACTTGGATGGCTGACATTTCTCACTCTGTATATGGTGAAAGTCTTTTTTGTAGGATTTTGAGCATCACTTTGCTTTTAAGGGGAAATTAGTGCAAATATCCTGTGGTGACACCAATCCTGGTGTTCCCTTTCATGAGTACTGGAATATATATATTTAATATTTTCAATATGTGGTTCATTGTTTTGTTTTCCGTATCTGTTGACAGGTTTCATTTAGAACTACAGTAGATTCTGTGGTTAGAACTATAGTAGATTCTTAGAAACCTGAAACAGCTGTATTGGTATATCATCTGTTCCTCATGATTTATTTCTCCCAAGTGCTCTGAATGCAGCTTCCATTTCACTTTCTAAAATTGTGGGTTTAACTTTAAGTGGTTCTTCCTTGAATAAATCTGTCTACAGTTCTTCTGTATATTGTTTTCATTGTCTTTTTATTTCCAGTTGGTCAGGTAATATGTTCCTCTGCTGGGAATACCTACTCTTGGTTTAAATGTCCACTGATTCCTTGGCTCTTGTGGAAAAGGTCTCTTTTCTAGTGAGTTCTTTCTCTTTTGTTATCTTCTATTTCTCTGAAGATCTGGAAGATTTGTATTATCTCACATGGTCCTTTGACAATTTCGAACAGGGTCATGATTGGCATGTTTCTGGATCCTATTACATTCTATCCCACACCTACAATTATATAACTATAGTTTATAAACTGTGGCTTCAATATCACTCTGTATTTCACCTGAAGAAGAGGACTGATATCCACAAAAGCTCATGCTAAAATAAAAATCACTTTGTCTTAGAAATTCTGCTACAGTCCTTTCCCCCCTTTTTTTCTTCCCCTTCCCTTTCTCCTTTTTATGCTTCAGGAGACTAGCATGGCTATTTCTTTGATTTATTTCACGATGTTTTATCATCAAATGATAGGTAAATGTATGTCTTTTCAGATACCTTGTGTGTTTTTATCCAAAAATTCTATTCTGTATCTGTCTTAGGCCATTTCCGCACAGGGCGAGATAATTGCCCCATGCTGGTACTTACAGGACTTCTTGGCTCCACGCTTGGCTCCAGGCTGGTCCGGAGCAGTCTGTGGCCACCGCTCCGCACTGCTCTGGGAACAAAAATGGCAGTTTCAAGTTGGTGGAGGCTCTCCACCAACCGCTGAAGCTCGCCAGCCTAAAGCCCACCCCCAGCAGATTGCAGGCTTGCACTGGTGCAAGCCTGCAAATCTGCACCGGAGAGCGGGCACGGAGTGGTGTGCTCCATGCTTTTGAAAGACTTGTTTCAAGCGGTCTTTCAAAAGCACGCTGGACGACCACTTTGGGTCGTTCTGGAGCAGGCTGAGGTGCAGAACTACACTAAGTAGGTCCGATCCAGTCCGCTCCCCGGTGCAGACGTCCTCCCTGGAGGATGCTCTGGACCATTTCTTTAAGCCCATGTGGAAATGGCCTTAATTTGAGAATCTTTGGTTTTCTTTGTATAAACATAGATATTTCCCCAACACTGTTTAAATCTTGGTTTTTTTATCTTTAAACTTCTGAGGAATATATCACAACATCCAGAAATATATGGGAATCCACACATTAATTAAGAGACAAGCTAAAATCATGCCATTTTGCACAGGAATTATCAATAACTGAATTTCCTGAGCATCCCCATGTAGAAAGGTGAGCCAGATCTGAGAAGAAGGTTATCAAGATAATGTGAAAAAATACCTTTCATCAACTGACTCCCCTTTTATCTTCTTTCTTTCTTTCTTTCTTTCTTTCTTTCTTTCTTTCTTTTCCTTCTCCTCCTTCTTCTTAAAGATATCACTTGGATCTTACACAGTACAGGGAGTTCTTGGGAGAAAAATGAGCCAATTTAAAGATGGATCTGCATTGTGGGGCCAGGCGCAGCAATATTTTTTCTGCTGCAATTCATCTGCCTGCAATTCATTTTGGTTTACATCTCCTCTCTGTGATGCTGTGCTGTAGTTCCCTGCTTTAACTTCTGCTTTGGAGATTGGCAAATGGTGTTTTTAGTGTTTGGCTTAAGGGATTTATATCCCTCAGGGTAATGGCCTGATTATTTAGCAACATTCCATGTTCTACTTTGGAGAAGGAGAAATGTAGTCGTATGCATCAAGAGTCTTGATGACTGATAGGACCGTCTGTCCCCATCTCTTCTGTTATAGGCCTTTTTCACACATGGAGGGAGAAACGGGGTAAAATGTGCTGAAACAGAGCTTACCAGCAACTGGGTAAGTCCGTCACCACACTGGGCAGCACGAGTTCACTGCTCCACACTCCTCAGCGTCCTGCGGCATCCAAAATGGTGGCTTATGACTGGTGGAGGCTCTCCACCAACTGGAGAAACTCGCCAGCCGGAAGCCCCCCCCCCGACAGATCTGCAGACATGCCCTTGCGCGCGCCTGCAAAGCTACACTGGGCGCTGCGACAGGGCTGCACGGGGCTGCACACTCTGTGCTTTTTAAAAACCTCATGAAATGTGGTTTTTAAAAAACACACGGCGCCACCACTTCCGGTTGCTGCTGCATGGATTGGGGTGTGGAACTACACTAAAGTAGTCTGCCCCAATCCACTTTACGGTGTAGACGACCTCCTTTAGAGGTTGCACTACAACATTTTATTACCCCGGTGTGGAAAGGGCCATAATCAAACCAGTGTCCTATGAACACTCAGGTGCCTAAAGTCTTTGTTAATTTTGTGTCAGAAGCACAGTCTAATTGGCAAGCTACTTCCTGATTTGTTGCTATTTAACATTTATTTATTGTCAACAGATTGGGAGATACTATTATTAGTTTAGCTACACCATATTTATTTCCAAAATATATTTCAAGGTTCATCACTCTCACATGTACCCTTGATATTGGCTAGTGTTATACCATTTTTACAGATGTCAGATATGTTTTCATGGGAAATCCAATAGACATATATTTACCTATACCTATATCTTTTTAAGGAAATTAAGGAACCAAACCCTATAAGGTACAACTTAGGGAACTGGGCATATTTAGCCTGAAGAGAGAAGCATGGGGAGGTGATATGATAGCCATCTGTAAATTTTGAAGGGATGTCAGGTAGAAGATGCTTGTTTTCTATTGCTCCAGAGGTTAGGCCCTGAACCAGTGGATTCAAGTTACAAGGGAAGAAATTCCACCTAATAATTGGGAAAACCTTCTTTAGTGTAAGAGCTGATTGACAGTGGATGAAGGAATCCACCGCCTTAAAGAATGGTGGAGTCTTTAAAAAGAAATTGGATGGCCATCTCTCAGGTCCTGTCCGCACGAGGCGAGTGAATCGCTTCATGCCATTACTTACCAGCTCTTCTTCGATCCGAAGTAACGCACACTGTCCCTTGAGCCCTTCCGCAGGGCTCCTCCATTGGTGCAGAGTGAACCGGAGCAGCGCGAGGTCTGTAGATCTGCACTGCTCTGGCTCAAAATGGCAGCTTCCGGTGTCTTTGTGGGGATGGACCAACCACTGAGGCTGGCCACACCCACAGCCCACCCTCCGCTGATTGCAGGCTCGCGTTGGTGTGAGCCTGCGCATCTGCACAGGTAAGTAGGAATGCAATGGCACATTCCAGAAAATGTAAAGACCTGATTTTCCATTCTTTACTTAGCGCGGGAGAGGACCACTTGGAGGCAGGTTGGATCGGACTGAGTTGCGGAACTAAGTTAAATAGTCTGCACCTAGTCCGACACAAGGTACGGACGATGTCCGTGCCAGAACGCCTTGACCCATTTTAACTGCCTCGTGTGGAAAGGGACTCAGAAGAGCTTTAAGCTGTATATCTCTGCATTGCAAAGGGTTGGACTAGATGGCTATTATGGTCTTTCTCAGCTCTATCTTTCCCAGCTCTATTTATGATTCTAATCTACTATGAACTGCATTTCCTGTCTCTCTTACTGGATAGTAGGACTAATTTTCTTAAAAATATGGTGATATAATAAATAGAGGGAATATCAATAATTGTAATCCAGAAAGGAAAGGAAGAAGGAAAAACATGACATGTAACATTGCAGAAATTACTGTTTGTTTTATTTGTTGAAATTTGAATAAAATTATATTAAAAAAAATTAAAAAGGTGATGGCTAAAAGTTTATCTTAAAAATCAAAATCACCTTTTAAAATGAACCCAATGAAATATAAATTTAAGTGAGGAATTTATAGGAATAATAGATCATTCTGATTAAGACACTTCATAGGGGCATAGGAAGCAGCTTTGTAATGAACCAGACCATGCTTCCATATTGCACAGTATTGTCAGTTCTGATGGTAGTTCTACAGAGTTTCAGGCAGGATTCTTCTCTCACTATGCCTGAGGATCAGTGGTGCTCACTGGTAGTCTTCTAACCAGACCTGACATTCCTTAACTTCTGTCATCAAACAATATTGGTTGTGTCAAAGGTGATATATTGCTATTATTACCTTCAAACCATTAGCTATCAGTGGGCAATTGAAGGCCATTTCCACACTACTCTGTTATAGTGCTGTTATTCCACTTTCAATATCCTATGGAATCTTGGGATTTGAAGTTTAGGGAGAGGCTTTTAGAATTCTCATCCAGAGAGCTCTTTGGCCTTAGTAAACTACAAACCCCAGAATTCCACAGGATGTTGAAAGTGGAATAATAGCACTATAACAGTGTAATGTGGAAATGGCCAAAGACTTTAAGAAGAGCAAGTGCCTAAGTACGTATCTAAACAAGTGCCTATTTAAACATCTAAACATGTTGGAGGAGAAAGACTTTCCATGATTTTAGTGCTGTCACTGCAAATATTTTGGTAATGAGTTGCCATCACTGAAAAGGACCTGCCTCTCAGACTCATCAGCAGTATCTCAGAGGTGGCAGGACACAGTTCCTTTGAAGTGCATCTTAAAAGAGATCCTGTAATGGTTAAAGCATTGGACTATGACCCCAGTGACCAGGGTTCAATTTCTTGCACTGCCATGGAAACCCACTGGGTGACTTTGGGTGCATCACACACTCTCAACCCCAGGAAACCCATAATAGGTTCGCCTTAGGGTCACCGTAAGCTGGAAATGACTTGAAGGCACACAATAACAGCAGTTGAGATGTGAAACTTTTTTTTCCCTTAAGGGAGCAATTCTGGGTTCACCTTATGCTGCTGATGCTGGTAGAAATCAGCTTTCATGCTTCTGTGGTGTTTTCATCTGGTGCTAAGATTGAGTTGGAGATTCAAACACCCAGTGAACAATACTCCAGCATCAAACATTCCAGTGCTGGATTGTGCTGCTAGTAATTTAATGCTGTTCTACAGAGTAGCGGGCAGGATACCAAAAGGAATATTGAACAAGTTGTTTAATGTTTGCTTATATAGCTTTATCTGTACAATACAATTTTGTAAATATAACAGTCCAAATATTCCATCTTTCAAAAATAAATGCTTTGACGGGGGAGATTTTCATTGCAGCTCTTCACCTATGTATTTTACCAGGTTCTCTGTGTACATATTAAAGGATGGCTCATAGGCAGCCATTTTCCTTTTCCAGTCTCCACTTCTGTACAAACATTTCTTCATACCATACCAAAAGCAACATTTGAAAAGAAATTGCATTTCTTTGCCAGCTCTTCCATCTCAGTTGTGTAGCCTAAACATCGGAAGCATCCTGGCTGGAACATAGCAATGGTGAATTAGTCCCAGTTAATTGTCCTGAATTCTAAATTTCCAAAAGGAATGAAAAGCTTCAAAAAAGTGGGGGAAGGGAGGAGAGGAAAAAAAGACAGCCAGTGCTTCACAGTAAATGTCAATGCAGGATTTCTGCTCCTAGTAATGTCAAACACTACCCATTAATTCTTACACTCTTGGGGACCAGTTTGAACTGGGACTTAGAATCTCTTGATGCACAGATAAATTGAAGCAATGTGCTTGGGTAAATATTTGCCATCAAAGAAGGAAACTACATCCAATCCATTTCTTCCTTTCACCTAGGAATTAATAATCATGCTTTACAACAATGTATGGTACTGCCTATATATCAGTGTCTACCTACTGGATGATTATGGACACAACACAATAGATTTCAGTGAGCTAAAACCCACTAAGTCCTATGGGTTTGTACACACTGTGTTTGATTGTAGACAAAATACCTTCAGAGTTACCTAATGTTAATCTGGTGAGTGTTAATTCATAGAATCCAGATCTCTCATAAGACTGATGGTCTGAGTCTACTCTTTAATGCCCATGAAGACTGCCTGGAGAAGACGTATTATTGGATACATTTGAATCTGTGCAGCCTGAGGATTTGGACAGGATCTTTGGAGAGGTGACAGCCACCACATGTATACTGGAACCTGGCCTTTCCTAACTTGGAAAGCACCCAGAAAGGGGGGGGGGGCAGCCAAATGGGTAGGGAGAGTGGCGAATGATTCACTACAGCAAGGAAGTCACCTGTGAAGCTGTTGCTAAAAAAGGCCTCCCTGGATACTTATCACTAAGTCTCTAATGTTCAATTTTGGGGCAAGGTTCTGGAGTGCGGGGTAGCCTCCCAGCTGCAGAGGTTTCTGGATGAGATGGACTTTCTATATTCATTTCAGTGTGGCTCTAGGCCTGCTTATGGGATAAAGACAGCTTTGATTGCCTTGGTGGATGACCTATGCAGGAAACTGGAGTGATCCCTGTTTGTTCTACTGAACCTCTCAGTGGCTTTTATACCACCAACCATAGTATCCTTCTGGGCCAAGTCTCTGGGATGGGACTTGGGGACACTGTTCCACAGTGGTCCTTCTTGGATGGGTGAACTCAGAAGGTAGTGCTGGATGACTCCTGTTGGATGCCCATGCTGTTTAACATCTACATGAAACTGCTGGGAGAGGTTAGCAGGAATTTGGGGGTTTGGTGTCACCAATATGCTGAAGACACCGAACTCTACTTCTCCTTCCCAAGGAAGCTGTCTTGGAACTGAACCAATAGCTGATGTTAATAATGGAAACACAAACTGTAACTTAACCCAGGCAAGACAGAAGTGCTTCTGGTCAGTCAGGGAACAGCGCCTCCACTAGTTCTCAACGGGGTTACACTCTCACTGAAATCTCAGGTTCACAGCTTCGTTGTTTTTCTGGATGCTCAGGTTCATCAGTGGCCAGATGTGTATTTGCAGAGCTAAAACTAGTACACCAGTTGTGTCCATTCCTTGAGATGCCAAATCTGATTGCAGTAACTCATGTCTTGATTAAATCCTGTGTAATCTACTGTAACACTCTACATGAGGCGACCTTTGGAATCTATTCAGAAACTTCAGCAGGTCTGAAATGGTGCAGCCGGAATGGAGACCAGGACTATTCACAGGAAGCATTTAACTTCTTTGTTGCAATAGCCTCACTGGCCACTGGTTCAGTTTTGGGCACAGTTCAAAGTGCTGGTCATAAACCCCACACAGTTTAGGTCCAGACTGTTTGAAAGACTACATGACCCTGACAGACTTCTAAGATCTACAGGGGAAGGCTTTCTATTAGTCTCATCACCATTTCAGGTTCACTTGGTGAGGGCACAGGACAAAGCCTTCTCACTGGCTGCTCCCTGCCTCTGGAACTGATTTCTGCAGGAGGTTAGCCTTGCCCCTTCCTGAATCCTTTCACTGGGAGTTAAAGACCTGTGTAAGCAGGCAAACTATTTATCTTTTAAAATCTTTGAATAACTTTTAAATGATTTTGTACTGTTTTATGTGATGATTTTAATTGTTTTCAGATTTATGTCTTTTAACTGATTCTCTCCGGGAATCAGCTTGAGTCCCACTCTAACAGAAAGCTGGCATACAAATAAAATAAATAAATACATAAATGAATAAGACAGTGTTGCCACTGTTTATTGTCTGTTCCAAGATGGACAACTATGGCAGTGGAGGGGGGAGGTTTTATCCTGCATCCAACCTGAATGGCCACACTAGAATGATAAATGAAATCAAAAGCAGTGTCATTTTCTTGACAGTTTCATTTTTGACAGATTTTCGGCTATTTTTTTTTTCTCTTGCATTTTTAAAGTTTTAGAAGTATGTGGGGAACTTGTGGGAGCAAAACTGCTACATTTTGCAGTAGTCTTGACACATTTTGGGTGGATTGGGGGTGAAAAATCCATTAAAAAAAAAAAGACTGGGAACTTTGAGGGGGTTCAGGGGTTGCATTTTTGGGCCCAAAAGGCAGCACTTTGCCCATCCTTGTTCAATGCTTCTTTTATTTTATTTTAATTCCACCTTTCTCCATAAATGTGACCCAAGGTGCTTACAGAATAAGGCACTCCAGAAGCACTCATGGCTTTGGAGTTAGTATTTTACTTTGTACACCAAAATGCTTCTGGCTTAGGAGGACCAGAAACAATATAATACAGATTGTCACCCACTTAGCACTTGCAAACTCCACTTTACAGATTTGTTCTGTTTGAATGATCCCTAAGCGATAATGGTGGTTGCATTCCCATGTGCCTCTATGAAATTACCTCTGAATTGCTACAAAGTGCAGGGAAGTCTGGAGGGCAGGTCTGAAGCACAGTATGGATAGATAGGAAAGTAAAACTAAACTCAAAGGTGTTCTTCCCAAATCCAATCTCATTACTAAAAGCAATATGTATTGGGATAATAATGGTTGCAAAAACAGTTATGCTGGGGAGGTATAACTGAAAGGTTTGGGGATTCAGAGACACCTTTTCATGGGTCTTTAAATCTCCCTTCCTCATACCCAGACTGATCCATACTACCCTCAGGTTCTCAATTTTTCTTTACTTTGTACAACGTTTAATTTTGTCAGTGCCTCATATGAACAAGGCAGCATGTTATATTCTCTCTTGTCCATGGGTTAGCTTAACCACACATTAAACTCCTCCTCATTCCATTCCTAACAGTTATTATTCACCTGCCTTCCAAAGGGCATGGCATCCCCCCCCCCCAGCGATTAACAAGCAGAACTGAATAATATATATCGAGCAAAACATTTTGTTTTCTGGCTTCTTCAGTTGCCAAGCAGGTGACTAAGTAACTTCTTCTGGTCTGATCCCCCATAGCCTGACAAAAACATCATTCAACCATGTTCCAGTTGCTGGGGGAATTGTTCTCTTTTTTTCTTTTCTATGTAGCTGGTGCCCCAAAAAATAAGTTGGGAAGGAGGTATGATCACATCAGTGGTATCAGAGTTGTGACTATGTAGCAATATGAATATGTAACAGTAACTTTAACTGTTCTGTATTAAAGTGTATGAGAAAGACAGAAAGACGTGCGCGCACACACACACACTTCCTTTGACTGTGAAGAAAAAAGCCTTCTGGGAGTTTAAAGAGTTTAAAAAATCTTTTTTTGTTTGTTTTGATCTACAAATTCTTGAAATCATGTACTTTGTAAGCACACTGATATTAGACGGACATTCAAATGGGTCAAAAAGAGAAGAAAGGCTCTGAGGACAAAAGGTATCTGTTAGGAGCCTCTTAAGGGAAGATCAGATGTTATTGCAAGCAGAAGGTCGTAGGTTCTGTCCCTGACACCTCCAGTTTAAAATGTTCATTGATGCAAAAGACTGAAACAGGGGACCCTGCCATGTTGCTGCCAGCCAGAGAGTACAATAGGTTAAAACCTGGCTTTTTATTAAAGATTTTGGGCCAGACTGATTTTATCCAGGCTGTTCATGCTTTATGATTCAAGACTTTTTAAATCACTTTTAAATTGTAAATGTTTAAATTGAGAAACCATTTAATATATTTTAAGCTCTTTAAATTTTTTGCAATTATGTATTGTTTCGCTGTTGTGTGCCTTCAGATTGTTTCTGACTTATGGCAGCCTAAAAGGTATCCCTGTTACGGAATTTTCTTGGCAGGCTTTGTTCAAAGGGAGTTTGCCTTTGCCTTCCTCTGAAGCTTATCCAAAGTGTTCCAGTGGCTTTTCATGGCTGAGTGGGCATTTGAACTGGGCTCCAGAATTGTAGTCCAACATTCAAGCCATTATACCATCCAATGCCATCTCAGTTATTTATCATTTTAAGCTGACTTTATTGTAAGGTACCCTGACACCTTTAGGTGTTGTCTCTGTCAAGCTATCCATGGAAAATCTCAAAGGGCTTGCTGATAATTAAAGATATCAGGAAGAATACTAAAACTGGTCCATAGCTGGAGCATGGATAATTTCACAAGCTTTTACTTCCTGCAGCTAGTGTGCATATTCAACTCCACTCCCCTTTATTATCAAGGTATATTTGAAAAATAAGAACACTGTAAGAATGAATTTATAGAATAAAATGACTTTATTATTTCCCGTTACCACTATCATCAAGAATGAGGCTGTGAAACGACACATGAAGAAAATGAGCAACAGCTTTATTAAAGTTGAAGCTATGCACTGAACACAACCTTTTGGGCAGAAGGCTACCAACCATTCAGTGCCAAAGTTCACCTGAGAATCTTGAGATCATAAAGTTGGAAGAGAACACAAAGGCCATGTAGTCCAACAAACTCTCAGTGTAGGAATCTACTGCTAAAGCACTCCTGAGTGGTGAGCACCCAACTTCTGTTAAAAAACTTTCAATGACAAAGAGTCTGTCACATTCAGATGGATACCATTCCATTGGCAAACAGTTCTCACTGCTGGAAGTATGCTTTTCCTTCCAGACATGGATGACGCTAGCCCAACTTTCAGCTTCAGACCACCTTATTGGCAGGTCTAAATTTGTCCTTACGTATTGTCCCTAAAGTTGTGCATTGACGGCACTAGACCAGTTTCTTTTATGGGAAAGGAAAGAATATTTTCTGTTACTTGTTTTCTGGATAAAAAGCACATATTTCCCCAAAAGCTGAGGAAAGCTTGTCAGGAAGAATAGCAAGACTTTTGCAGCATTTTCTCCTGTGATTTGAATATTCCAAAATGTTGTGAGAGATTATTCTGCTCAGAAATATGCTTGGGTTTTCTGCACAGAAAGTGTTCTCTGGTTGAAAAAAAAGAAAAGAAAATTGGACAGTGAGTAGAGTTATCCCCTCAATATTTTAGGATGTTCAAACACAGGGAGAATAATGTCAGAAATACTTGCTTCCTTCCACAGTAGGAGAAAACTGCAAAAGAAATTTATCTTTGCTTGCAGAGATGAAATAGTTGAAGATTTGCATGTCCGCAAAAGATAGATCAGGAAACTTAACTGGTTAGTATCTACTTAACCACTTCTAAACTAGTACTGAACCTAAGATAAGGTCAGTTAATGCATAGCATCTTTCATTTCATCTGCTGATTATAAAGTTATTGCAGCTTTTGAGAAACAGGTCAAATTCCTCATCAGAGAGGTGCTCACAACACATTTTCATGGTTTATTTAATTGTTTTTTCCCTGACTTCCATTCAGCAGAGCACCCCACTACACACACACACACACACAGACACACAGAGCACCTTAGCAAAGGCTAATATTTCTCTGGAAATGTTGAGGTTCTTCAAGAAATATACAACTCGCCCAGCCCATGATGTGACCTGGAATTCTCTAGGAAGTGCTTATCATTTGACAGCAGTGAATGTATAAAATAGTCCTCAGAAGTAAAATGAAATATTTTCTCCCTTACAGATGGCAGTCAGCATCTGATCCAAATCTCCCTATAATATGCTTCCTTTCCAAGAGTATATTTGGGGGTCATTAGTACTACATAGTATAAGTACCAGAAATGTAGTAATTTTCTCCTGTGGATAATGATGATTGAAGACTATATTAGTGGTGGTTTGCAGTGACCTTGATCATAATGTGCATAAGTGATCAAAGGTCATTTTAACCCACCATTTAAATTAAATCTAGTAATAATGTACATTTGCAGCTCATTGAAAAAAAAAAGAGATTGTGTTACATCTTTAGATATCAGTATGAACATGCTTTGAAGATAGAAACTACTTTGAATTAGAACTCACCATACCTGAACTTCTAAGGTAGAGTGCATCATTCAGGGTAAGAGGATGGATGGAGAGCATTTATAATTCAACATTTAATCCAAGTTTCTGGGAGATTAGTTATATTACACAAAGTAAGACTATCCTATATATTTCTTCAGAAAGGTGCCAATTCATCCAGGGAAGAGGAAGATACGTCTCAGCAGATATTGTTGGAATGCAACTGTCAGCAACCTTATTCGTATACCAATAGTAAAGTATACTGGGTGTTGTAGTCTAACAACACTGGGAGGGTTGTAGATTCTCCATCTCCAGGGACAAGGATGGGGAAATTTTTATTCTTAGCCACAGTCACATCTATTCAGTTGTTAGTCCCTTCTGTCTGATTTTCAAACCATCCTGCAATTAAAAAGATGTACCTTTATTTTCCTATGCAATTTCTCCTAACGTATGCTTTCTGTAATTTGTTTATTTTGCATGAAGCTTCCTTGAATATATTATTATTTTGTGTGAAACTTTTTCTGTTATGCACAACAATGTTTACAATTTTCCCAAATGCACACATTTTTGCAGATTTTTTTAAACTAAGTACTGCACGACAACATTCAGAGAATGATAACTGCTCTATTTAGTCTGGCATGGCAGGATGAAGTCAGTTTGTTAAAAAGTGAGAACCAAACAAAGCTTAACCTCATTCCCCTATAAGAGGGGAATGGCTCACCTAGTCTAGGTGTGGAAATCTTGAAATACTCGAGGTGATGTTGGATTTAAAAGTCCCAAAGGTCTTAGGCCATTTCTGCACTACACTGTTATAGTACTATTATACCGCTTTCAGCCTCCTATGGAATCCTGGGGTTTACAGTTTAGGGAGGGGTCTTTAGAATTCTCAGCCAGAGAGCTCTTTGCCTTCAGTAAACTAAAAAAACCCAGAACCCATAGGATGTTGAAAGTGGAATAATAGCACTATAACAGTGTAGGTCAGAAATGGCCTTAGTCACTATAGCTGATACCAAAGAGTAGGGGGAGGTAAAGTCCAACAACTTTTGTAAGGCTTCCGTGATTCTCATTTCTACTCTAGCACAGTTTCTTGTTTCTGATCGGGAATAATCAAATATTTCTAGGAAATGCACAGCAGAATACATAAGTCACCCCAGGCAACTGGAATTGTCTGGAAGCTCTATCTGGCCATCACAACCAACAGTTGTTCATACACTTCACCTGTCTTCACTCCATGGATCTATCTTTTTCCTAAATATATTTTAAATTGCCAGAGACTAGTGACCTGCAGCATATCTGATGACAGTAAATTAAACTGAGTATCAAGAAACATATTTTTGTCAGTCTGCACAAATCAGTTTTGTTGGATAACCCCAAACTCTTTTGATATTTGAAGGAAGGTTATTTCTGAGTCAAAGGGGCACCAGCCAGCCTCCCTTTCATGAAATAAAGATAACAGTTCTTCTAATCTTGCTGAGATTGCTGAGAACTGGCAGGTTCCTTATAAAACAAAGAGCAGACATCCAGGAAAAAAAGTGTTCATTCTTATGTCAACATTTTTTCTTCAGATTCACATATTTCATCATCATCTGATTTATTATATCTCTTGCAGTACCATCTGCTATATACCAATGATCCCTGACATTATGTTTGAAAACTATGATCTGACACAAAATGTTGCATGGTGAAGCATTTCTGACCTTGATTTCAGCTGGCCAGCCAGCCATGCCTGTTTCATTGACATTCTGTTCCATTCACCCCTCCAAGAATCAACCTGTATTTTTTGTCTGTTGAACATACTTGCTTTTAATTGGGTAGCCCCCCTCCAAAGCCCCACTTCTTGCGCCCCCAAGTTCTTCTGAAATTTGTGTCCCTTTCTCTATTTGTGTATGGATGATTCCAAACTGAATTGATAAGAATGGACAGGATGAGTATTTTTTTATCTGATATTTTTGAGCTGCTAGATTTTCTAGCAAAATATATAAGCTTGGGGTTCTCTAGAAATAGCCACTTCTTTTTTTTCCTTTTTTTTTTTTTTTGCCCCATTTTGGAACTTCCACCACTTCCTTATGTGAATGTGGCAGATGCTGTAAATTAAAGATTTATTTTTCCCCACTGGACTTATAAACCTGGTCTCCAGTCCATTCCCAGCCATCTGCGGACATTCCTCAGAGGTTTAGAAAGCTTGCTGAAATCCCCTTACCAATGAGGAAGAAAAGGACTTTGGTACTGAAAGCGTTTCTCTGTTGATTGCATGTCGGTGATCACGGAGTCATTCTCAAAGAGCAGCATTTCAGAAACAGACAGCTGATTTATTGCTTTTCAGATTGGAAGGAGGCAATAAAAAGACTCATCTGACAAAAATTTATAGCGACTCTTTTCTCCCACAGGTCAAATCAGAAAAGAGACTTCAAAGCTACCTTTTGTGATTTAACTCCTAAATCTTAGTCACAGTAGCCACCCTTTGTAAATCTACTGTAATATGTTCTCTATATTGTCTCAGCATTAACTTTTCTTGTCCCTAGAGTTACGGCATAACTCTAGGGACTGCTCTTTTATATACGCTCACACCAGTGTGGTGTAGCAATTCAAGTTCAGTTCCTCACTCTGCCGTGGATGACCTTGGGCATGTCACACACTCTCAGCCCCCAGAAAACCCTGTGATAGCTTTGTTTGAGGGTCACCATAAGTCGAAAACAACTTGAAAGCACAGAACAACAACAACAACAAAAATGCTGTTGTATGTTCACCTTTTGTACCTACAAGAGGCAGACTAAAAGATCTGCAATCACAATCTAAATAAACTGTGGTCTTTATAAGCAAGGGGGTGGGAGTGAAGAAGCCTGAGGAATGCATGACAGCTCAAAAGCCATTTTGGGCAGGGGAGCACAGCACTTCCTCCCCCCCAAAAAAAAGTTTCCAAGCTCTTTTTTCAAAAATTGGATGATATTTCCTGGGGATGTGATTCCTCTTACACCCCTATAAGTTATGTACACACTTTTCTTTCACATAAAATATGTTCTCTTTTTTCACATGATGGGGCTGCTGCAGCTCCCAGAGGGACTTTGGGTCAGAAAAACAGTCCCCAGGCTCCTAAAGCTTATCTTCCTGTGTTCTGAACCAGACTTTCTTAAACAGCCATGAAATAAGTTTCAGATCTCAGGGAACCCCTGCATAAAAATTATTATATATATAGCCCAAATCTTTTTAAATTCTTTATTCCACCACAATCTCTTGCAGAACTCCTAGTAACCTCTCCTGGAGTCCTAGTGTTCCAGGAAATCCTGGCTGAGAAACTCTGGCCTAAACTATGTGCTGGAAAACCATGAAGCACAAACAAGGTTTCTCCATATTTCGTTGTTACTAGGGTTCAGCCCTACCCGGTGATACCACTAGATATCTCTTTTGATATCAAAATCATTCGGCCTTCCTCCCACATGTTTGCGAGGCCTCTGGACGAGCACATAAACAGACACGGCCGGTAATTGTTGGACATTCCATTCTCCACCTAGGCAGGCAAAACAAAGCCACTCCATTGCTTCAGGGACCTCCCTGCAAACACCTCTTGCTTAAGCGCGACTCTAAACAAAGGCATCCCGGCTCCGAGCCAATAGTCTTACAAAGCCAAGCTAAGCACCTTGCATTTGCATACTGGCTATACTATTGTTACATCTGCGCTAAGCCCATCATGTTAAACTCGACCTTTTCCAAAGCTTTGTTCTGCTCCAAACTCGCATTGTTCTCACCAAGTATGGCATGGCCTTCAGTCACAATTCACCCTATAATAAACCCCTTGATTCTGAGAGCACCTCGGATCGCTCCTGAATTCCATCCAGCCTTGCTGCCATTGTGTCTGGCAAGCCGTCCCCTCAGTTCCAGTAACTGAGCCCGCTCAACCCTGGAACGCTCCAGACTTCTATCCCGCCTTGCTACCACTTTGTCTGGCGAGCTCCCCTCGGCTCCATGCTGAATTTCTTCTCTACCATCTTCAGTTTCTTCAGGACTACGAGAAAGGTGTCGTATCACCCATTTTTCCCGAAACTCCTTATTTCTAATTCTTACATTACCTGTGTGATTGTGGTGTCTTTACTGTTTGTTTGTCTTTGAATGTTCTTTCAAGAGTAAATCCTGCTATGTTCAAGGAGGTACTACTAAGGCCTTTTCCTCACGCGTTAAAGAAACGGTGCACAGTGCCCTTCAGAGAGGACGTCTGCGCCTGTGAGCGGAGTGGGTTGGACCTACTTACTCTAGATCTACACCTCAGCCCGCTCTCGAACGACCCAAAGTGGTCATCCAGTGTGCTTTTGAAAGACTGCTTGAAAGAGGTCTTTCAAAAGCATGGAGTGCGCCACTCTGTTCCTGTGCTCCGGTGCAGATTTGCAGATTCGCACCAGTGTGAGCCTGCGATCTGCTAGGGGTGGGCTTTAGGCTGGCGAGCTTCAACGGTTGGTGGAGAGCCTCCACCAACCAGAAGCTGCCATTTTCGTCCCCTGAACAGTGCAGAGTGGTGGCCACGCACTGCTCCGGACCAGCCTGGACCCAAGCATTGAACCCAAAGGTCCGGTAAGTACCAGCACGGTGTGATTCCCTCACCCCGTGTGGAAATGGCCTAAGTGTGAATAGTTTCCCAGAAAGAAATGAGGCAAAATGAGCATGGATAATTTATGCTAAAGTGGTAGGGGTTGGAAATCACTCCAATTGCTTTTGTCCCCTAATATGATCAGATGTGGATTTTGTTTTTGTTTGTTTGTTTGTTTGTTTTTGAGTTGGGAAAAAAATGACCAAATTGGTTTGCCATGGACAACCACATTCTTAAGACCGTTATGCACTGAAAGCTTCTACAGCCTTGGCCTAAATGTCATTTCCACTCTCCTCTCTCCCCAACCCCTCTAATTCATCTTCTGTTTATTTTTATTTAGTTAACCCTCAGCTTTGGAAGAGCTCTTCAAAACCTACACGTTAATTCCCCATTTCTTCAGTGTAATCGTATGTGTATGCAGTGAGTTGAGTGGAAGATACTACCAGGTGAGTGTGTATATGGGATGGTGCATTCAGTTGGCTTTCAGAACAGATGTAATGATGCTGTTCCTACTTGTATTTTTTCATTAATACAAATTATTTTTTGAAGTGAGATCAAAAGTGAGGGAATCATTTCCCACTGTTTAGTAAATTTTGTTCACAAGCAATATAATTGATTGTTGTTGGTTTGTACAATCACCCCAGCTAATGGTATGCATAAGTAACCTTGAGAAAGCACTTGAGCGTCCTCTACAGATTTTGTCAGGAACAGATTCACCCTCAAACGTAGCAATAAACTTTAGTAGAAGATTTATTGAAACATAGTGAATGATACTGTCTATCAGACGTTAAAGCTCGAGAATGGAATGCTTTCCCCCCGCCTTACACTTAAACAGCAAGTTTCTCCTGAGATAGTTGTAAAAGGACGAACGTCATCATGCCAAATGGTTCCTTTGAAATTCCAGCCGGAAGGAATGGTTGGCACCTGGGAAAGTTAACAGCCTACTATCACTATTTCCCCAGGCTACTGCTATCCTAAAACAACAAACATGGAGGACTCCTGACATCCTGCCCCACTTTTTTTAAAAAAAAAAAAATTCATATACATATAGATACGCAAAACAAGTAAAATATTACAGAACAACAGAAATACAAGAAACCCATGCAGTAATAACAAAGTCAATCGGGGCGTTGAGGAACATCAGTCGGCGAAGAATCCAGCGAAGGGGCTCTCTTCAGCAAACTGGAATGAAAGACAGGATGAATTGCCTTGAGGGAAGAAGGGAGATCCAGTTCAAAAGAAACATCGTTAATAGCTCTTTTCACAGGAAAAGGACCGAGAAATCGAGGGGAAAGTTTTTTAGAAGGAGAAGTAGACGAAATGTGCTTAGAGGAAAGAAAGACCAGATCCCCGGGTTTGTAAGAGGGGTTAGGCTGCCGTTTGCGGTCGGCAAAGCGTTTGTGAGAAGCTTTTGCAGATGCTATAGCATCCGAAACGGATTGCCAAATGCCCGAAAATTTAGAGACCCAAGCAGAAACAGAAGGAGGAGCAGAGGAAGGGAGGGTGAGGGGGGGAAAGGAGAAGGAAGAAAGCCGTAAACTATTTCAAACGGGGGTTTCCCAGTAGAAGCATGAACAGCATGGTTTACAGCAAACTCAGCAAACGGGAGAAGCGAAACCCAATCGTTCTGGTTTTCAGAAACAAAGCACCTAAGAAATTGTTCAAGAGATTTGTTAGCACGCTCAGATTGGCCATCTGTTTGGGGGTGATAAGCACTGCTGAGTTTCTGAGTGATTCCCAGGGTTTTCAAGAGGCAGGTCCAAAACTTGGAAGTGAAAATTGGATCCCTGTCCGAAATGATCACCGAAGGTAGTCCGTGAAGTTTCCATACATGATGAACGAATAGGTCAGCAAGTCGTTCAGCATTGGGTACTTTCTTTAGAGGAACAAAATGACATTGCTTGGAAAAGTGATCAGTAACAACCCAAATAACATGAAAGCCATGTGAAGAGGGGAGAGAGACGATAAAATCCCATGCGATAACCGACCAGGGGCTACAAGGAGCAGGCAGAGGTTGTAGGAGCCCTTGAGGCTTAGATGTGGGCGATTTAGAAACGTTGCAAGTAGCACACTGTTTAATGTAAGTTTGCACGGAGGAGTTTAGTCCAGGCCACCAAAAAAGGCGGCGAATCGCATGCAATGTCTTCAAAAACCCAAAATGTCCAGCAGGTTTGGAATCGTGATGACGATGAAGTACACGCTCACGGGCAGCAGGGGGGACGTAGACCTTGGTGCCATAGAAAGGGAGATTGTCAACCCACTCAATTTTGTCCTTATTTGCCGGGAGCCATGAGTCGGCATGCGCTGCATGAACGATAGCATCGCGGAGAGCGGAGTCACAGAGGGAGGAGGCAGAAACCCTTGTTTTTGCTAATGTGCGAGTAGTTACTTGAGAAGCCAGGGAGGAGGCAGGAAATAAGGCTTTGGAGGGGGGGACGTAGCAGAAGGTCCCTCAAAACAGGGAAGGCGAGATAGAGGGTCCGCCAATTGGTTGGAACGGCCAGGTTTGAAAACAATTTTAAACCGGAACCTCTGGAAAAATTCAGCCCATCTCGCCTGCTTAGGGGAGAGTTTCTCACCCTTCCCGTTGAAGGACGCTTGCAGGTCTCCCACGTTTCTGAGTAGCGGTGGCGCTGGAGCTTGCCCTGCTGGTTGCTGGGGCGGACCAGGGGTGCCTGCCGCTGGCACAGCCGCTCGTGGTTCGCGTGCTGGTGTTCTCAATGTCTGCGAGGGACGGATGCTCATCTCACGTAACATGGTCTTGAGTTCGAGTATCTCCTCATCTTTTCTCTCCAGTTCTGTTTCCATTCGTGCCATTTCCGCCAGAAAGGAAAGGTCTTTGGCTGATGTGTCCCATCTAGCAGCCCTTCTGCGTTGTCTTACCGACATAAGCGGCTTCTCTCCCCAGACCCAGGTTTGGCCGCTTGTGGGGGTTTTCATGGCCTCGCTCAGCGGTAAATTTGCCTTGGTATCCATGGACGCTTCGGTCTCTGCAGTTCCATCAGATTCTGCAGATCCTCGTTCTTCTTCAGTAATTAACTGATCCACTACTTGATGCATTTTAGGAAAAAAAAAAAAAAGATTCTCGAGCTTTCTGTCAGGAACAGATTCACCCTCAAACGTAGCAATAAACTTTAGTAGAAGATTTATTGAAACATAGTGAATGATACTGTCTATCAGACGTTAAAGCTCGAGAATGGAATGCTTTCCCCCGCCTTACACTTAAACAGCAAGTTTCTCCTGAGATAGTTGTAAAAGGACGAACGTCATCATGCCAAATGGTTCCTTTGAAATTCCAGCCGGAAGGAATGGTTGGCACCTGGGAAAGTTAACAGCCTACTATCACTATTTCCCCAGGCTACTGCTATCCTAAAACAACAAACATGGAGGACTCCTGACAGATTTGCTCCTTGTGCTGAGCGGGTTCTTTGCCAACTTCATTCTAAAGCATTGCAAGCTGATCTTTTCCCTTTGATTCAGAGGCCACCTTTCATTCTGAGTACGTATGACAGAATCACAAAGTTTAATTTCAGTTATGAAACAAGCATTGAACCTAATAAGTGCTCTTGCGGTTCAATTTGAATTAGGATGATTTGGAGTGGTTGTGCTTCATCTTGGATTTATCCTTAAGGACTAAACTGTACCTGAAACAGGAGATGTTTACAGTGCTTCCTGATATTTCCTTGATCCTTTTATAAAATTAAAAAGGAAATTCAGCAATTGGAGCAGGATACTTTGAAATTAGTCAAAGCAACAGAATGCAGAGGGGGAGGCTCCTTAACACTTTTCAATCAAGCTGTTTTCCTGAGCAAAGCCAAATCCTGAAGCGTTTTTTTCCCCCCACTGAAAAGATACTGGGTCCAGGAGAGAAAAGCATGTTCATATTGACTCAGAAACTGATACTTCTGCAAGGCTTCTAGTGTGATTCAGAGTAGTCAAAGCAGCAGAAAATTGGGTGTATGTTTCAAAAAGGAGCTTTAATAAAATGTGTACATGCGTTTGCAAACATGCTGTATTGAACAGGAAGATATGTTCATTCTGAAGATTCATATGTTCATGGATACACAAAATATTTCATTAATTTCCATGTAGGAATTCTTGCAACAGGCTACAGAATTCTTGCACCATGGCTCATAAATGTGAATGCTTGTAATGGGAAATTCACTAAGAATGAGGACAGATTTTCACAAGGTTAATTGAAGTCCCACCTGAAATGGTCTCTCCATTAATGTTAAATATTAGGGGCATGTTGTTTGCTCCCTTGTTGCTCATGCACAAGCAGTCGATCTGTATTTTTAGTGCATAGTAATCTCTAAATAAGAAGGTGATTTTTAGGAGGAAAAAAAAAGATCCGGGGCTTATCGGGGAGATAGATGGATGAATAAGAAGGACCCTACTGCACTACATCAAAGGACCATTACATTTAACACCGTAGTCCCCCATGGTGGTTTGCTAGAATCAAAGATTCCCAGCCTCAGAAATCTTTGGATTATGGGAGCTGCCAGAATGTCTATAACTCCTGATCAGTCACCATACTGTTTATAAATTAAGGGAGTTGCTACCAATAACATCTAGGGACCAAAAGTTTGGAACTACTGATCAGCTCCTGGAAGCCCACTGGAGAGAGCCAGTGTGGTGTAGTGGCTTGAATGTAGAACATGTTCGTCGAGGAGCCCAGGACAAGTCTCAGAGGAGGTGAGTTCTGGTTGTTGGGGACTCTTTGCTCAGAGGAACCGAAACGACAATTTGCAAACCGGACAAGCTCAATCGAGAGATCTGTTGTCTTCCTGGGGCCAGGATCAACCAAGTAACGGAGAGGCTAACCAGGCTGGTCAAACCCACTGACCAGAAGCCCCTCATTTTGGTTCATGTCGGAACCAATGACACTGCAAGGAGCAGCCTTTACCACATTGCAAAGGACTATGAGCGTATGGGGACGAAGCTTAAGGACCTTGGTGCGCAAGTGGTCATTTTGTCTCTCCTCCCTGTTCAAGGATACGGCGCACGTAGGGAAAGGGCAATAGCAGAGGTCAACAACTTGCTCCGCATGTGGTGCCGCAGGCAACGGTTCGGGTTTTTGGAACACGGCCTGAATTTCCATGAACATGGGCTTCTGGCGAGGGATGGGCTGCACCTCACAAAACTGGGCAGGAATGTTTTTGCAAACAGTCTCTCAAGGAGGATTAAGAGGTCTTTAAACTAAGTTTTGCTGGAGAGGGAGACAATATTATTCAGGGCAAGGACTCGGAGAGCGCAGGGGGGAAAGGCCCAAATGATACTGGACAAGTAGTACAATTGGCCAATGGCAGGAGGAGTAGAAACAATAGTACAGGACTTGCAGGAAGGGCCCGGGGACTTAAGTGTCTCTACACTAATGCAAGGAGTATGGGAAACAAGCAGGACGAACTTGAACTCCTAGTACAACAAAATAAATACGATTTGATAGGCATCACTGAGACCTGGTGGGATGAGTCTCATGACTGGAATATAGGAATAGAGGGGTATAGCCTATTCTGTAAAAACAGACCAAACAAGAAAGGAGGAGGAGTAGCCTTGTATGTCAAGAATGTTTTCACCTGTGAAGAGATCCAGGACTTAAACCCAGAAAGCCAGGTCGAGAGCATTTGGATAAGAATTAAGGCAGCGAGAAACAATAGGGATATTCTGGTGGGGGTTTACTACAGACCTCCAACCCAGGCTAAGGACTTGGATGACGCCTTCCTCAACCAAATGACTGCACATTCAAAGAGGAGGGATACAGTAATAATAGGAGATTTCAATTACCCAGATATATGCTGGCAGTCAAACTCTGCCAAGACAGCAAGGTCCAGCAAGTTTCTTGCTTGTCTTGCAGACAGCTTCATGGTCCAGAAGGTAGAAGAAGCCACAAGGGGATCAAATATTCTAGATCTGATCCTGACCAACAGGGATGACCTTGTTAATGAGGTAGAAGTGGTTGGATCTTTAGGGGGAAGTGACCATGCCCTCTTGGAATTTGGCATTCCGTGGGAAGGAGAAGATAAGGGTAGCCAGACACTCATCTTAGATTTTAAAAAAGCGGACTTCTGTAAACTTAGGGAGCTGCTGGCTGGAATTCCGTGGTCAGGAATAGTGAAAGGGAAAGGAGTTCAGGAGGCATGGGAGTTCCTTAAAAAGGACATACTGAAGGCACAGTCTAAAACTGTGCCAATAAGGAGGAAAAATGGAAGGCATCTGAAGAAACCAGAATGGTTGACTAAAGAACTCTCAGCTGAGCTAAGTGTTAAGAGAAACATGTATAGGAAATGGAAGAAGGGGGAAACCACCAAAGAAGAATTTAAGCAAGTAGCTAGGAGATGTAGGGAGGAAGTCAGAAAGGCTAAAGCATAGAACGAACTTAGGCTGGCCAGAGACATTAAAAACAATAAAAAGGGCTTTTTTAAATATGTCCACAGCAAAAGAAAAAAGAAGGAGATGATAGGGTCTCTGCGCAGAGAAGATGGCGAATTACTCACAGGGGGGAGAGAAAAGGCAGAGCTACTGAACACCTTCTTTGCCTCAGTTTTTTTCCCAGAAGGATACAAGCACTCAACCTGGTGGTTGGGGAGCAGGGGAGGAAGCAGAGGAAATGAGGCACGTAATAGGTAGAGAGGTGGTACAGGAATACCTGGCCACACTGGACGAATTCAAGTCTCCAGGGCCAGATGAATTGCATCCTAGGATATTAAAAGAGCTGGCAGAGGTCATTTCGGAACCACTTGCTATAATTTTTGAGAAATCTTGGAGGACAGGAGAAGTTCCAGCAGACTGGAAGAGAGCAAATGTTATCCCCATCTTCATGAAGGAAAAAAAGAGGACCCAAATAATTATCGCCCGGTCAGCCTGACATCAGTACCCGGAAAGATCCTGGAGCAGATCATTAAGCAGTCAGTTTCTAATCATTTAGAAAGCAACACGGTAATCACGAGAATTCAAAATGGATTTCTCAAAAATAAGTCATGCCAGACTAATCTTATCTCTTTTTATGATAGAGTTACTAGCTTGATAGATGAAGGGAATGCTGTGGATGTAGCATATCTCGATTTCAGTAAGGCCTTCGACAAAGTTCCCCATGGCATTCTTGCAATGAAGCTAGTAAAATGTGGGCTGGACAGGGCTACTGTTAGTTGGATTTGTAATTGGTTGACTGACCGAACCCAAAGGGTGATCATGAATGGCTGCTTTTCATCCTGGAGAGAAGTGACTAGTGGGGTGCCACAGGGTTCTGTCCTGGGCCCGGTGCTGTTCAATATTTTTATCAACGACTTGGATGAAGGAATAGAGGGCATGCTCATCAAATTTGCAGATGATACCAAAATGGGAGGGGTTGCTAATACACCAGAGGACAGGATCAAAATTCAAAATGACCTGGATAGATTGGAGAGCTGGGACAAGGCGAACAAAATGAAATTCAACAGAGAGAAGTGTAAGGTCCTACACTTAGGTAGAAAAAATGGAATACAGAAATATAGGATGGGGGACACGTGGCTGGATAGCAGTACGTGTGAAAGGGATCTAGGAGTCTTCATAGATCACAAGCTGAACATGAGTCAGCAGTGTGATGCGGCAGCCAAGAAAGCCAATGCAATTCTTGGATG
Organism: Ctenosaura bakeri; assembly: GCA_948474755.1. Lineage (NCBI taxonomy): Eukaryota > Metazoa > Chordata > Lepidosauria > Squamata > Iguanidae > Ctenosaura > Ctenosaura bakeri. Next base: position 520,771 of record CAOLHI010000629.1, on the reverse strand, counting down.
CATCAATAGGAGTATGGTGTCTAGATCGAGAGAGGTACTGGTACCACTCTACTCTGCTTTGGTTAGACCCCATCTTGAATACTGTGTCCAGTTCTGGGCACCCCAATTCAAGAAGGATATGGACAAGCTGGAGCAAGTCCAGAGGAGGGCGACCAAAATGGTGAGAGGCCTGGAAGCCATGCCCTATGAGGATAGACTTAGAGAGCTGGGTATGTTTAGTCTACAGAAGAGATGGTTAAGAGGGGACATGATAGCCATGTTTAAATATTTGAAGGGATGCCACGTAGAGGAGGGAGAGGGCTTGTTTTCTGCTGCTCCAGAGACCAGGACAAGGAGCAATGGATTCAAGCTGCAGGAAAGGAGATTCCACCTGAACCTCAGGAAGAACTTCCTGACAGTCAGGGCTGTCCGGCAGTGGAATCTGCTGCCTCGGAGTGTAGTGGAGTCTCCTTCCTTGGAGGTTTTTAAGCAGAGGCTTGATGGCCATCTGTCGGGAGTGCTTTGAGGGTGTTCCTGCATGGCAGGGGGTTGGACTGGATGGCCACTGTGGTCTCTTCCAACGCTACATTTCTATGATTCTATGATTCTATGATTCTATGATTGACTGACAGCCCCAGAGACCAGGGTTTGATTCCCTACTAGGCCATGGAAACCCAGTGGGTGACTTTGGGTGCATCACACACACTCAGCTCCCAGAAACCCCTGTGGTAGGTTCACCTTAGGGTCACCATAAATCAGAAATGACTTGAAGGAACAAATAACAACAACAACAAGCCCACCAAGATCAATAGCCCCCTTTTATGCCACCTCCAGCAACCAACTTTCGGTGTAAGATTTACTTCAGAACAAGGAAGTTCCATTGAACCAGAATGGCTTATTTCTACTGCAAAGCCTCCATTCCAAGCAATATTCCTCAGTCCAGTTTTAAGGTCATTTTAAAATGCCATGTTGAGCCTTTTAGACATTGTAAAATAAGTGGAAAAGAGAGGCAACAGGCCATTATCTGAGAAGATATGCCGGGCAATCCATCAAGCACTGCATCTACACAAAGCCAGTTCCTCATAATGGGGCTTCAAGATTCCCATACATTCATTTTGCACAGTGCACTAAGAACGTTTGAGGTTTCAAGTTCAAGATATGGGAGGTATCAAAATGCCAGTTGGTTAAGATTTCAACTATCTTTGTGCAAGAGAATCGTAACAATAGCATTCATTCTCTGCTTACATCACAATAGGTGTATTATTCTTTAGGAATGTTGGATACAGAATAGCTTAAAATCATATATTTTGCAGATATTAATAAAATATTGAGGTGCACAATCTCCATTCACTCATGTTTTTTTAAAGAATAAGAACCCTTACTTTATACAGCAGAGACTGCAGTGACAAAGTGTTTTAATAACATTGCATGTTATGCTTGCCCCATTCACTCATTCAATGAATTGATTTCTTCTTAAGTTGTTCCTATTCCCTGAATTTAACTGCAATTGCAAGAGGCTACATCAGATGCCAATCACACAAGTTCTTTCATAGATTAAAAAGGGGGGGGGAGTAAAAAATAACACAATGAATGTTTGAAATATTCTGGTCCACATTACAGGTAACCTGTAAGTAACCTGTGCTATGGCCTTATCACTAGCACATGAGCACAGCAGCAGTATCTGTATACAAAACTTTGTAGTTTTGCTCTGGGCACAAGACAAACTAAACACAGTGCTGAGACAAATAGGCTAAAGGAAACATCTAGAAGAAGAAGCTGTGGTAGGTGAACTGACAAATCCAAAGCAATGCTGGACTTAAGGAAAGAGGCGTGATGTGTTTCCTTTCCCTCTTTCTTTCTGGATGCTTTTCCAGTTTGCCTCACTTTTCCTTCCCATTATTTACTATGGAATGAAAAATGCACCAATTCCAGGGCTGGCTTAACCCATGACCTTTGGTTCAGCCTTGATATACACACACACCCAAAACATGTTCCCCAAAACACACACACACACCCCTACCTTATTTCTCTATCTTCACTGTAGGACCACTCATAATAGATAAGTAACAAATATGGTATTTCCACTGACGTTAAAAGGTGGTTTTTCTCAGTGGAATGGGAACTCTGGTATGTCATACAGCCCCTAAAATCATAAGACTGCTTTTCTTGTGCTCTGTAAGTTTTGGATAATTTACCTCAAGAATCAAAGTAGATTCTATTATTATCATTTATTATGCCATCAATATATATTTTACATTTAGGACTTTTTTTGTTTCTTTTCTTCCTTCTTTTCCTTTTCCTTTCTCTTCTTCCTCTTCCTTTTTTGCAGAGCTGTGTCCTCAAATAATGAAAGAAATCATTATTTTCTTCATCTATATATTATGCATATAACATGCTTTGTTCATGGCCCTTTCCGCACCTTACCTTTTTCTGGCACTGGGGTGCAGGGATCATGCAAGCAGCCTGCAGCAAGAGGCTGTCATGTCCCGGCTGCTTCAGCTCCGCATGAGCTGCCTGCTCACACAAGAGTTTCCCAGGCTGCACTGGGGCAGGAAGTGCAACTGGCGTTGCTCTGGAGGCTCTGCACGCCAGGTAAGTGTCCGTGGGGCCCAGGAGCAATGTGCAATTGTGCACCATTTCCCGCTTCCAGACGAAAATGAAAAGGTGCACAATCAGCGCTTGCCGGCCCCTGGAGCATTGCGCAATGGTGAGTGCATCGTGCAGATCACTCCTCACAATGGTGTGATGCTCCGGGCACCCTTTCGCATGGCAAATGTGATGTGGAAAGCGCCCATGATTAGTGATTTGAAGGTAAATGCAGCCTTTTGGTGCAGGCCTCAGTGCAGAAACAGTATTTGTGAGGAAATGCCATTGTCAAAGAGAGAGAGAGAAAAAAGGTAATGGAAAGACAAATGTATTTCTCTTAACAATTAGTTTGATTTTTCAGGAAGGGCTCTCAAATACTGCTGTTATTCCTGGGGATTTCATGAAGCTCTTCCCATAAGCATTAATCTTAACTTTGCAGTCTTAAACTCTACAACATTTGTTTTTAAAATGGGGTTCTTCTTCGTGAGGCACAGAGCTTTTGTGTGTGTGCGGTAGTGTTCGGAAGATTCTAGAGCTTTGTAGCTTGGCGGAAACCTCTCCCCCATGCCAATACTGCACATGCTTAGCCCGCCGAGCAACGGTCACTCCTCAGTTCTTTCTCATCCGCCGTCATGTACAGAAGGTTCTTGCTTGTGGCTTGTGCTTTTTTCTTGGCGTTTCCTGGATTGATTTTGGATTTCGGTCTTTTTTGACTACAGCTTTGGATTACGGACTTATTTCTGGTATTTCGGTCCCCCTTGCTATTTCGCTCTACTTTCATTCTCTCCTCGGAATTCTTCCCGGACTTCTTCTCCTCCCTTGAGTTTCCCCCGATTCTATGTCAGCCTTCTTTAAGAAGTGCTTCACTTGTGGACGGAAGGTCGCCTTGTCAGACAATCACCGTGAGTGCCTTTTTTGCCTAGGTGAAACCCACAACATTCGGGCTTGCTCCATTTGTCGGGAGTTTACCACCCAAACCCTCCTTAATCCCTCTTTGAGGTTGAAGTCATTTTGTTGGGAGCAGTCCTCGCAAGTGAAGGAGCAGCCCGAGGCCCGCGTCGTGATGTCTGAAAAATCGAGACCAGAGACCATTCCATCGACGGTGTCAGTGGCTGCCGTACCATCTACCTCGTCGGTACCTGACTCAGTACCGACGTTGAGGCTGTCCATCTCCTCACTACCGAGGATTCCTAAGTTGTTGGCGGCTGCTAAGACAACTCAGGAGGCACCTGCGGGCTTGCAGGCCTCCTCGTCATCCCGGTCTCCGACCACCACTCAGAGGAAACGTCCGGCCTCCCAGGACGTGGCCAAAGAGAAAGAGAGGCAGAAGAAGAGGAAAGAGAAGAGGCACTCCCCTTCTAAGGAGGCCCGTCTGACCACACTTCCACTGACTCAGCCGATTGACATCCCCGGTGAGCAGTCGGACCATTAAGAGTTCCTTGAGATGTCGGATGAGGAGCAAGCCATGGAGGCCCTGCCCTCAGACCCACCAGTGCTGACAGTGGAAGTAACCCCGCTGGGTCACCGTAGATCAGTAGACCGGCGGGAGCAGGTCATGGTTCAACACCGGCCTTCGCCCAGGCATCGGGCAACCTCAGGCAGGAGTGAGTCCCGCTCTCTGGAGTGGAGAGTCAAGCCGCCATCACCACACCACTGAGAGGCATACTATGAGAGCCCTCACTTGCACCTTTTGGATGACTCGCACTATACCTCTGCCTCCCATCTCGGCAGATATGGTCCTGATCTCCATTGGCATGAGTATGCGGGATCGTACCTATCCTATTCGCCGTCATACAGAGATAGGTACCATGCTGACCCCAGACTCTGGTCACCGTATCACCGATCCCGCTCGCCCTCCAGAGAAGGCCATTGCTCCCGCTATTGGAGGTCGTTGAGTCGGATGCCTCCTCCATACCACTGGAGATCAAGGGAGCCCACACCCCGATACAGGGTGGTGTCGCCTCCCTCAAGGGTCACAGCAACTGTAACGCGCTCGGTGCCAGAATCCACCTCGACACAAGGGATGGTGCTGGCCACAACAGTCACTCAAGCGACGCAGCGGCCGTGTCCTGCAGTAGTGCCTGTAACTTCCACAGCGACGCCTCGCACTACAGCCCTGGCCACAACACCTTCGACGGTACCGACAACAACAGCGACACCCTCGGTGACCCTGACTCTGCCTCCCCGTAAACCATCTAGGGGAAAGTCTACTGAGAGATCTCCGACACATTCCTCTCAATCATATGGCTCGGATACAGAATTGGAGGACTCTACACCGATGTCCCATGAGTCGCCTCCCCTGGGCTTCAGAGACCCTGCACCCAAGTTGGCACCAGAGGATGTGAGACAGTTCTCCACCATCCTTCTCTGCATGGCAACGACGCTTGGTCTAAAAGTTGCAGATCTGGCTCCGGCGGTAGATGATCTGGTCTTCCAATATGTGGACACGTGCCCACCATCCACTGCACTGCTGCCTTTTCTGCCAGCGCTTATGGAGGCCCTTAAACATCCATGGGCCAAGCCCTCTTCTACCCAGCCTATTCCACAAAGGCTGGAACATCTCTACCGCACACAGAAAGAGGACACAGAGTTCCTGTACAGCCATCCGGCACCGAACTCGATCATGGTTGAGTCCGCCCAGACCAAAGGTGGTAACAGGGCACATACCACGCCACCGAACCGCGAGGGCCATAGATTGGACACCTTTGGCAGCAGGTTTTACACCGCCTCCTCGCTGATCACCAGGGTGTCCAACACTCAGGCGTGTCTGGCAGCCTACCTTAGGAACCTACTTGATTGATTCTCTCCCTTTCTCGCCAACCTCCCAGAAGAGAGTCATGCGGGCATCACCCAGTTTTTCAATGAAGAGGTGGCACTAGCAAACCAGCAGATCATCTCCTCAAGGCACACCGTGGAGGTTGCATCAAGGGTGATGGTAGGCTCTGTCACCCTTTGTCGATATAGAATTTTAGAATCATAGAATCATAGAAATGTAGAGTTGGAAGAGACCACACAGGCCATCCAGTCCAACCCCCTGCCATGCAGGAACACCCTCAAAGCACTCCCGACAGATGACCATCAAGCCTCTGCTTAAAAACCTCCAAGGAAGGAGACTCCACTCCGAGGCAGCAGATTCCACTGCCGGACAGCCCTGACTGTCAGGAAGTTCTTCCTGAGGTTCAGGTGGAATCTCCTTTCCTGCAGCTTGAATCCATTGCTCCTTGTCCTGGTCTCTGGAGCAGCAGAAAACAAGCCCTCTCCCTCCTCTACGTGGCATCCCTTCAAATATTTAAACATGGCTATCATGTCCCCTCTTAACCATCTCTTCTGTAGACTAAACATACCCAGCTCTCTAAGTCTATCCTCATAGGGCATGGCTTCCAGGCCTCTCACCATTTTGGTCGCCCTCCTCTGGACTTGCTCCAGCTTGTCCATATCCTTCTTGAATTGGGGTGCCCAGAACTGGACACAGTATTCAAGATGGGGTCTAACCAAAGCAGAGTAGAGTGGTACCAGTACCTCTCTGATCTAGACACCATACTCCTATTGATGCATCCAAGAATTGCATTGGCTTTCTTGGCTGCCGCATCACACTGCTGACTCATGTTCAGCTTGTGATCTATGAAGACTCCTAGATCCCTTTCACACGTACTGCTATCCAGCCACGTGTCCCCCATCCTATATTTCTGTATTCCATTTTTTCTACCTAAGTGTAGGACCTTACACTTCTCTCTGTTGAATTTCATTTTGTTCGCCTTGTCCCAGCTCTCCAATCTATCCAGGTCATTTTGAATTTTGATCCTATCCTCTTGTCAGGAACAGATTCACGCTCACACGTATTCAATAAACTTGATAGAAGATTTATTGTAACATAGCAAGGGATGCTGTCTTACAGACGTCAAAGCTCGAGAGTGGGATCCGGTTCCCACACTCTACACTTAAAAGGACAGTTTCCCCTGAGATAGTTGTAAAAAGGACAAACGACCCCAATCACCATGACGACTATCTGTCCAACAGTTCCTTTGAAATTCCAGCCGGAAGGAATGTTCAACACCTAGGAATAACCTAACATTCTACTATCACCATTCCCACAGGCAGCTGCCACACAAAAGCAATAAAATGGGGGGGCACCCCGACATCCTGCCCCCCTTCGGGAAAAAAAAAAATACATACAGACATATATATATGATACATAGAAAATACCACAGAACGGTAGGAAGACTAAATAGCAAAATAAATGCATCAGAAAAATCAATCGGGGCGTTGAGGAACATCAGTCGGTGAAGAAGTCAGCGAAGGGGCCCTCTTCAGCAAACTGGAATGAAAAACAGGATGAATAGCTTTAAGGGAAGAAGGGAGATCCAGTTCAAAAGAGACATCATTAATAGCCCGTTTCACAGCAAAAGGACCGAGAAAGCGAGGGGAAAGTTTCTTAGAGGGGGAGGGTGAGGAAATATTCTTAGAAGTAAGGAATACCAAATCACCAGGTTTATAAGGGGGATTAGGCTGCCGTTTACGGTCAACGAAGCGTTTGTGGGAAGCCTTGGCGAGGGAGAGAGCACGCGAGACGGATTGCCAAATGTCAGAAAATTTAGAGACCCAAGCCGACACAGAGGGAGGCGCAGAAGAAGGGAGAGAGGGGGGGGAAGGGGAAGGTAGAAAACCGTAAACAATCTCAAAGGGGGACTTCCCAGTGGAGGAATGAACTGCATGGTTAATAGCAAATTCAGCAAAAGGGAGGAGCGAGGCCCAATTAGATTGGTTCTCAGAAACAAAACATCTAAGGAACTGCTCAAGGGATTTGTTAACACGCTCAGATTGGCCATCCGTCTGGGGGTGATAAGCGCTGCTGAGTTTTTGAGTGACGCCCAGTGTTTTCGGTAGACACGACCAAAACTTGGAAGTAAAAACAGGATCCCTGTCCGAAATGATTACAGAAGGCAATCCGTGAAGTTTCCATACATGAGCAACAAACAGGTCAGCCAATTTCTCAGCACAAGGGACCCTTTTTAGGGGCACAAAATGGCATTGTTTGGAAAAATGATCAGTAATAACCCAGATGACATGAAAACCTTGTGAGGAGGGGAGAGATACGATAAAGTCCCATGCAATGACCGCCCAAGGACCAGAAGGGATAGGCAAAGGTTGCAGTAGCCCTTGAGGCTTAGACGTGGGTGATTTAGCAATGTTGCAAGTGGCACACTGTTTAATATAAGTCTGCACAGAGGAGTTTAATCCAGGCCACCAAAAAAGGCAGCGAATCGCGTGCAATGTCTTCAAAAACCCAAAATGTCCAGCGGGTTTGGAATAGTGATGACGATGAAGGACATGCTCGCGGGCAGCAGGGGGAACGTAGACCTTTGTGCCATAGAAGGGGAGATTGTCAGCCCATGTAATTTTGTCCTTGTTCGCCGGAAGCCAGGAATCCCCGTGCGCTGAATGAATGATAGCATCGTGGAGAGCGGAGTCACAGAGGGAAGAGGCAGAAAGCCTTGTTTTAGCTGTAGTGTGAGTAGTGACTTGAGAAGCCAGAGAGGAGGCAGGAAATAAGGTTTTGGAAGGGGGGAGGCAGCAGGGGGTCCCGCAAAACAGGGAAGCCGAGAGAGAGGGTCCGCCAGCTAGTTAGTGCGGCCAGGTTTAAAAACAATTTTAAATCGGAACCTCTGGAAAAATTCAGCCCATCTCGCCTGTTTAGGGGAAAGTTTCTTAGCTGACTGCAGGGCTTGCAAATTCCTATGATCAGTCCAAACTTCAAAGGGGATTCGGGCCCCTTCTAACAAATGACGCCAAGAGGAGAGCGCAAAATGAATAGCCTTGGCTTCTTTCTCCCAAATAGGCCAATTAGATTGTTGAGTAGAAAACTTCTTAGAAATGAAGGCACAAGGCTTGAGCGCTCCCACAGTGTCATGTTGTAAAAGAACGGCTGCCATGGCAAAATCCGAAGCAACAGTTTGCACAATGAATTTCTTGGCGCTATCCGGGAAAAGAAGCAATGGCTCAGAGGTAAATTTGGATTTCAAATGGTCAAACGCCGATTGACACTCAGGGGACCAACAAAGTCTACGTGTTTTGCTTGCAGATGAACCTTTAGGTTTCCGTAAAAGGCTAGTGAGTGGAAGCGCTATTGCAGCAAAATCCTCGATAAAGTTACGGTAGAAGTTCGCAAAGCCAAGAAATTGCTGCAGTTGTTTTAAAGTTTTAGGAATGGGCCATTTCAAAATGGAGTCAATTTTTGAGGGGTCCATTTTCAGTGAACAATCTTGAATCCTATAGCCCAAGTAATCAAAAGTTTGGGTGTCAAATTGACATTTAGAGAGATTAACCACAAGATTATTGTCTATCAGCCGTTTAAGCACTTCACGGACCAATGACACATGAGATTCCATGGAATCTGCATAAATTAGAATGTCATCCAAATTCATGAAAAATGGTGTTCAGAAACATTTGAAACACAGACGGTCCAGATTGTAAACCAAAAGGAAGAACCATCCATTTAAAGTTACCGAGCGGTGTTGCGAAGGTGGTAAGCCACTCAGAGCCCAGGTCCATTCTAACCCTGTGGAAAGTCTCCTTTAGATCAAGTTTGGTGAAATATTTTCCTTGAACAAGGTGGTCCAAAACAGTCCGTATCAGAGGGATGGGATAACAATTGGAAGATATAACTTGGTTAATAGCAGAGTAGTTAACTATCAGCCTCGGATCCGCGCTGGGATCTTTCCTCTTTCGGAAGAAAACGGGACTCGCCGTGGGGGCTGTAGAAGGCTTGATGAATCCACGAGCCAAGTTTTTATTGAGGAACTTCTTGAGAGCAAGGAGTTCTTGTTGGCTCATGGGGTAACTTTTTGGTTTAGGTAGTTTGGCCCCGTCAGCCAATTCCAGTTTACAGTCGAAATCTGTGTGGGGGGGCAATTTGTCAGCTTCCCTCTCGTGGAAAGCCTTATGCAAGTCCCGGTAGTGTGAAGGAATATGTTGCATATCTTCATGGGAAATGGGAAAGTTTGATTCTGAAGAGGATAGAGTGCCAGCAGTCCAGTTTATTTGGGGGTTATATTCACGAAGCCAATCGATTCCCAAGACCAATTTGAACTGCACCGCCATGGGAACCAGAAAGCGCATGCTGTAATTGTTTTTTCCCATTTGAAATGAGATGGGCTTAGTAATTTTGCCAATTACTCCTCCAGCCATTGAGGTCCCATCCATTTGAGTTAATTTGATGGGGTGTTCCAAGGGTTCATAAAGGATTTGTAAATCCTTAGCCAGTTTGGAGTGTAACAAGCTTCTGGAGCAACCAGAGTCAATTAATGCACTATGTACATGCATAGTCCCATCTCTGCCAATAAGCGTAACTGTGGTGTAGAAATGGGGAATTTTTGGAGTACTTACGGCTGTTCTCTCTGCCTGCCAGTCATCGCCGTCGTGTTCAGAATCCCCTCTGTCTCAGATGAGGATGAAGTGGTGGATTCAGCGTCGGGAGCGAAGTTTCCTGTCGCAGCTGCCGGGGCCTTAGAAGCGCGTCTAAGTGGTCGTTTGACAGCCGCTGGTTGACTTGTGGATTCCTTATTCTTGGTGTCTGCTCGTGCTCCCTTAATCCCAGCCGGGTCTTGATTTTCAGGGCAAGTATTAGCAAGGTGACCCATTTTGCCACAGTTGAAGCACATTCCTAGACGGAGGCGATTGTTCCGTTCCTCAGCGTTGAGGATGATGGGACGGCGAGGTTGTCGTTTTGCCATGTCTTGTCGTTGCCGGTTCAGCTGCACCGTCTGGGTTATTCCTTCCACTTCAGTAGCTAGCCTGACCCAACCTAGCAGGGTCTGTGGGTTGGCCTGAAGTAAGCACCCGTGTAATATATCGGGATTTAGGCCATCTTTGTATAACTCAATAAGGATTTCGTCATTCCACAGGACTTTGGTGGCCTGGTTTCTGAATTCACGAGAATATGTCCCCACATCGTTCCTGCCTTGTTTCATTCGTTTTAGTTGATATTTGTGTTTTTCCAGTAGATGAGGGTCTTCAAAACGTTCACGCAGGTGGTTCATGAAGAGCTGCAGATTTTCAGTTTCTGGGGCGCGGGTGTCATATAGGTTCACGACCCAGTCTGCTGCCAGTCCTTTCATCCTTTGGCTGAGGTATCGAATTCGGCCGCATCATCCCGGAAAAGATGGCCATTATCAATCATGAAATTATTTGCCATGGTCATAAAAAAAGAGAGCTTTTCCCCCTTTCCGTTGAATGACGCTTTCAGGTCTCCAACATTTCTGAGTAACGGTGGCGCTGGCACTTGCCTGGCTGGTTGCCAGGGTGGACCAGGGGTGCCTGCTGTTGGGACGGCAGCTCGTGGTTCTCGTCCTGGTGTTCTCCCTGCCTGCGAGGGACGGAGGTGCATCTCGCGTAGCATGGTCTTGAGTTCAAGTATTTCCTCATCTTTTCTCTCCAGTTCCGTTTCCATTTGTTTTATCTCCTCCAGAAGGGAAAGGTCTTTTGCTGATGTGTCCCATCTAGCAGCCCTTCTGCGTTGTCTCAATGACATACGTGGTTTCTCTCCCCAGACCCAGGTTTGGCCGCTGGTGGGGGTTTCTGGAGCCTCGGTCAGGCGTAAGTTTCCCTTGGGATCCATGAGCACTTCGGTCTCTGCGGCTTCATCAGATTCTGCAGATGCATGCTCTTCTGCAGTAATTGACTGGTCCGTCGCTTGATACATTTTAGGAAAGAGACTCTCGAGCTTTCTGTCAGGAACAGATTCACGCTCACACGTATTCAATAAACTTGATAGAAGATTTATTGTAACATAGCAAGGGATGCTGTCTTACAGACGTCAAAGCTCAAGAGTGGGATCTGGTTCCCACACTCTACACTTAAAAGGACAGTTTCCCCTGAGATAGTTGTAAAAAGGACAAACGACCCCAATCACCATGACGACTATCTGTCCAACAGTTCCTTTGAAATTCCAGCCGGAAGGAATGTTCAACACCTAGGAATAACCTAACATTCTACTATCACCATTCCCACAGGCAGCTGCCATACAAAAGCAATAAAATGTGGGGGCACCCCGACACCTCTGGTGTATTAGCAACCCCTCCCAATTTGGTATCATCTGCAAATGTGATCAGCATGCACTCTATTCCTTCATCCAAGTCATTGATAAAAACATTGAACAGCACTGGGCCCAGGACAGAACCCTGTGGCACCCCCCTAGTCACTTCTCTCCAGGATGAAAAGCAGCCATTCATGATCACCCTTTGGGTTCAGTTGGTCAACCAATTACAAATCCAACTAACAGTAGCCCTGTCCAGCCCCCATTTTACTAGCTTCTTTGCAAGAATGTCATGGGGAACTTTGTCGAAGGTCTTACTGAAATCGAGATATACTACATCCACAGCATTCCCTTCATCTATCAAGCTAGTATATGCTTGACTGATCCCAGATTCCAGTCCATATCTGGGAAGAACATTTTAGATCTATGTATGCTGAAAAAGAATACTCCATGATTGAATTGGACCTGGATATATCTTCCCTTCCAAACTGGCCTCCAGTCTCTTGTGCAGAAATCAAGGACTTAATTAAACAACTCAGACCAGGGAAAGCACCTGGTGCTGATTTTATCACCTGTGAGATAATAAAAAATGACCTAGACTGGTGGATCCCGGTGTTAACCTCACTTTTTAATGTAATTGACCGTACAGCTATGATTCCAAAAGACTGGGGCTTAGCTATAATAATCCCAATTTATAAGAAAGGTAAAAGAAATGATCCTGTAAATTTTCGCCCAATCAATCTGTTAAGTCAGATTAGTAAAATGTATGCTAAACATCTACAGGTTAAATTAGTAGACTGGATGGAAACTGAGGATATTTTGAGGGATGAACAAGCTGGTTTTAGGGAAGGTAGATCGACAATAGATCATGCAATGGTACTGCAACATCTCGTAGAGAAGTATACTCATCTAGTTGGTCAATCTCTCTATGCAGCATTCATTGACTTTAAGTCAGCATTTGACTCAATGTCTAGATCCAGATTATGGCTCAAACTTAAAAATTCCACAATAGACAAGCGCTTACTTCTGTTGCTCATAAAAATTCATGAGAATACCAGATTGAAGGTCAGGTTTGGCAATAAAGGACACGTCACTAAGGAAATACAAGTAAAGAAAGGAGTCAGACAGGGATGTGTACTGGCTCCACTCTTATTTAACTATTATATAAACTCATTGATTCCTTATCTGAGTAACTCTTCCTTCCATCCCCCTAAATTAGCCCATAGGCATATCAATTTATTATTATATGCTGATGATGCAGTAATCTTGTCATTGACCTCCGTTGGCCTTAAGAGAGCCTTTAGATCACTTACCCAGTACTGTGCTGAAGAGGAATTAATAATAAATTACACCAAGACTAAGATCCTTACCTTTTCAAAACATCCTAAGCAAAGAAGTTGGGTCCTAGGAGGGCAATTAGTTGAGCAGGTTAAGCAGGTTAAGATCTTTAAATATTTGGGGATAGTTTTTCAAGCTTCAGGAAGTAGAAATGCCCATTCAGATTACGTGTCCAGTAATGCACAGAGAGTTGCTGCAGCCATTCAAAATTATTATTTCAGTAAAGAAGCACAGTTCATCCCAGCTGCAATTAAATTGTTTACATCTAAAGCCTGAGCTCAACTGTTATATGGAGCTCAGCTGGGGATGTATAGTATAGAAAGAGTCCAAACAAAGTTTCTGAGGAATATATTTCAGGTTGCTCGATGTGTTCCAAATGCTGTATTGCGAAGGGAGGCAGGAGTCAGTAAATTGGAATCAAGTATCTGGCTGAACATCTTTACCTATTGGCTAAAGCTACACAATATTCAGAATGGACTGACCCAGTTAATTCTGGTTGATAAATATAAATCCTCATGGGAAACAGTTGTGCTTCAGAAGTTGAGCCTTTGTGGACTTTCGAGCAATTATATCCTAGGATTAGGATTAGATCAAGCAAAAGCTATTGTAAAACAAAGGATACTAGATATAGAAGGTCAAACAGAAATTGCTACTTTTACTAACTATACACTTGCTAATAATCAACTGATGATCTCTAGACCAGCCGCATACTTATACTACGTCACTGTGCCCAAATTCAGGAGAGCCTTAACATTGGCTCGGTTTAATGTCCTTCCCACAGCGATATTGGAAGGGAAATATAGGAAAATTCCTTACGAGATGCGATTTTGCCCTTGCAATACCAGTGCGGTAGAAACTACAATTCATGTACTCCTATATTGTCAGTTCTACCAAGACATTCGTCAAGAACTGATTACTCCTCTATTAACCCAATTCCCAGGACATTCTGATGGTTTCTATCTACGCCATCTGCTGGATAATCAGGAGCAAACTGTTATGCTCAAAGTAGCAAAGTTTTTGTATATCATGTGTAAGATACGTTCTCAAACGGTTAATAATAGCAATAGTGGCTGATGTGAGCCATTTAAATTTTGCTATTTGTTTTTGTTAGTTTTTATGTATTTATTCTGTATTTATTATTGTTTTATTGATCAATGACCGAAATAAAGTGTCTGTCTGTCTGTCTGTTTGGCTGAGGTTGTCTGGGCTTCAGGAGGACAGCCGCAGATGGATTGAGGACCTCCTCTTCGATGGCCAGGGGCTCTTTCATGCCACGACAGATGAGGCTATGGACCATCACGTAAAGGCGCGTCTGACCAGCAAAAAGATGGGAATCCACCAACCACACCAATCTCAATGGTCTTTTGGCTCCCGACCATCGTGGCGTCTGTCCTCGTCTTCTACTTTCCAGCAGCGCTCTCCTCGGTCTACCTAGTCTCGACCATCGACCGCCTCCTCGGCGTGTAGACCATTCCAGACACGTCCGACTTCGTGTTCCAAGAAATCTTCGTCTGGAACGAAGTCCTGGTTTTGACCACCTTCGCAGGTCGCCACCTCACCCAATCTTCAGCCTGCCAGCAACCTTCCAAGGTCAACCGAGCCTGGCAAGACACCTTGCCGAGTGGCGTCACGTCACCATGGACTCTTGGGTTCTTTCCATCATCCGTCTTGGCTACACCATAGAGTTCCAAGATATTCCACTGTGAGGCATCTACTATTCCACCCCGACCAGCTCGGCCCTGCTGGAAGAGATCCAGTCCCTGCTCCAAAAAGGAGCAATCGAGAAACTTCTGTCTTCAGCCAAAACCACCGGCTTCTTCTCCAGGTACTTCATGGTACCAAAGACGAATGGAACCCTGTGGCCTATCCTAGACCTCAGAGGGGTGAACGACTACATCCGCCCCAAGAGGTTCAAGATGGACACGCTATCCTCGATCCTGCCTTTCCTTCAGCGAGGGGACTGGTTTGCCTCCATTGATCTTCGGGATGCTTATTTCCACATCACCATTCTCCCGCAGCACAGACGATACCTGTGGTTTGAGGTCGACGGCACCTGTTACCAATACAAGGTGCTGCTGTTCGGCCTCTCTACTGCGCCCAGGGTCTTCACCAAATGCATGGCCCCAGTGGTATCACACCTGCGGACGAAGGGCGTCTCAATCTTCCCCTACCTAGATGATTGGCTGTTGGTGGCGTCCTGCAGACAAAAACTCTACAACGACATCCACCAAACACTGACACTACTGACCCGTCTCAGTCTCCGGGTCAACCTGAAGAAGTCCCACGTCAAGCCCGCGAGGGTGCTAGACTTCATTGGTGCAACTCTGGACTTGGTATCGGTGAAAGCCTACTTACCGATGGACTGTGCATGGACACTTCGCCGGGCCACGTCAACAGTTTTCAGTGCCCCGATGGTATCAGCAAGGAGAATCCAGCAGATCCTTGGATACATGGCATCCACTACTGCCATAACCTACCTCTCCAGGCTCCGTGCACGGCCTCTTCAGCACTGGTTTGTATGGGTCTTCGACCCACTACTGGATGACCAGAGACATCTTCTTCGACCTCCTCCGCAGGTGCACACCTCCCTCCTATGGTGGCAGTCTTACAACCATCTCCTATCAGGGATGCTTTTCCGGGAGTCGACTCCTTAGGTAACAGTAATGACGGATGCCTCCCTCTTCAGATAGGGAGCTCACTGTGGCGATCTCAAAGTCCGAGGCCAGTGGATCGACGACAAGACCGTCCTCTACATCAACACCCACAAACTGCTCGTGATCTGTAAAGCTCTAAGGGCCTTTTGCCACATTGTTACCGGCCGTATGGTGTTGATCCTCACAAACAACACGACGGCGGTCTGCTACATCAACAGGCAAGGAGAGACTCATTCGACCACCCTCTTTGACATAGCCCTCGATCTCTGGAACTGGTGCTTCTCGCTCCGAATCCATCCGGTGGCGGTTCACCTGGCCGGGCAGGAGAACATTACAGCAGGACACCTCTTGCCACCACTAGTGGTCCCTCTCCAACAAGGCATTCCAGATGATTCGAGACCAGTGGGGCGAGCTGATAATTGACCTCTTCGCCACCAGCCAGAACGCGAAGTGCCGTTGATACTGCTTGAGGGCCGGTCACGATCGCAATTCCATCGGCAATGCCTTCCAGTTCCGGTGGAATGAGGGGTTCCTCTATGCGTTCCCTCCGTTTCCCCTCCTGGGCAGGGTGATATCGAAGATCCTTGCGGATTGAGCCGACATAGTCCTCGTGGCCCCGTACTGGCCGAGGCAGCACTGGTTTGAGCCCCTGCTCGAGGCTGCACGCGATCAACTACTCAGGCTCCCAATGACACCGGACCTCCTGTCGCACTCCAACGGTCTCGTACTCCACCCAGACCTACCACTCCTGGCCCTCCATGCCTGGTGGATATCACTGTAGATGATCCCGTCATTGGTAACACCTTGACCACGGCCAGGAAGGAGTCGACACACCGCAACTATCACTACAAGTGGCAACAGTTCGTAGCCTTTACTGAGGCACGATGGGAGCCGGTATCACCTGTCAACATGCCTATTGTACTCCACTTCCTTTTACACCTTTGACAGCAGGGCTTGGCCTTCCCTTCCCTGAAGGTTTACCTTGCTGCCATCGTGGCATACCAGCCTCCACAATCTCCATCGGTGGCCCTTTTTCGGGATGGTACCGTCAAGCAGGTTTTGAAGGGCCTGCAGCACCTGTACCCACTGGTATCACCGCCACTACTGCTGTGGTCCCTATCTCTGTGCTATCGCAGCTAACAAGACCACCCTTTGAACCCATGGTGACTGCTGATGACAGGTTGCTCACCATGAAAACTGCCTTCCTGGTAGCTGTCACCTCGGCCAGGCGAGCAGGAAAGCTGACAGCCCTACGGTCTGATGAACCTTACCTCGTGTTCCACAGGGACAAAGTGGTCCTTCGGCTGGACATTTCATTCTTACCGAAGGTGATGTCGAACTTCCATCTTAGTCAAGACATCATCTTACCAACCTTCTACCCAGGCCCGACTACACCTTTGGAAAGATCCCTTCATTCCTTGGATGTTCTTCGGGCCTTAGCCTTCTACAAGGACAGGACTGCCTCTTTTCGACAGACTCCACACCTATTTGTGTGCTATGGCAGACATTGAAGAGACCACAAGGTGTCCATTCAACACTTTTCAAAGTGGGTGGCCAGGACAATCCTGCTGGCATACAAGCTTGCCAAGAAGCCTCCACCAGCACTCATCCGGGCTCATTCCACCAGAGCTGTGGTGATGTCTGCAGCCCTCCTGCAAGGAGGCGACCTGCAGGAACTCTGCCATGTGTCAGCGGCGGGCGGAGACCAAGCAAATGCGGGGCGAGCGGCTGAAGCTGTCAGCATTTATTGGCAGCCAGTAGACAGAGGGTTACAGCACCCCTACAGGAAAGCCCCAACACAAACGTAAAAGGTTCCAACACAAAGAGTAAGTTTCAAAGTAAACTGCAAGCCAGTTCCTAAGGTAAAGAAAGGGTTACTTCACCCAAAGCAAAGTCCTAGGGCTCGGCTGCCAGGAGGGCTGGACGTGGATGCTGGAGGAAGGGGCTGGGTCCAGACACAGGCTGAGGAGGACGCAGAAGGCTGATGGTTGTTGCTCTATGTCCCCCCTCCCTGCGCCCGTCCTAAATAGCCTCCTGGCCCAGTGACACCCAATCAGGTCTGGGCTCACAGCTGAGACCCCCCAGCTGGCCGCCTGGCCTCACAGCTGAGAGCGCTCACCCCGCAGCCGCTTCTCCAGCAGCCTCCAGGAACGACGGACTGCCTCCTTTCCCTGCCACCGTTGCTGAAATGTGGGAGGAGGGGCGGCAGCCTCCTCTGAGTCTGAGCTGCGGGTGGGCAGAAACTCTGGACTGGAGCCGGGGCCTGCCCTCCCCGGCGAGCCTGCAGGCACCCCCACAGCCGGGGTGAGCCCCAGGCCAGCCCTGGCACTGCCAGCAGGCCCGTCCGCATCAGCAGCAGCCTCTGCAGAGCCCGGACCTCCCCCCGTGTCGGTGGCAGCGGCCTCCGCAGAGCCCGGGCCTTCCCCCGCGTCAGCATCAGCGGCTTCTGTGGAGCCTGGGCCTTCCCCCGCATCGGCAGCAGCAGCCTCCGTGGAGCCCGGGCCTTCCCCCGCATCGGCGGCCATGGCCTCCGAGGCAGCGGCAGGCTCAGCCGGGCCCATGACACCATGTGGCGACCTGGTCCCAGCCATCAACCTTCAGCCACCACTACAGACTTGACTGCTGGTCCTGTCGAGATGCTTGTTTTGGATGTGCTGTGCTGGCTTCTGTTCTATAGGATTTGACCCACCATCCAACTGGTAAACTGCACAGTCTCCTAGTGTGTGAGGCACAGAGACCACGAAGAAGAAGAACAGGTTGCTTACCTGTAACTGTGGTTCTTCAAGTGGTCATCTGTGCCCTCATACACACCTGCCCAACCTTCCCCTCTTTTTCATGTCCCCCCCTTTTTTTTATGGTGGACTACAGAACCGTTGCTCAGTGGGCTGAGCATGTGCAGTATCGGCATGGGGGAGGGGTTCCCATGAAGCTACAAAGTTCTAGAATCTTCCGAATACTACTGCGCATGCGCGAAAGCTCCTAGTGTGTGAGGGCACAGATGACCACTCGAAGAACCACAGTTACAGGTAAGCAACCTGTTCTTTCTCATGATACTGAATTCTGAAGCACTCAACGTTAAACCATATCACTTTTGAATGGAGCAGGATAATTATGCTTATCAGTTGGTACGTTAGTAAGAATTTTCAATATACAGTAGCAAGGTCAACTCTGATAAATCAGACACAGTATGGCCATCAGAATTTATTTATTTACTAGTGTATTTATCTGGCGTTGCCCGGGGTTTTTATTTTGCTCTTAAGAACTCATCAAACTGCCTTCTCCATTTCCTGCAACTTTGCTATATATTTTCCAATGCAATCTGTATTCAGAGTTATTTACATACACACTTTGGGTTCTTGAGGGAGTACACTGTCTTCCTCTTTGCTGCTAGGCCTTGTGTCCATAGCAACTGGCCTATTCTTATACCTATAAATTTTCCTCATATTCCCCAATCCAATCTTTATTCAGAGTTATTAACATTCAGAGGTTGGGTTCCTGAGGGAATACACTGTCCTTGTCCTTGCCACTAGGCCTTGTCTCCATAGCAACAGGCCTATTCCAGTACCTGTAACTTTTCCTCATAGTCCCAATCCAATGTGTACTGTCTGGTGATGTTAATGTACTGGCTTTTGATTTTTTTTGCTTTCTGTTGAATTTGTGCAATGGCTTTATATTTTTCTAGAAGCATTTTTTTGTTTTGAATTTCAACTTTAAGATTCCTCACATATTGAAACCGTACAATCTACTATATAAGGCAAGAAAACCTTGGCCCTTTCTGCAATTTACCTTTTCTCAGAACTGGGGCATGGGGATAATGCAAGCAGCCTCTTGTGAAAGACTCTCGTGTCCCTGCTGCTTTGGCTCCGCAGGAGCTGCCTTGCTTCTTCCTTATGCAGCTCAGCCAGGCATTTTCCCAGGCTGCGTTGGGGGAGGAAGTGTGAGCGCCACAGTTCTGAAGGCTCCGCATGCACAGTAAGTGCACATAAGGCCCTGGAGTGATGTGCAATTGCACACCATTTTTGGCTACAAGCTGAAAATGAAATAGTGCGCAATCAGCACCTGCCAGCCCCGGCAGTGTTGCTTGATTGTGAGGACATCATCTGAAATGCTCCTCGCAATCGTGCGATGCTCCAGAGGCCCTTTCCCATGGCAAATGCAGAGCGAAAAGGGCCCTTGTAACTATGTTATGTATGTCACCTTAATTTTCCCCACATATGCCTCCAAAAATTTTTTTGGCATCCTTATTGATGGTAAACCTCATCTTCATAGCAACCAGCCTGAGACTCAAGAGCTCTCTCTGAGAATTCTAAAGGCCCCTCTCTAAAGTGCCAACCCCAGGATTCCATAGAATCTTCATGGTCAGCCAATCCTATGAGGTCTTCTCACCTCACACAGCCAATCATACGCTGACATGGACAAACAGACAAACACTCAGACAAACATTCACTTTTATATATTAGATTTATTTACTTGGGGGGATGAAAAAGGAATCCTGTCGCTTTATTTCTGTTATTGCACTGCTATCTGTTATGGCACAGTTCCACCTAAGCTCAGAAGCAGATGAAAGGTCTTTCTTGTACTCCAACTGCCATTGTCCTGGCCTCTGAGAGAGAGAAGAAGAGGCAGGCACAGCTGAATCATGCCTAGGCCCAAAAACAGATAAAAGGCCCTCCACTTATCTCAATTGCCACTGCCCTGGCCTTAGAAGAAGAGGCTCTGTCTGCTGGACTTAATTCCCTCACCAACTGTCATCCCCTTTCTTGTATGTCAAGTCTTCAGATTGTAAGCCTGAGGGCAGGGAAATTTTGTTGTTGTTGTTCTTTTTCTTGTAAAGCACCATGTACAGTGATGGTGCTACATGAATAAAAGATGATGATGATGATGATGATGATGATGATGATGATGATGATGATGATAATTGTGCATCTGTTGCAGCTTTTAAAAAGATTAATGAATTGAAATGATTTTTTTTCTGATTCAAATATTATAGGCCATTTCTGTCCTACCCTGCTATAGTGCTATTATTCCACTTTCAACATCCCATGGAATTCTGGGGTTTGTAGTTTACTGAGGCCAAAGACCCCTCTGACTGAGAATTCTAAATGCCCCTCCATAAACTTCCAAACCCCAGGACTACATAGGATGTTGACAGTGACATAGTAACACTATAACAATGTAGTGCAGAAATGGCCATAGATAAAGGTTCCATTTGAGATGATAGTAGGTGGAGATGTGCTATGCTAAATTATTGATACCTGCAAAGAAGAACTATTTATTTAATCTATTTTCTTCTTTGATGTCAGATGTCTTCAAAAACTGTATAGTTCCAGAGGTATCAAGGGGGGGAAAGATATCTGGCAATATGTGACATTCTGTCCCCATATGACATTGAAGCAGAGGTGGTGTGAGATGATCAAGGATTCTGTCTAGCCTTGATTCCCAACTACCCTTCTAGTGTAGAGAGCCAGTCGGTGAGGAATAAGGAGGCTATAGCTTTCATGGATGTTCTCTTGACTCTCCCCACCCACCTCCCCACATGACAAGAGGAGGATGGGAGGGTGCCAGGTGAGTATTGGGAGACTACAGCCTAAAGTCCTTAGTCTGGACTTCACAAAATCTGATTTTAGTAAGTTTAGGAAAATACTTTGCAAAAATCCATGGTGAGAAATGCTCCAAGAGAAGGGACTCCATAATGCATAGGAGTTTCTTAAAGGCAAAAGACAGAAGGCACAGGTGCAAACAGTGCCAGGAAGGAAGAAAAGTGGGAGGTGCCTGATGAAAGCAGAAGGGATATAGAAAGAACTTTCAGATGATCTGATATTTTAAAGAGACATATATAAGAAATGAAAGAAGGGAGAATACACAAAGTGGAGTATAGGGAAATAGCCAGTACTTTCAGGGAGAAAGTTAGTCAAGATAAAGCTCAGAGTGTGGTCAGGCTCTTTAGATAGGTTAAATAATAATAATAATAATAATAATAATAATAATAATAATAATAATAATAATAATAATAATAATAATAATAATTATTATTATTATTATTATTATTATTATTATTATTATTATTATTATTATTATTATTATTGGTTTGTGGGGGCTGTGTTTAGAGCAAGAGGAAGAAGGAGGAAATCATAGGGCTACTCCATAAAAAAAGATGGCAAAATGATGTCGGAAGACACAGATAGAGATCCAGACTATTTGCCTCAGTCTTCTTTCAAAATGAAAATGGTGCTCTAACTGGTAGAAATAGAATAAACCATGCAGCAAGGGGACTGCAGTTCAGAATGGGTAAAGAGATAGTAATGGAATACCAAACTGCTCTAAATGAATTCAAGTCTCCAAGGTAAGATGAACTGCATCCAAGAAGACTAAAGGAATTTGCAGATGAAATGTCAGAGCCACTATCAAAAATCTTGGAGGATTCTTGGAGGACAGAAGAGGGCACAGCAGATTAGAGGAGAGCAAATATTGTTCCCATCTTCAAAAAAAAGTAAACGAAAGTACCTGACCAACTACTGACCAATCAACTTGACATCAATACCAGGGAAGATTCTAGAACAGATAATTAAACAGTCAGTCCATTTACATTAAAAGGAGAATGAGGTGATTACTAAGAACCAGTATGGGTATCTCGAAAACAAGTCATGCCAAACTAATCTCATTTCTGAGACTGAGAAGTAAAATGATAGCTGTCTTTAAATATCCAAAGGGATGTCATGTAGAAGATAGAGCAAGCTTGTTTTCTGCTGCTCCAGAGACTAGAACATGAACCAGTGCATTCAAATTACAAGAAAAGAGGTTCCACCTAAACATTATTTTTATTTTTATTTTTTTACTGTGAGGACTGTTTGACAGTGAGATGGGCTGCCTTGAAGAGTAGGGCACTGTCATCTTCAGAGATCTTTAAACAGAGGCTGAATGGAGCATCCTTCAGAAGTGCTGTAGCTGTATATTCCATTAGGGCAGAGGGTTGAACAAGATGGGCCTATGAGCCTCTCCTCACTCACCCCCCCCCACACACCACTAACCTGGACATAACATGGGGAAGTTGGGGTGGAAGCCAGGCAATTATCAGTAGACTACAGCCTTCCAAAATCTTCTCCACACTTTGCATCTTCCACGACATCAGAAGTATGAGGAAATCAAATAGGAGCAGGAGAAGGATTTTCCTTATCAGGATTTTGGACACTTGAAAAGTCCCCTTCTCTTCCTTTTCCTCCTCAAGAATTTTGATGTTTTTCTTCCATCCCTATGGTGGGGAGGTTGCCATCTTTTCCAAAATGATTTGCAAGGGAGCATAAATCAATATTCACCATGATATTTGGTATCTCTCTCTTTCTCTCCTAGTAAGAGTGATATGTTGGAGGCCTTTCTGCACCTTACCTTGTCCCATCATCCTATGGTCATGATCCCAACAGCATCCAACCAGCTCCCTGTGGAATGGAGCACAAGGGACAAGTCTCTTCCTTTCACAGCACAGTTGGGCTCTTTCCCATGCAGTGCTGGGGCAGGAAGCATCTCCATTGCACTTCTGGCTCTTCTGCATGGCAGGTAAGTGCAGGAGTGTTACATGATCAAAAGTCATTGATGAAGGAAATTCATCAGTAATTCATCCCACAATCACACCAGTTGGTGACATGAGAAGGATCAGACTGCAATGAAGTCTTGTGAAAGTGTGGTCACGATTCTACTTCTCACACATCTCCATGCCAGGATACCATCATTGAGCAGAAAGGGCCCAAGTTTTGTAATTCCTAATATATTGTGAATCTTAGAAATTCATAATGCTGAACTCAAAATGATATGAGCATTTTAGCTCAGAATGATCTTAAAGTGAGTTTTTAATCTAGGTTGGAGAAGAAACCTGGTTCTTGTTTTCTATCTTCCTCTGACACACCCACTTGCCTATATACCATCCTTTGCTTTGCCTGCATGTATACCTTCTGTACAGATGCAAATACAGCTAGGAGGAAGGGATTCTCATCTGTTCCTTTCACTTTTACTTAGTACATGGCTATGGCTGAGAGTCAGGAACAAGTAGAACTCAGACATGTTTTCCCAGTGGTGGTAGCATATATTTGTCTCTATGAAATTGCTGCTATGCAGAGAGATGTCAGTTCACACCCAGTCTTCTTTCTTATTAGAAAAAGGGGTGGATCTTGTTCATTGTTTTAAATCTCTTCCCAAGAAAGGATAAGCAGCAATCTTTGTTACACAGAGGTCTTCAGACAGGTGCTTTGGGTCTTTTAAGGTGATTGTTTCAAAGAAAGCATTTTTTAAATGTTTGCTACCCTAGAAGCCTGGCTGTGTTTTAAAGAGGCTGTGTGCACAGGCTGGATTAGCTATGAAGATCACAGTTGCTATAGCTGCAAAGTGACCTGTAAACTGCTGCTCTAACATGGCTCTCATAAAGGGCCCTCATAAAGTTGACCATTATCATCCGGCAGGGGTAGGGATATAGAATTTAATGAGTACAAGTAGACTTTCTGTCTTTATATCAATGTTTAATGCCATACTGGGGCAATCTGAAAAAAATATTATTAATTGTCCTGAGCACTGTAATGATATGGTGAAATATAAGATGGCTTTTTTGACCAATGAGAAATCATGTCCATGTTTCAATCACAGATTGCCTGGCATTCTTTTAGTGACTTATGTGTATGCAAGTACAGCTTACCTATGCACAAATCTCTTTCTAGGTGAGGCACAGAGAGCTATTCCCTTTCCCTTGTGCTCCATCTCAAAAAACTCTTATGAAAGGGCTGAAATTTCTCATTAGAGTGGAGTGATTCATACCACAAAGCTCCTGTTCTGAGCTTCTGGGGAAAGTAAAAGGTGGTTTCTCTCTAATGAAAGAGGAGGCTTGCTGCTTATCTATGGTTTGAAATGCTTCACCATCCCATCCTTCCCTACCAGGAAGCAACAGCAGCAAAAGTCATTCCTTTGACCCAGGGTGGTGGTGGTGGTGGTGGTGGTGGTTGACAGCTCCTAGTCAGAGAGAGGCTCCAGAAGAACATGTGGGGAGCTGCATACATGTCTGTCAGCGGCAGGCTGGGGTCGGGCAGGCTAGGGGCAGGCTCGAGCCGGGACTCGCCTCAGAAGCCTCAGTCAGCAGTCAACAGCAAACAAAGATAGTCCTTGCGGCAGGCAAAACGAAGCAACAAAAGAAAGGGTTTCCTCACCCGGATAACAGGCGTACGGCTGACTGGCAGGACCTCTGGACAGGAACACAGCTGGCAGTGGACATGGCATGGATGGACAACACACAGAGGACCGACAGTTGTTGCTCCATGCTGAACTCTGCTTCCTCCTGGCCTTAAGTAGGCCTTTGGAACCGGCACCGGCCAATCCAGGAGCTGCCACGCAGCTGGGAGCCCTCAGCCGGGCTCACAGCTGAGAGCCATTGGCCAGCTGAGAGCCCTCAGCCTGAAGCCGACGCTCCAGCAGCCGACGGGCAGCCTCCTTAGCTTGCCACCACTGCAGGAACATGGGAAGGAGGCCGATGGTCTCCTCAGGATCGGGACCGTGGGTGGGCGGTGCCCCAGAGTGGAGCCTGGGTCCCGCCCTCCCCGGGAAAATGCCCAGTCGGCCTCCCCCAGCAATGGCGGCCTCGTCGTCGTCCTCAGCGGCGGCCGGGTGGCTCCCCTCCATGGCAGTGGCTTCATCGGCGTCCCCTTCGGCGGCGGCGGCGGCTTCTCGGGTGAGTTCCTCGGCGGCGGCGGTCCTGGCGAGGTCCGAGCGGCCCTCCTCGGTGGCGGAGGCCCCCGCGGCCTCATCCTTGGCGGCGGCAGTTCCAACAGCACCGGGCAGCCGTTCCTCACAGCGGGAGACTCCGCGGCCTCCTCCTCAGCGGCGGTGGCCTCGACAGCGTCCGGGTGGCCATCCCTGGTGCCAGAGGCCTCCGCCGTGGCTCGTGGGGAGACCGGGACGTCCTCTGCCTCGGGCGCCGCTTCCACAGCAGCCTCCGAGGCGCCGGAGGGTCCGGCAAGGCCGGAGCCCCCAACACATCTGTAGGATTTCAGCCATTATGTGAAAGGCTTCAAAGAGTCTCTACTAGCAAGTGGTATCTTCATTCTTAAGCTGGTATCAGGGTAACATCATAATGTTTAGGAGAGAAGGAAAAGGATCCCAGATTTCATAGTGAAAAACCATCTTTGTTCTCTAGGATATCATGACATTTTGGAAAAGACACCATGCTGCCCACCACCACTTTCAATGGCACTGTCTTGTACAGGATAACCCACACTCCACAAAACTCTCACTCTCAGGTAGACAACAGTTTGTTTTTTATGGGTAGGCATAAGCAACACAACATATTTCCACAGAAGTTGCCAAAACTAGAAGGTACATGCAACATACATAGATTATCAATACAGGTTGTGGCATGCAAAACATTAATTGGTCCAAGCCATAAATCCATTCATGTGTCTATTCCCCTTTTACTTTCCCAGGCTGGTGCTTGTCACAACCACGTATGGCCTTGACCAAGGTGATTCCCCTTGCATATCTCGTTATTCCCATCTTCACAGTAATTTGTTCTCATAACATCCTAGTGCTACCAGTCTTACTTTTGTTTTCCTCCTCTCCCCTAACATGAAACACAATGGATAAGTTGGGTAAGTCAAGGGTCATTCTGTGGAGAGAGGAAAGTACCAGTGCTATCTCAGGGGATCAGCCATCCCTGGCCGCTAACACCACCACTTTCCTGCCCAGGCATTCCAAAAGGACAGAAGCAGCGCTGTGTCAAAGAGAGTCGGTGTTTCTTTTAGTTTATGCTGGAATGGACTAAGCTCTCATGTGTTACACCATTCTACTCAGAGAAGCAGATGGTTCCCTTTTTGATAAGTGTTAAGGTACAGTGCTTACATTGACCCATGGATAATTTCACCCAAGGTTTTTGGGTTGATTTTTTTGACTAAAATTTCTAGACTTATACATGAGAATATACAGTAAATTATCACTTATTTCAGTCTTCCATGCAAGAATATCAAC
Source organism: Ctenosaura bakeri (assembly GCA_948474755.1). Lineage (NCBI taxonomy): Eukaryota > Metazoa > Chordata > Lepidosauria > Squamata > Iguanidae > Ctenosaura > Ctenosaura bakeri. The sequence continues at coordinate 494,191 of CAOLHI010000629.1, read as the reverse complement.
AACAATAAAACACAGACTTTTTAGTCTCTTCTGAATGAGATTATAAGTTCTCTACATTTTCCATGATCTTTTCCCTATATTTCAGGATTTTTTTTTAATTTGGAAAAAAATTAATGCATCTTTTCACAGAAAGAGGTTGGTTTGTGCTGCTGATGGTTAAAAAGGAATGCTAGTATTTTTCCTCTCACAGGTATGAAAAACACCATGACAGTTGAGATAGAAAATAGATAGATAGATAGATAGATAGATAGATAGATAGATATAGAATATACATACATATCCCAGTGGGGTGTTCTTGATGTGCTAAGACATGCTGTCTTGTCAAGGATAAGAACCTTTGAGAATATTGATTATATCTCTGTGTTCAAATCTCTATATGAATGATTCTATTAGTTGTTTTTTTAAAGTGGTTTAACATTGTGTTGAGAATGTTTTAAGTTAATTCAAGCTCTAAAATACTTGGAGATCTCCCCATTTCACAGCACCTGCTCCCCCAAATGTGCTAAACTCTGAAATTTACCCTGGCTGTATTTGGTTTTGGTCTGCCTTCGGTGGTTTAGTTTCAGCAGAATGTTAGGGTTCCGTGTAAGCAAATCACAGGTAATTTTTTTTTTCTGAGGACATAGTGAGCTGCAGATATTTTAGTATGAAACAAATTATATGAGATTTGTGTGAATTGTATGATAGTACAGTAATCTCACCTTTGTGTGAGCCCATCTGGTTTCTAATAAATGTTTTATTTCATATAAAAAATTCAAAACCATTAATCATATTGTAGGTAGAGTCCCTGGTTATGTTAATATATGAATGCTTTTTTATTATGCAGATTAAGAACAAATCACAAGTTATATTTACACATGGAATGCATATTCCTCACTATTACTATTATTTTCCTGGGTGCAGACAGAACAGATTGTCTATATATACCTCTATACGATGAAGAAAAGAAGACAGGGGGACAAAATCGAATATAGAAATAGACTTCCCAATTTCTCCAATAAAATTTTTTCACACACTTGAGTCCCATGCATGTAACATTTGCTGATCTTAGCTGAGAAGATCTAGCAGAGGTGGATTTATTGGGTTCGTGCAAGGATTATAAAGGCCCCTCTGTCAATGGGGAGTGCCTGCTACCTAGAAGGAAGCTGGGTGTGCTGTGCTCCTGGAGGAGACCTCCTTGGACCCAGAGGTAGATGTCAATTACTGTCCTGTTGCTCATATCCCTTTTCTGGGCAAGTGGCTTTAAGTTGTGGTGGCCGAGCAGCTACAAACTTCCTTGGAGGAAATAGATTATCTGTGCTAATTCAGCATGCTTTCAGGTCTGGTATGGTACTTATATAGCCTTAATAGCCCAGATTGATAACTTGGGCCCTTTTTGCACAGCATTTTGCAAGCAAGAGGGCCCCTTGAGCATCACATAAATGTGAGGAGCGGTCTGCATGATGCACTCACATTTACGTGACGCTCAAAAGTGCAGCGCATATGCATTTTTTTTATTTTTGGCTTTTAGCCAAAAATGCTGCGCGCTCCTGCACTGGTCAGGGGCCTGGGCTGTACTCACCTGCTGTGTGAAGCCTCATAAGCCATGCCGATTGTGCTTCCTGCCCCAGCACTAGTCTCCAACTCCCAGTCTGCACTGCGGAAGGAAGGGGTGGGGCGCAGGTGGGGTGCTCACGCAACCAGGAAGGAGCTGCAGAGCTCAGGCAGCAGGGAAGCAGCAGGGAAGCAGCAGAGTTCCTTCTGAGGCTTCTCGTGCGAGAACCCCCGCCCAGCAGCGCGAACGGGTAACATGCAAATTGGGCCTTGCTCTGGGTTAAGGATGGGGAGGGATGATTTCTTTTCTTTATGTGGAAGCAAGGCAAAGCCTTGCAGTGATAGGTTAGAGGCTCCATGTGATAGACTAAAGGCTCTCATGCCACCAACTAACACCTCCTGGAGGCCTCCCTGACTACACTGAATCACAAGGTCTACACAATGAGTTCCCCCAACTGAAGACCCAAAGGCCCCCAGGCACATGCTTGGACACCTTCCCAACCCTCTGGTCTAGATAGGTGTCTCCAACCAAGGGAGGGATGCTATCAATTGCTGAAATCTTACTTGGGTTGAGTAAAATGAAGGCAAGAAGGCAAGGTTGGGGAGAGTAGGTGGTTCATAAGCTTCTCCAGTTCCACTCCTGCCCCCAACTTCCTGCAGTGCAATACATAGAACCCATCTTCTTCTTGAGGAAACTCAAAACTGCCCTGCCCTTGGGGTCACTGAATGTAGTGCAGAGGCAAAGAGATGATTTCTCCTATGATTATACAGATCATAGAATCCAAAGGTACCCCAACAGACATCTAAACCAAACCCTAGCCAGTGCTGACACTTGCAACAATGACCCTTTCAACATGATGTTGTTTGGGTCCTGCCCTTTTCCTGTCCCCAGTTGGTGTGATCATACCTCAAATCATTGACACATTTTCCCTGTCAATGACCAGTGATCGCACAGTCCTCCTGTTACCCTGTATTGTGGGGATCCCAAGAGGGACACCCAAATAACCAAGCAAAAACACAAGATGGGGAAAATAACATGATCACTCTCTTAAGCTAATGAGAGGCAGGGTAACTTTAGCTGGGATCTTTAACCCTATGTATACAGGATCAGGTCAGAAGAGCAGTCAGGCAAAGTTTTAAAATAGTAAAAATGATAGCTTTATTAAAGGACAAACAACAGAAAAGACAACGCAAGCACACAGCTAACTAGAAATTAGAAATAAGAGTTTTCGGGGATATGGGTGATACGACATCTTTTCTCATAGTCCTGGAGAAAACGGAGAGTTGCAGGGAAGAAAGCTCAGTGTGGTTCGCTGAGGGGGCAACTCACTGGACAGACCGACAGCAAGGCAGGATAGCAATCCAGAGTGTTCCGGGGTTGAGCGGACTCAGTTGCTGGAACTGAAGGGACAGCTCACCAAATACAGCGGCAGCAAGGCTGGATGTAATTCAGGAGTGATCCGAGGAGGACTCGGAATTGGGGACTTTTTATAGGGTAGATTGTGCCTACAGGCCATGCCATGCTCGGTGAGAACAAAGAGAATTTGGAGCAGGACAAAAGCATTGGAAAAGGTCAGGTTTTACATGACAAGCTTAGCGCTGGATGACAATAATATAGCCAGTATGCAAATGGTTCAGCATAAAGAAAGTGTCGGCTCTCGGCCAAGGGTCTTTGTGTAAATTCGTGCTTAAACAAGGTGTGTCTGCAAGAAGATGGTCCCTGAAGCAACAGAGAGGCATTAATCTGCCTGCCTAAGTGGGGATTGGAATGTCCAACCATTAACGGCTGCACCTGTTTATGTGCTTGTCCGGTGGCCCTTGCAAACATGTGGAGCAGGGTGGCAGAGAAAGGTCAAATGAAGGCTAAATAAGTTTGATATCAAGAGATATCTAGTGCTATCACCAGCATGACAGAACTGTGGTAACATTCCCACTGCCCTCCCATATTTATCTGGTATGTGGGAGTCCTGGAAGCACAGTGACAGTGCCCGGCTGTGTTGTGGAAGGAAGAGGTGACTCCTGTCATGCTCCCCTCCTGGCAGAGACAACACTGGAACCTGCACCAGATGTCACCGGAATAAGGTAAGCTGTGCAAAGGTCCTAAAGCCATCATTCTCTCCATTTAAGCAAAGTTCACCATGCTCCTGGATATTCAAGTCCACTGTTTAATTCCAGTTCAAAGGTAGTTTACTCCATTGTCATTGGTTGTAAAGGTTAAATCAGAATCTTTCCCCCCCTTAGTTTCTTAAATCTATTGATTTGGGTCCTATCCTCAGAAGCAGCAGGAAACAAACTTATATCTTCTAAATGTCTTTAGTTCAGATATTTAAAGGAAGCTATCATATTATTTCACAGTTTTCTCTTCTCCAAGCTAAAAGCCCTCATAGGACATGGTTTCATATTGTACATGGCAACAGGAATTTATAGTTATGGTTGAGTATACCAGTAACAAAGTAATATGTTTAAGAACTAAACACTCAGCTCCTGCTGCCTGGATGGATATATCTTTTAGTGTTAATTGCTCCCACATTTTTTAAATCCTCAACTCTTTCTACTGTTTATAGATAAATCTGCACATATTTCAACCATTCCTTCTTCTAGGTTTTAATATTTTTTAGTTTTAACACAAGATATGAACAAATCAATCTATACCCACCCAAAAAAAAAAAAAAATAGAGAGAGAGAGAGAAGAAACAAGGCACACACAAACACCGCACATATATAATTAAAACTGAAACAAAACTAAACTAATTCAAACTAAATGCAAACTAAAACATGATGACACAACCTATTCCTACCCCTAACCCAATTATTAAAGGGACTAGGACTAATTTGATAGTATGCAAGCCACACTTTCCATGTGTCCCTAAAATTGCAGAAATGTCTCTGGGAACATACAGGGGTCCCAGTATATTGCCTATCTTGGCAGAATCCAAGCTTCAGAATTCCAGCATGAGTTCTCACTACCAGCAGCATTAAAACCACTGGATGGTTTCCCTAGAGCAGTAATTCCCAGCCTGGAGCACATATACCCCCAAGAGTGTACATAAGGGCATTTAAGGGTACATGGGGAAAAAATGAATAATGGTGGGAAAAGTTTTCAGTTTTCCACCCCTGCATGAGGGTGGAAGGATATGCATGCAAGGAGGAGCCAACGTGCCTCTTCATAGCTGATCCCAGCCCACTCTAAGGATGGGAATTGGGTGGAGCTGCTTTGCTGGTCCCTTCCCAGCCAGCAGGGGAAATTTTGGGGAGGGCTCAAGGGTAGCAGTCACTTCATTTGAGAGATAGCAGAGGGATATGTGTTGGTTAGAACTCTGAGGAGTCAAAGCTCCAAGTACGTGTGGCACCTGAATCAAAGCTCAGGGCAAGTGAGGGGGAGCTGAGCAGAGAGTGGTGCAGGCTTCTTCCCACAGTTCCCAGGGGGGCAAGGCAGGATGATCCACCTCCCCAGGCCCAAGTCTTTGATCTCTTCCTCATTCTTGGGTGGGGGAAAACTGTACAACCTGCCTCAATGCAATTCAGGGCCAAGACAATGCTCGTAAGTGTATATGTATGAGTGAGTGACAGAGACAGAAAGAAAAGTGAGAGGGAATAAGTGGTACTTGTGATGATGGTGGTCATCTCTGGAGGGATGAGGTCACCAGAGGGAGGAGACAAGGCCAAGAGCTTAGTCCATGTCTGGTTTTTTTTAATCTTCTATGTTTTCTTTGTTTTCTTTAGGTGTAGCATTGATGAGGCTGGTTGATGACACCCTTTCCTCCCAGTCCAACTTCTCTGAGAAGAAACAGTTGGAGGTGAGAAAAGTTGGGGAGGGGGCTTGTGGTAGAAATCATAAGCTATAGGCAGTTGCATCTTTCATCTTTCACTGGCCTTAGTCTGTGCTCTTATCTGTGGCAGGTAAGCATGGAGCATAGCCGGTCAGCTCTTCTCAAGGGATCTATGACAGGACAGCTCAATCTAGGGAGATGCAGGAGGATCAGTAAATAGGAGCTGTCATGGTGTCTGCTTTTCGCAACAGAGCATGTTAGGAAAATTGAGAGCTGAACTATTAGCAGTGGGCACCTCAATCAGTCCTACGAGCAGTGTTCAGTGAGTATGTGCTTCCTAGGCCATTTCCGCACTAGACTGTTATAGTGCTATTATTCCACTTGCAACATCCTATGGAATCCTGGGATTTGCAGTTTCGGGAGGGGCCAGGCGCATAATTGATAGATTTTTTTTCATCTCTAGTACAAAGGATTTCAGTCATTTTTATAGTTTTAGGTAGCATAATTATAACAATAAAAATAATAACACACTTGCATTTGGCATAAACAGATGTGAAATTTAGTCTTAATGGATAAACTGATGGAAAACATCATGAGAATCCGGTGGATAAACACAATGGGATTAATTTATTGACAGATGGTTTTTGTTTATTTCATATATGAACACTAACTGTTTAGTACAGCATTTCTGAGGTCAACATAGTTGTATTTCTTGCTTGTTTGCTTGTTTTTAGAAACAAGTTCTGTATGAATTTTGTATTTTGTTTTAATGCTAATTCTGTGGCTATCTCTTTGAATCAATAATAATATTCCATTTTGTTATAATATGAATATTTTGTTTTATTTTATTCATTGAGTTTTGTGTTCATCTCGATTCATTCATCTATTTTCTTTCTGGGAACAAAAATAAAATGTAGAAAAATAGTTGCTCAAATATACATGCAATACTTTCCTCCATTTTCTTAAAAACTCTGAGCAGATGGACTAAGGTCAGTATTACATGTTTATTTATTACTACACAGAATCCTTGGGTTGTGTTTGTTTTGTTTTGTTTTTAACAGAAATTGTCAGAAATGGAATAAACTATTGCAAACTTTGGCTCCTGAGAAAGTTAGCTTTTGCAACAAGGCAGTTAGTTTTTTGTTTCAGTGAGACAAATCTCCGGAACACAATGTGTGTTTGTCATGTCAAATTAGCTGAACCAAAGGACTATGGAGCTGCACTGCTCAGAAACAGTGGAACTAATCAATAGAAAAATAAATCCTTATATACTATATATAAAAAAAGTCTTCTGCTACATTCTGATGATTAACTAAGCATTTAATCCATGCCTTTATTTCTAGATTTGCCCCTAGCTAAGTTCCATTTCTCTCTGTCTCTCTCTCCTCCCTTAAGTCTATTCTCTTTCAATGGAATCAATGTCATTACTGACAAAGAAAATGGCAAAAGATTCTGCATCAGGTTCAGGGGGCAGTTGATGAAATGATAAGACATCTGATGCAAAGATGATGATTGTTGTTATTGGCCCTTTTTGCACGTTACCCGTTTGCGTGGCTGGGGGGGCATCTCACGTGAAAAGCCTCATCCAGAATGCTGCCGCTTCCCCACTCCTTCGTCCCGCAGGTCGCTTCCTGGTAGCGCGACCGTTGAGCTAGCGCCTCGCCCCTTCCTTCCGCAGCACAGTCTGGGAGCTGTAGGCTGCGCTGGGGGGAAGAAGCACGACCGGGCCAGCTTGTTCGGCGCATTGCATGCAGGTAAGTGCACGAGGGCCCCGTGAGCACTGTGCGACCGCGCAGTATTTTCGGCTTAGAGCCGAAAATAAGAAAATACACGTGTGTCCTGTTTTAGGCTCCTGAGCATCGCATGAATGGGAGTGCATTGTATGAACTGACACTCCCATTTACGGAACACTCAAGGGGACCTCGCGCAAAAAAACCTGTGTGTGAAAAGGGCCATTGTTAAGTTTCTTTCTGTCTCAGCAAGCCACATTTAAGCAGGGCTCAACATGAATTGATAGCCTAAATATCTTAATGACACTAGACACTCTCTTGGAAACTGATCACAGTGAGCTCTGGTTCGTATTTGTGTGGGAGACTACCAACAAATACCAGTTGCTGTAGGCTATAAACTGGCAAAGCTGCCTTTCAGTACTCCTTACCTAAGAAAACGCTATGAAATTCATGGGGTCACAGCAACAGGCAACTTGAAGACACACATATGTGCATAGAAACAAACATACAGCACTAACAAGTGATAAATTTGCTTATTAGATATAAATGACTGCAGCATGTTCGACTTTTACATTAGCCTTTTGTGGGCATTTGCCAGCTTGTGTGTGTACGTCTAAAATGGGGAAGGGTTTGCAGGTACATTTATAGTCCATAATAGATAGATAGTGATATTGAATGTAGACAGTAACCATACTGAATGTTGTTACTGAGCTGCTGTGGTAAGGGAAGGTTCCAGATTATGGGAACTCCTTAATTCCATTGAACTGAGTGAAGTTACAGGGCTATATACAGACATTCATCTAGGATATCTGAAAGCTGCTGAAGAAAACAGGAACATGTTTGTGTATTGGGGTGTAGCAACTGGGCACAGAGCAAATGAGTCCTTTGTCCTCCAATAAAATTTCTGCCTCCCAAATGAAATTTTCTTCCAGTTTCCAACTTTCTATCATTGCAGCAAGTTAAAACTTCTTTGATCATATAGAAAAAAAAATGTTTAGACTAAAGAAAAGGGGCAGGCTAAATTACCAAGGAGATAGTAACACAGAAAAGAACTCTATGTGTGAATGATTTTCAGTCCCTCAGCCTGTAGGGGAATTCCAGTTCATGTCCACTGTTCTGAACAAAACACAGGATAAAAGACAATGTTTAGAGTTTACAAAGCTGGGTCAGATCAATTCAAGGTCAGGTCAAAATGAAACTTTTTATGTTTTATGTTTTAAGTGCATGCATGCACACCAGGCAACAGGGGAATGAGTGTCGGAGTAGAAGAGGAAAGCAGAAGTTGTGTGTGAGAGAAGGCGAAGAACAAGCACAAGTGAGCAGACAAAGCTCTGTGCTTGTGTGTGTGCTGGCCATGGCTGCTGTGTATGATCTGCTGGCTGGTTACATCCAGGCCAAATGGAGAAGAGCCTAAGAAGTCAGAGGCTCTCACATTCAGGAGAGAGAGAGAGGTCACAACAAGCACCAGAATCATAGAACAAAAGTAGATATTTAACTTAGGGGAGTACCTGGTGAAGAGAAAGGATTAAAAAGACATGGTGGTGAGATGAAATGAGCAGTGGTGGGATGCTAGATGGTATGATGTGAATGTGATGATGATGCAAGAGGTGCTGCAACAGAGATAAGTGTAGATTATGCTACATGCCATGGCCATTTCTGCACTAGACTGTTATAGTGCTATTATTCCACTTTCAACATCCTATGGAATCCTGGGGTTTGCAGTGCAGGGAGGGGCCTCAAAGGCACACCCCAGGATTCCATAGGATGTTGAAAATGGAGTAATAGCACTATAACAGTCTAGTGTGGTAATGGCCATGGTGTCTGGAAGAGTGGAGAGACTGAGGTCCTTTCCGCACTATGCTGTTATAGTGCTATTATTCCACTTTCAACATCCTGTGGAATTCTGGGGTTTGTAGTTGACTGAGGCCAAAGAGCTTTTTGGCTGAGAACTCCAAGCCCCCCCCATCTGAAAACTCTGGATTCCATAGGATGTTGAAAGTGGAATAATAGCACTTTAACAGTGTAGTGCGGAAAGGCCCTGAGTGATTGAATGACTGGTTGGGTACATATCAGAGGTCAATGCTTGAATCAATAATTTATCATGAAGCAGGGTGTGGAAGGATTGGGAGGAAGAAGGGATATTGGAAATAATATTTTTTAAAGTGTGAGTTCAGTTTGAAGGTGGGAGGAGAAGATTGCAATCTGGCCCAAAGGAAAATGAAAGCTACATAACAGGCCATTGTGAAGAATTTGCCCACCATTTCACAGATAAAATCAGTCAGGTTCACTCTAACTTGGAGATCAGAGCTGATACAGGTATGGTTGAAGTAACCTTGGCCCTTGCTTGTTCAGTTCTGTTGGATACCTTTCAGGTTCAGCAGCCCTGAGGATGTGTATGAGATCCTTGGAGAGTTGACGGCCATCATGTGTGTAGTACACCCTAGATCTTTGTGGCTTATTAAAGAGGTCAGAAGAGGACCAGCTGAGGGGCTAAGGGAAGTGGTTAATGCTTCTTTAGAACAAGGTAGGTTGCAACATAAAGCATATTTATACAGTTGTGGAAGTGGGACAGAATGTTAACAGGATTCAGAAAGATGCAAACCCTTGTTCTCAATTTTCAAAGAGCTGGATTTGGTGATACAAGTCTTTCAGATCTCTACAGTTGTCAGTTAGTGTTGCTGTGTGAAAGCAATGCATCTTCTTACGACAAGTCAGTTTTCCCGGGTTCAAAACTCTGAGAATATTGGATTTATTAGAGTGCAATAGTGAGGACTTTTGTATTAATATATGTAGTGTGTCATGGAGCCATTGTCTTTGTTCGTACCTTTGTTAATAGACTGGAATTCTTTGAATATAATTTAATTCAGCTGTTTCTCTTTCTAGTCTTCTTTTGTAATTTCCTTGTTCAATGACTGCAACCTATAAATCTCTTTCTATACATCCAGGAGATTTGACATGTTCTACAACTGGTTTTTGGCTGTTGCCATTTCTAATGTCATATTCATGTCTGTTAATCCTCTTGCATAGAGACTATCCTGTTTGTCTAATGTAGGGTGCAGAGGAGCATTGCTCACAGAGCATGGTGTGTATCACATTGGAGGAAGAGCAAATAAAGGCAGCTTTGATGTTCTAAGTAATTCTATTGGCCCCTGTGGGAACAGAGATGGCATCTGGGTTTGTAGCAGGGTCTTCTACTTTTATTACCATCCATACTATGTGTTCTGTTGTGAGTAGCTGTTTAAGATTTGGAGGCTGTCTGTAGGCCAATGAAGACGTGCCTCCCAGAGCTAGTGAGAAGGCTATGTTATTCTCCAGCATTGGTTGTAGCTCATTGTTGATGTATTTGAGTGTCCCAGCTGGGGACTGTAGGTGACCACTAGAGGTGTTCTGTCATTTTGTGTTTTTGGTCTGTCTTGTAGTAGATGGTTTCTCACGGGGGAAAACAACAAAAGGTGAATGTAAATCAAGACAGCTCAAGCAGATTTTACTCATCACTACTTACAATAGGCAGACATGTTTTTCCACATGTGTTTTGAATGAGCTTGCTGAAAATTCAAGATCTGATTTGGCTGGATCAATATTTTTGGGTCTTATTTAAAACAATATGCACAAGGAAAAAAGAAGTTGTTATGGAAACACCAGGGAACATTTTATATAACTAAATCTTTCCATGGGCCTTAGCTTGCTTTGCAATTGCTGTTTCACTTCAACTTAAAAATAAACCAAGTAAAAGGTAAATATCATCCAGCCACCCTGTTATTTGTACTTTTCTGTGGTTGTAACAAAATGCCAACAAAGCAAGACTTAACACTTCAATTAACTGCCCATATTCTGTATTGGACATTTTTAGTACTGCAGGAGATATTCCCCCATTCGGAAGAAAATAACTGTCTATGGCACAAAAAGACCACATGGTTCTCTCTCAGCAGTGTTTTTAAGTAATTGCCTTTACACCAAAACATCTGTTGGCAGTAAACATCCATGACTTATGCCAGCTCTGTAGAAAGAGAGATCTAAGCGTTATCTCTCTTCTTTATTTCCTTCAGAAACTGTCTTGCTATTTTCCTTCTCTGCTTATTTATCTAACCAGCTCTGTTGTCAAAGAGAGGGAAGGTCAAGCAGGAGTTCTGACTGTTACAGAGGAACAACTTGAATAACATCACCCCTGCCAGTCCTCAGAGGTATACCTTTGTTTCTGGTCTGACAAACAGCTCCTCCATTTTCAGCTTGCTTCCTCTAGGCTACAATTCTATATTTCATTTTTTTTCCTCCTCCTCTTTGTATTAAAAAAAAAAAGCCCTAGGTAACTTCCTTCCTGTCTAATGACTACTTGAGAGGATTCATAGTTACAGAAAATCAATCTTTTAAATGGTATCGAACAAGGCTTTCAGAATCTCAAGGTGACTAGCTCAGTCTTCACTGATTAGACATGACATGATGCCATCAAAGTCAGCTGCTGAGTTGTTTTCTTCCCTGTTGTGTTACACTGCTCAGACAAAAGCATCATGGGTTTTAGACTTGTGGTATTCTTTAACTTTGTCCTCCAAGAAGACTATCAACACATTCTCTCCACTCTTTGAGGAGAGGAAGTAACAGCCCAAACTCCAAGCATCGAAATGACATGTGTATGTATTAGGGGATGTGGTGTCTATTATAATCTGTGTAAACCAAATTTCTCCTCTAATATTCATGATCCAGGTTAGCTGGTCATGTTTCTTAAGCATGACTGGTGCATTTTCGCTTTATAATTTTTTTGTTTGTTTGTTTACAAAGTGCTGGACATGCAAAGTTTAAAACAACTTTCAATTCCTTTGACTCATTCCCCACCCCTTATACTGTTGCTGTGCATTTTTCTAGCAATTAAAAGGGGAAAAAACTTCCAAAAATGAAATAAAATAAATATTGATGCATTCATACACAGATCTCCATCATCTGATGACTAACCATGGAATAACAAGACCAGACAAAGAAGTTTGGGTTAAATAAGGGCCACTTTATTTGATCTAAAGCCTATTTAGGTTGTGTTGGCCTGGAAAGGTAGCAAGGTGGGGCAGCAATCTAACCTGATATGGGTCCAGTTGAAACCAGGTGCCACCCCTTGACTACCACCTCAGCCTTTCCTTGAGTAAAACACCAGAGCCAACAGGGTAACCCAACAATTGGGTTGCTCCCCAGAAACCTGCAATTGGAAGATAAACCCAGGGGACTCAGAAGACTCTACAGCTGAGAACCCAAATGCCAGGTACACCTCAAAGGTAGACTATTTTGCTACTCCTTGAGTCCCAGGATGTGAAGAGGAAGTTCCAGAGCCCTTCTGTACTCCAAAGGGATGCCAAAGGAGTACACTGATGTCTTATATTCTCTCTCTCCCACTACCTGCCACAGACAAGAGACAAGCATCTGCTTAGTCCATTTCCAACACCAGGCCAGCCAGCAAGACCATCACCCCCTGTTGCAAATCCCTTAGGAATAACATGTTACCCTTTTCTGACAAATGGATGCCGTCATCCTTATAGAGCTCTGGCCATCAGAATACTATGGTAGGATGCAGGAGAAAATGGCCCAGCCCCTTACTCAAGGGACTGTAAACTTCCATATTTACCCTCCTACATGCAAGATCAATGCATCAGGGATTACCATCATCCCTCCAAACCTGGTGTGGCAAAATAGCAGACCAAACAAAAGCCAGTGATTTTGTATTGAACAAAAATTACTCAGAGATTATAAAATCAGAGCCTTGCTCTTCAGCAAGGCCAAGTGATTCCCACTGAGGTAGATGACTAAAACACAAGGAGGAGGCCCAGTGTGTTCCTTGAAGAAAAGAGGCAATAAACTGCACCACCAGAGGCCTTTTCTCCCAAGCCATTCAATAGTGGCTAAGTTGCTCAACCCCAGTTAAGAACCAAAATGGAAACTTCAGGCTTGGCACACTGCCCAGTAAACAATGCTATGGCCTCAGATCGAGACTCATCATCTCATCAAACAACTCTTAGGAACTAACAGAAAAGAAAAAGAGCAGCACATGAATATATAGTAATGCCATCCCCAGTACATCTCCCAGCAACTGCAGCAACACCTAACAGGTGTTACCCTGATTTCTGGGGTTCCTGTGAGGGACACCTAAGTGCGCTCCAAATGAGACAAGTTGGGGAAATTAGCAAAGAGCACAAGCTAGCAATACGAGAGGCAGAGCAACGGTGGGAGATCTTTTACCCAATGTCTATGGGGTCAGGCCTAGGCAAGGAGTAAACAGAAGTGAAATAATAATTGTGGTTTTTATTAAAATATAATCAAACAGTGTATGCAGCACACTCGCTCAGATAACTAGAGAAATAAAGGTTGGAGTGGGATAGAGGGATTTTTAGAGGAGTTGTTGGTTTGGGTAATACTACATCTGTCCTGAAGCCCGGGTAGTCTGCAGCAGAAGTTCATAGATGTGAAGTTCTCAGTACGTGGTGTTGTTTCACCCATGGCACCCTCAGTGAGGACCCTCAGATATCCTTTCTATATCATTTAATTTGGACTTAGCTGGACTGGTTAGTGATTACCTCACTTCACGTGTTCGCAAAGTTCTCCGGATAAGCACGGACAGAGAAGCGGCCGTTAATGGTTTGCATTCCATTTCTCTTTGTAGCCAGCACCCAAAACTCGCCCGAAGCTTTAGGGAACTTCCCGCCACAGACTCCTCAATAGCCATATGGCTCTCAGGCAAACTACTCTTGTAAGTTGGGCCATTAACGTCTCTGCCAAAGGTATTGTTTCTACACGCATATCCCATCACGCGCTACCTGACCTCGCCAAATCCTTTTGTCCAGCACCGAAACCTCTTTTGTTCCCTTTGGGACTGCCATAGCCAAAAGGCACGATCTTCCCTATAAAAACCCTTCATTTTTAACTGATCCTCGGATCACCTTTGACTGCCATCCCGCCCTGCCGGTGGTGTGTTTAAGGGACTTCCCTCAGCGCCCCACGCTGAGTCTTCTTCCCCGAATCTCCAACCTCTCCCCAGGACTACGGAACAGGTCGTATTGCCTCTCCCTGCAACTCTCTTCCTTTTCTAAGTTAGTTAGTCTATGTTTGTCTTCTGTGTTTTGTTCTTAATAGAGAATTGTTATTGTTTGGAAACACCTTGTTTAGTCACTCTCTAACCCGACGCTGTAGACATAGGGTGAAAGATCTCGCTTAGTTACCCTGCCTCTCGCTAGCAAAACAGTGCTCTAAGTCTAATTTCCCCAAATTTGGCATTTCTAATTGGCAAAGTCAGGTGCCCCTCATGGGACCCCCAGTTTTCAGGGTAACAGTGGGACTGAGGGGAAGGCTCGCCAAGCAAAGCGGCAGCAAGGCGGGATGGAAGCCAGGAGCGATCCGAGGAAGTATTCAAAGTCAGGGGTTCTTATAGGGGAAAATGTGGCCGTAGGCTAGTCTGTACTTGGGGGGGGGGATGAGTTTCAGGCTGGAGACAAAGCCTCTGAAAGGTCAGTATTTTACATCATTGGGTTAAGTCCAAATTGTCAATAGAGTAGCCAATATGCAAACACGGAGTGCTTGACAGATGAGTATTCGGCTAGTCAAGCTGCCTGCTCAGGGCAGGGAGTTCTTTGTAAGTGGTGTGCATACATAATAGAGGAGATGCCTTTGAGGTCTCCTGAAGTGGTGGGAAGGCTATTTCTGGCTTGCCTGTATTTGTGTGGAATATTACAGTGATTAGCGGCCGTGCCTGTCTGCAAGCTTGTCCGGGGGACCTCGCAGCACATGGAGAATAGGGGGGTATAGTAGGTCAAATTATTGATATCAAAATGATATCTAATATCCCACAAGTCTGGGCTAGCAACTATGGTAACACAGGGAATGGTGGGGGGACAAGTCAATCCCAATCACCATCCTAAGCCTTTTTAATCAATCCCCTCAGAACCACTAGAACATATTTCCTACTTTTCACCCCACAAGAACACACGCTCACTCATACAAACAACACTCACTGCTAAACTCTCTTGTGTGCAATGCCCATTCACACTTTAGACCAACCCATATACCACACACACATTCAGAATACCAGTCTATCACACACACACAGCCAACACACCACAGCATGCACACACACACATCAGTTGCTGAAACCACATGACCAAGGAACATTTCTTCCAATCAAAAATTAAAATAACCTCACAGGGGTGATAAGAGAATGAATCTGCCAGGGACAGAACCGAAAATGCTGCCCTCAGCCCCATCTCTGCAACCTGAACACCAAGCCAAATGCAGAAGAAAGGCCCAGTCTGCCAAGACTCTGTTAAGTGATCTGCTCAGTCTAAGAGAGTGACGATCAGAGAGGCACATAAAGCAACAGTCAGGCAGTATATAACTTCAGACTCTGCCCTTTCATGTATCGCATTCTGGTGCCCAAGCCAGCCACAAAACACGCTGGTCTTTCTCATGGATGCCACCAAAATGATCCCTCTCCCACAGTGCCTCTCACTATGCAAGTTCAAGTACATATATATTCTTTTTTTCTGGGGTATTTTACTGACGTATATGTGAGCCTTAGTAAAACATTATGATAAATTTTTTTTAATGCAATTAAATGTGCTTTCTAACAGTGTTTTTGTGATTGTGATTATAGAAAGATAGGAGTTGACATGCATGACCTGGTGGAGTATATTTGGGCTTGTAACTTGATGGACTCCTTGTATGATTGGGGATCTCTTAGGCCATTTCCGCACTCAGTGAGGGAATTGCTCCCTGCCGCTACTCACTGGATCTTCTTTGGGTCCAGTCCAGTCTGGGGCAAGGAGGAGCAGTGTGTGATCACAGATCCTCACTGCTCCAGCATCCAAAATGGTGGTTTCCGGTTGGTTGTGGGTCATGACCAACTGCTGAAGCTCGCCAGCCTAAAGTCCACCCTCCACAGATTGCAGACTCGCATTGGTGTGAACCTGTGAATCTGCATAGGAGAGCAGGCATGCAATGGTGCACACTGGCATTTTGAAAAAACTTAAAAATCAGGTTTTTCAAAAACATGCTGGCGGACCACTTGGGGTTGCTCTGGAGTGGACTGAGGTGCAGATCTACGCTAAGTAGTCTGGACTCAGTCCACTCCAAGGTGCCGACATCCTCTGTGGAGGACGCACTGCATCGTTTTTTTAAACCCATGTAGAAATGGCCTTAGGTTGGAGGTTGGGCAACATAGGTTGTCTTCATGCCTATAACCAGCAGAGACTGATAGAGCTTGAAGAGACAACAGGGGTCATGAGTCCAAACCCCTGCTATGCAGGAACACACATCAAAGCACTCCCAAAAGATGGCTATCCAGCTTCTGCTTAAAAACCTCCAAAGAAGGAGACTCCACCACAGTCCACTGAGGCAACATATTCCACTGCCGGACAGCTCTGACCATCAGGAAGTTCTTCCTGAAGTTCAGGTGGAATCTCCTTTCCTGCAGCTTGAATCCATTGCTCCTTGTCCTAGTCTCTGGAGCAACAGAAAACAAGCCCATTCTCTCCTCAACATGACATCCCTTCAAATATTTAAACATGGCTACCATGTCCCCTCTTAACCTTCTCTTCTGCAGACTAAACATACCCAGTTCCCTAAGCCGTTCTTCATAGGGCATGGCTTCCAGAGCCTTCACAATTTTGGTCGCCCTCCTCTGGACGTGTTCTAGCTTATCAATATCCTTCTTGAACTGAGGTGCCCAAAACTGGACACAATATTCCAGATGAGGTCTACCCAACGCAGAATAGAGTGGTACCATTACCTCCCTTGATCTAGACACCATACTCCTATTGATGCAACCGAGAATCCATTTGGTGACATATGCTGGTGTACATGTAAACACCCTGTGTATGGATTTTTGCCCATCTTTGAGAAGGAAGTATGCAGTATTTCCTTCAACATGATCCCCACACTAGTGGGCAATAAAAGCTGGAGGGTTGTCAGGTACAACTCTGTCTCTCCAGATATTAATTGACTGTGAAATTGGGCTCAGGCTTCTTCAGATGCTCCATCTTCCCTCTGTTCTCAAGAGGAGCTGCAACAAGCCTGTGTGCATCCCTGCAGATCATCAGCTGCTATAGAAATGGAACTGCAACTGGCAGCCCTCCAATTGGTGTTGCATGGGAGTTTGCAGAAAGTATGAAGAATGAATGCAGATGTAATCCCTAGGTGCACTTTCATATGTCATAAACAGGATGCTGGCCATAGGCATGATGGGGACCTGTAGCCCCACACTTTTGGGAATAAGTACACTGGTGAAGACTTAGTATCTGTCAATGTGATGTAGGATCTCATTCTATTCTTGTTGGGAATAAATGATGAGATCCTACTTTCTTGAGAAAACTTGAAGACTGGGCATAGGTAGTTGCTTGATACATGTTCAGACTATTTTGTTACCTAGCCTGGCCTTTCTATTCTGGTCAAGATCTACTAGTTACACTTGCAGAGTTTGCTGGTGTTATTTGGAGGAGATGATGACTTCCTGGATGCACAAGAACACCTAGAGGTTCTGGGTTTTGACATCATCCCTGCCTCTGATTGGCTGATTGGGAGTTGTCCAGCTATTCTTCTAAACCTAGAGAGAAGAAGCAACAGTCATTGGCTCCCCAGAGAAGGGCAGATGTTGCTTCTTTGATTTTGGGTATACAAAGGCATCTCTTCAGCCAGTCAGTGGTCATGGGGACAAAACTAAACTGGAATCCTCCAGGTTGATATTTCCTTCCCAGGGATAAAGTAACTGGGGGTTGTGCCAATATAAGCCACCTAGAGTATTATTCCTGCATGGCAGAGAGTTGGACTCAGTGACCCTGATGGTCTCTTCCAACTCTATGATTCTGTGATTCTGGCTTTTGACAGCAAGGTTCTTGGGCAGAAGTTTTGAACTATCACTGCTACTTGAACCTTTTCACTGGAGATGACAGAGGTTTATCTGGCACATGCAAAACGTGTACTCTACCACTTAGCTGTGTTTTGATTCCCTGAAGCTCTCATATTGTTCTGGGCTGGTTCAGAAAAGGAGACATTAGGACATGGCATTTCCATACAGGGATAATGTTGAGCTGAGATGGAATTTTACAAAGAGTGTGAAATAGTAAAATTATCTTCCTTCAGTGGCATCATCTTCTATGTTTCTTAAGATTTTCAGAACAGGAACTCACATGAAATCTAAATAAACAACTTTATCTGTCATTAACCCAACTAGATAAGATGTAGATATATTCGACCTTATCCAGTGCTCTCACTGGCTTTTCTTGGTAATTGCTATTGCAAAACAGACTACAGCTACATTTCTAGACATTTATGCTGTTTGCTAAAATTATTTTTTCTCTCCATATCAAACCTGTACACGTTAATACATTGGCTAGAAAAGGTGACAGACTATTGTAAGCTTCTAAAATCTCTGTTCAGCCCATTTCCTTTGTATTTAGCACATTAATGAGTTTAAATCCTTGTGGCTATCACATAACAAGGCTGTACTGGTTTCCGCTGAAGGCAAAGTTCAATGTGCTCTGATAAAAGCAGTTTGCCCTCTTTGTTCCATGTTCCTTTACCCTTTTGTCCTGACATGAAATGAAACCTGTAGGATTCCTTTAAAGTCATGTTTTGGAAATGATGTACATTATAATTTAGAAGTTAGAACATGCATTAATTTGTTGCTGTTGTGTGCCTACAAGCCATTTCTGACCTAAATGACCCTAAAGTGAGCCCCACACTGGCTTTTTTTTTTGGTAAGATTTGTTTAGAAGGGATTTGCCTTTGCCTTCATCTGAAGCTGAGAGAGTGTGACTTGTCCAATGTCACCCAGGGGGTTTTTGTGGTTGAGTTAGGATTTGAACCCCGGTCTCCAGAACCATAATCCAATGTTCAAACCACTACACCACACTGGCTCTTAAATTAACTTGACTACGGCCATTTCTGCACGAGATTGTTATAGTACTATAATTCTACTTTCAACATCCGATGGAACCCTGGGCTTTGCAGTTTAGGGAGGGGCTCGCCAGCAGAAATGGCCTACCATTAGCGACAGTGGATTCAGCAGAAACTGTAAAAGGGGCTATCCAAGATACCGAATCTTTCTGAGATATAGGGTTCAAAACCTTTACCTTACTTGAAGTCTGGGCTTAAACCCAGGAAGAATTCACCACTCCACTGACATGGAATCCACCAGCTGCCACTGTTTTCTAGAGTTTGTATACTGATGATAAGGGAATTATAAAGCACCACTACACTGTTATAGTGCTATTATTCCACTTTCAACATTCTATGGAATCCTGAGGTTTGCAGTTCAGGAAGGTGCATTTAGAATTCTCAGTCAGAGAGCTCTTTGGCCTCAGTAAATTAGAAACCCCAGAATGCCACAGGATGCTGAAAGTAGAATAATAGCACTATAACAGTGTAGGGCAGAAAGGCCAATAATCACTACAATGCAAGAAGCAGCAGCAAACTATTATTGTTTTTAACAAATTTGTTGAAACCATTCTAATTCCCAGTGCATTTTGAAAAGGAGCTATTTGTTATGAAACATGCAGTACTTACACATGGTAAGAATATACAGACAGAGGCATTTAGCCTTAGGTTTGCCATGGAAGAGAATCTATAGACATATGGTGCTGATTTTTTTCCAAGTGTAAAAGTTGCATTTTTTATTGCTTTTGTGAGGTTTTGTAAGGCTTTCTTCCCAAAGAACCAATTTATTATTTCTTAATTGCATGTGAATTATATTCTTTCTTTCAGAAACCCACAAATCTTTCTCCATTTTGTTTCTATTTTATTGACAAAACACTTGTGAAGGATAGAATGGCTGAGGCCCAAAGTCTAGTTGTAAAACTAATGGTTGAAGAAAGATCTGAACCCATTTTTTTCATGGACTACCTACTATGGAGCCCTGAACCGGAGAACGGGGGAGGCCATTTTAAAATATGCTTCACTTATTTACCTAGATATTATTTCTAGGGAAGATCTTCAACAACAGTTCATCTATTTATTATAACTGGGGCCCTTTTCGCACGGGCCTTTGCTCGCACGACAGCCCCGTGAGCCTTGCGGGAGTGGGAGCGTCGCTCTGCACGACGCACTCCCACTTCCACCCAGCTCACGGGGTTGAAGCGGCGCAAGTGCGGGTTTTTTGATTTTCGCGTCCAAGTGAAAATCACCCCGCGCTCGCGCAACGCTCCCGGCGCCCACCCGCACTTACCTTTTGTGCGGAGCCTCCGGGAGCCGGCCGGGTCGCGCTTCCTTCCCTCCGCCCCTGCGGAAGGAAGGAGTGGGGTGGGGAGGTAGCGCGATGGACGCGATGCCCGCTTCGCGCGCGCATGCGCGCGTGCGTGCGAGGGGGGTCGTGACGCCGCCCGCTTCGCGCGCGGGGGGAGGAATCCGGCGCGCGTGCGGGGGGAATCCGGCACGAGGCCTCCCGCTTCGCACGGGGGGGAGGGCGGCTTGCGTGGCAAGCCTCCTTCGGTGCCGCTTCCCCGCTCGTTCCTTCGCCTGCGGAAAGAAGGAGGGGGGAAGCAGCAGCCTCCCAGAGGAGCCTTCTTGCGCTTGCCGGCCTCCCCCGCTTGCGTTAGAAGCCTCAGTGCGAAAAGGGCCTGGGTTTGTTGTTAGACGGTTATATATAGCTAGTATTAGTCTCTAGGAGGATATCAAAACATTTGAAACAGGATTATTCTTAATTTGTATTGTACAAAAGGAAAGAGACCACAATAGCATATTTGTCATAGCTATATATTTATAACAGGCTTTGTTAAAACCAGAGTCACTGAATGGAACTGACTTGTTGGACATTCCATACAGACAAAAGGGAATGATTCTTCATGCATAGTTGATTTGCAGATTTCATTTTCAGAAGTTGTAGTGATGTTCATTAAGTTAGATGGCTTTCAGGGCAAAGTAGAGAAATTAATGGTGAATAAGACTCATCAACAGTATTTAGAAAAATTACTTTTTTGAACTCTGCTTCTAGAATTTCACAGCCAGTGTGGACAATGTCTGTGTTGCTGGAGAGACTTCAGGAGTTGTTGTTTTTTTCAATAAGGGGAACTTCTCCAGCGTGTCATTATTAGGGATTTTTCTGTGGTGGTGGGATTGCATGCTTCTTGTGAAGCTATTGTGAAGGCAAAAGTGCTACTGGTTGGATGTCTCATGTCAGGTTTTTGCTGAGAAGCTGAATAATTGTGCTAAATAACTACTGGGCAGGAGTTGAGGGTGATACTGGTGGGGGTATCTTTCTAATGGCTAATGATGCAACTGGACTCAAGTCAAAAAGACATTCAGTTATTGACATGCTCAGAGATGGAAAGAAAGATTGAAGCTGCACAAGATATATTCTAGGAACATAGAGTGTGAGAAACATGAATCAGGAGAAATTAGAAATAGAAGAATGAAAGAAAGAAAGAAAGAAAGAAAGAAAGAAAGAAAGAAAGAAAGAAAGGGAGAGAAGGAAAGAAGAAAACTACAAAGACTGCAAAATAAATCTAGGGTGAGCGAGCTAAAATGGCCAGAAACAGGACATTTTGAGTCAGACAATTACACAGTACTTTATTCAAGAAACGAAAATAGTAAGAACAGATGTAGCAGAAGCAGTCAAAGTGAAGAATGAAAAGTCTGAATAAATAACATCAAGAAAGCTTCGTTTTCCCATCAAATATAACAATAATGCAAGTTTACTGTCCAACAGCAGAGGCATATAAAAGAGATGAAAGGAAGAATCATTCAAAGTAGAACCATTCAAAGATGAACCTATAGTTTAAGAAAGTGAATTGGAAGCAATACTTGGAGCACTTGGGAGAAATAAATCACCAGGAACAAATCCCATACCAATAGATCTGCTTCTAGCTACAGAGACAGAATTTACTCTAGTTCAAACTAAAATCTGACAACAAATGTGGAAAACAAAGCAATCCCACAAATGTAAACATTAAATATACATTCCAGTCTCAATAAAGAGATCACTGATTGCAGTAACCACAGAACCATTGCATTAATCTCTCATGTAAGCAAAATGATGTTCAAATCTACAGTGAAGACTTTAACTTTCGTGGAGTGAGAAATGACAGACGTCCAAAGTGTGTTCAGGAAAGGAAGAGGCATAAGCGATCATACTGCAAACATACATTGCATAATGGGCCACACCAAACAATTTCAGAAGAAAATCAGCCTGTGCTTTATCAATTAAAGCAAAGCTTTTGATTGCGTAGGTCATTAAAAACTTTGGATCACTCTTAAAGAAATGGTTGTGCCACAACATTTGACTGGCCTGATGTGTAACCTGTACTCATCAAGCAAGAATATGAAAAAATGGGATGGTTTCCAGCTGGCATGGGGTTAGGGTGCATTTTATCACCTATTTAACTTGTACTCTGGACATATCATATATAAAGTAGGGCTAGACTTGTCATGCCCTGCCTTGGGGACCCTGACATTGAGAAGGAGGATTTCGAGTCCAAGGTAGAAGCTACCCCAGGGGCAGGAGCTTCCCTAGAAGCTTGCCCAGAAGAAGAAGATAGTAGACAACAACAGGGGCCTGGGCAAGCATAACAAATAGAGGATGAGGTAAAAGAAACACTTATCCTGAAAGAGAGATGCTGGAAGAGGGAGGGGCTGCACTCTTGGCACATTTAAGTAGCAAGTGAGCCCTAATAAAGGAACACTTGTGGCCACAGCATCAATAGATAAATGGGTTTCAGCTGGACCTTCCTTCCAGAGTCAGCAACTGGTCTCTTCAGTCATGAAATCCTATGCTATTCTCTTGCATCTAGACTACCTGGAAACTGCCTGTTTTGACTATGAATTGGACTTGCCCTTTGGATTTGTTTGCATCTGGTCTGTTTAGGATATTCCCCAGCTCTTACTGTGGGAGTAAAAACTGTGCTGCTGTTTGTGATTAATTGCCAGTTCTGTCCGGGACATGACAAGACTCAGAGGAAGGAGGCATGAAAATTGGAGGAGAGAATATCAACTATTTAAGTCATGGACATTCTACTAAGAAGAAAATAGCAAAGGCATGAAATGATTACCAAAGAAAGTCAAGGAAGAAATTTCAAAGACAATTGAACAATAAGAAAACAAAAATAATGCCCACAGATGATTTACGTACCTTTAAAATGGATAATGCTGCAGTTGAAAAAGTTCAAGATTCTCCATACCTTGGCTCAGTCATTAATCAGAATGGAGACTGCAGTCACGAAATCAGAAGAAGGCTAGGACTTGGAAGGAACTAGATAAGATCTTGAAGTGTCAAGATGTACCACTGTATGCTAAAATTAGAATTGTTCATGGTATTGTATTTTCAGTTTCTACGTATGGTTGTGAAAGTTGGTCAGTGAAGAAAGCTGATAGGAGGAAAATCAATTCATTTGAAATGTGGTGCTGAAGAAGAGTTCTACAAATACCATGGACTGCTGAAATGATAAATAAGTGGATCCTTGAGTAAATCAAGCCTGAACTCTCCATAGAAGCCAAGATGACTAAACTGACAGTCTCATAGTTTAGACATATTGTGACAAGACATGACTCACTAGAAAAGGCAATAATACTCAGGAAGGTAGAAAGCTATAGGAAAAGAGGAAACCCTAATACAGGCCATTTCCGCACAGGGCGAGGGAATCGCCGTGCGCCGCTACTTACCAGATCTTCTGGCGGTCCAGTCCGGTCCGGGGTGAGGAGCAGCAGTGTGTGGTCGTTGCTCCGCACTGCTCCAGCATCCAAAATGGTGTCTTCTGGTTGGTCGTGAGTCTCGACCAACCGGTGAAGCTCGCCAGCCTAAAGCCCACCCTCGGCAGATCGAGCCTGCGAATCTGCACAAGGGAAAAGGCTCACAGTGGCGCGCTCCATGCTTTTGAAAGACCAGAAAAATCAGCTCTTTCAAAAGCACTCTGGAGGACCACTTGGGGTCATTCTGGAGTGGACTGAGGTGCGGATCTATGGTAAGTAGTCCGAACTCAGTCCCCTCCAAGGTGCAGACAACCTCTGTGGAGGATGCACTGCACCGTTTAAAATGCCCCATGTGGAAAAGGCCACAGATGAATAGACTCAATTAAGGAAGCCAAAGCCCTGAGCCTGCAAGACCTGAGCAGGGCTGTTGATGATCGGATGACTTGGAAGTGTCTCATTCTTAGTGTTTCCATAAGTCAAAGCTAACTTGCTGGCAGTTAACAACAAACAATTAGTCATGATGTCTTTAAGCTGCTCCATGATTAGAAGCACCATGCCCATGCATGTCAGTCCTGATTAATATCAGCAGGGTATTATATCCCATTTGTCCTGATTGTGTTCTTCTCATAGGTACGTGTCCGGTCACTGTGAAATTGGACAGAGCTGTTCTGTGCATCTCACAGTGCTGAGTATACTAAGATGGGGTGTGCAGTGAGATCTATTAGCTGTTTTCTCCACCTATATATTTCAGGAATTTGCAGAATGCAATAATAACAGTCTGTTTACCAAAGACATGGGGAAACAATAAGGAAGATAATTACAGGAAAAACCCCCACTAAATTTATAGTTCCACAGATTCAGCAATAAAAGGAAGAGGTACAGTTCTAGTGGATAAGCTAATACATGCCTATGGCCAACATCGATACCTACACCAATGGAATAACCACTGCTTAAGATTTTAGAAACATAATGATTTTAAAAAAAAAAACTTGCATGAATTTTAGAAAAGTCCCTCACTGGGTCAAAATAAAAATCCACAGAGTATACCCTCTTGCTTCTCTCAGCAGCCTACCAGGTACATCTAGAAATCCCACCAGCCGCTGTGAACCCTCTCCTGTGCTTGATCCCAGCAACTGGCATTCATTAGCAAAAATAGCACTGATCATGGAAATTTTCTGCCTTCATTATGACTATCGCTATGTCTATTCTTCATGAATATTTACAAATCCCCTTTCTTTAAAAACTTTCAAGATTGTGTCAGTGAATTCCATGTTAATTATGTGTTAACAAGTATTTCATCTTTCTTGGATCCACTCTCAGTCACTTTAATTGGATGACCCTGAGATCTGGCACTATGGTAGATGAGAAATTACTGTATATCCATTCTATGATCCCAATATTTCTTGGATCAACAAATCACATTTTCCCATTTCTGTTTTACCTGTTGGTTGGTTCAGATACCACTTAAGTTTATGAATGGTGACATACTAAGAATATTCAGCTTGGCTATAAACATTATCAAGGGAAGTTAAAAGAACATAGATGAAATATTTCTGTCCATGATCACGAATCCTTCAAATCCACCTCTTTTAGTTATCTAAAGGTCCAGTGTTACCATGCCATATACCTCTACTACATGACATAATTGGCAATGAACATTATTTAAGTGGCACAAAATATAAGTAATACACTATTATTGCTGAAAAGTCATGCTGGCAAAGAGGATTGGCTGAACACATGCAAAAGTAAGTCAGATGGGACCTCAGGGCCTGGCCAGGTCTTATCAGTCGGGAAATTGTGGTGCTGATGAACTTGCAATAATCTCTTCAAAGGCTGACTTCAAATACAATAGCACACAAAGTTGCTCAATGGAGGTCATCAACCTGTTTCCTCTTCTCACTGAAACTCTCCTCCATTTCCTCACCTGCCCAGACATTAAGAAACTATCACATTTCCCATCAATGTTTGGTCACCTAATGCTAAGACCATTAGCCCATCCCAGCCCCCATTGTTACTCTGCCAAACATCCATTAACATATTTACCCTTAGGGCAGAAAAAGGGTATTTAAACCCTGGTTCTGAGCCAGACAATCTGTAGTATATTGGATGCAGCACAATGGACACAGGCTGTCACTCTGCTACTCAGATTCCTTGTGCCAGCCTTGGATGCCTAGACTGAGCCACATTGTTTTATCTCTTCAGTTTATCTCTTCTGTTCAGGATAGGTTAATATCAACCACTTCATCCCAACTTCTTGTTATCCAATTTTTCCTTCCTTTCCTTTGGTTAGCCTTGAAAGGTTGTGAGACAGCTTGAATCTTGTGTGTGTTTGTGATTTTCCACAATAAAACTTTGTTTTAGTCTCTGCATTAGTACCAATTTACAAAGACAGAAAGACCTTGTAAGGTTAACCCCTCTTATGGGCCTTTCTTTTTTACTATAATTTCCCGCCATTTCATGGAGGCACTGGTACTGCAGGTGGACTTGCGTCACCCACCTTTTGGGGTAATACCAGTTCTAGATGCTGTTCCATTATTTTTCTGTTTCTGGGTGCATTCATTTCCATTTGAGTCTATTCTTCATAGATACAAGTTACAGGAAATATTAATGCCAACCAATAGAAGTTCTATTTGAAATTCCTCTCCTAAAGTGATTTGGTGAATGACTCTGTTCTTAATTTCATAGCTAATTCCCAATGAGCTTGAAAACAGCCTCTGCTGATTCACTGGCATCGTCATACCAATTGGTAATAAAGGAATAAGTTTTGCTCATTATACTCTGAAGTATTTAACGGATGGCCACACTATATTGTATTTAACCTTTTTGAAGATCTGCCTTCCAATTTTCTGCCTCATAAAGGTACTCAGGTTTATTTATGATGATATTGCAAAAATGAGCCTCTTGAAATGAAGAAACCACTCAGATGTCATATATACTTCAACTGTTGTCTCTGCCTTCAGAAATACATTATTTCTCCCATTCTTAAAAACCCAGGGCAGGAACTATAGTTATAACAGAAAGAGGATTTCATGGAACACAGAACTTCTTTATCTTTTTGAACAGAAGCAAATGTATTGTGTGGTTCATTGTTAGTTCAGACTAAGATAGAAGGCAGATTTACACACAGGACTTCTACAACAGTCCCTTGATATGTGGTGATGACCAGCACTATAGCTTTAAAGATGGATTACACCACTTTATAGAAAACATGATTATGAACGTTTACTGATCATGCTGAATATGATGCCATAAAGACCAGAGGAAGCATACTTCCTAATATTGTTTGGTGGATAAATACAAACAGGGAGAAGACGTTTCCTCTTGCGAGCAGAGTTCTCACTGACATCTTCTTGGACATTTTGGGAACTGAGAAACCTACATAGCTGCTGAGCTGATTTCGCAGGATTCTTTTTGTATTCTTAAGAGAAGAATTTTCTTAGTGATTACTACCAGGCAGTTGAACTCTCTACCATGAGAAGCTAGCCACTCCCCTTCCCAAATTACCTTTTTGGTAACAGAAGATTTCATTATCCATGCAGGATTTGGACAACAGGCTACCTGTTGGAGATAGGCCTTGTAAACAAATGCAGAGTTCTATTGTCCTATCTCGGTCATGATAAAACAGCTGACAAATCAAACAAAACAAACTGCATATCTCCCAGCTTGTTACTTATTTTCAGGCAGCAAGCAAGGAGTCATAAATAAACCCCAACATAAACAAAGTCCAGCAGAGTTTCATTTCAAGGGAGTGTCCAAGGTCAATGTGAGCATTTGTCAAGGCATCCAGCAAGGCAGCAGGTCAGATAAGCTCTGACAACTCCTGGAGGGGAAGGATGCCAGCTAAATAGACTCAAAGCCTTGTTTGATTGTTGCTGGTTATAAATTCTAAGAGAGCAACACTGGGTCTCTCTTTGCTGCCTGTGATGTCTGAAGTTGGGTCTAGGTAAGTGTTCTTCTGTAACTGAAGAAGCAGGACTCTCTGTTGGAGCTGGTGCCATCCCCTGTTCTGTTTCTGGCACTGTAATCTCTCTCTGTACAGCAGGCCCTAGCACACCTTCTGTTTCAGCCTCTGGTGTGCCCTCTGCTTCAGACTCTGATGCTTCCTCTGGAAGCAGGGCCTGACACCTATACTCTTTTTTTGAATGTGTTTTCAATTATTTTTTTGTTTCAAATTAGTCTTTTAATTTAATTCATTTTTAGTGATCATTTTTGTTTTGATGTTGAAGATGATTCCTCTTTGATTACTATGAGGCACCATGGGAATTATCTTTTGATGAAAGGCTGAATATAAATCCAATGTTTTTCTCTGTCTATTAGTCTGGAACCATGCATGGAGGGTCAAGACTTGCAGTTATGTCACTATGTTAGCCAATACATTGCCTCCTGAATGTAGCTACTGATTAAGACCATTTCATCCATATAGTCCTTGCAGTGGTTCTCTAGGATATCTAGCACAATATCTTTCTCATCATCTTTTCATTGGAGACAAAAAGCAATGAGCCTAGGACAGGGGATGTAAAATCTCAACTATATCATCTTGCATCAAGGATGTCTAATTAAGTAGCTTTCTCCCTGCCGTGGGAAAAAGTGAATAGTCCTTCAAAGTATTCTCTTCATATTCCAGCATCCTGAAATGTTCCATGAGAATTACTCTGCAGATAAAAGCTTGTGGAGGTTTGTTTTCATTGCTGCTGTTTTACAAAAAAAAAACAAAAACCCTTTTTTCTGCACAATCTTATTTAGATTGTAAGCTGGAGGGCAAGGTACTCTCAAATTAACAATGTGTAAATCCTCCTGGAAGACTTTTTGGCTGAAGAGTGGGATATAAATATAATAAATAAATAGCCAGGAAACTATATTTTCCTGGTTTTTGGTAGGAAACAATACTTTCTGTGTAGCAAACATTTTCAATGCAGGTTTTTTTGTGTGTTTTTTTTTAAAAAAAATCACACATTTTTGTACACACAATACTTTGGGTTGTTTGACTATTAAAAGAAAATTGTGTGAGACTGTGTGATATTCTCACTTGTCTGTTTAAAACACAGAAACTGACGACGATGACGACGACGACGACGATGATGATAAATAATTCTTTTTGTCTTGAGAACCTAATTGATGAAGGAAGAGGGCAACTGGAACTTTTTCAGATCATCCCAAGTCTCCATCTGTTCCAGCATTCTTCTTGCTTCCCACAACAGCCAGCCAGAAACTGGCAGGAAATGTACAAGCGGAGCAGGAAAATGACAGCTCTTTTACATCCAAGGATACCCAATTCCTCAATTTTCAGAAATAAACGATTTCTGATAAAGATCTTCTGGAACATGCAAAGCTAACTCAAGATATTTTGCTACCTGAAGTGAAGGACAAGAAGGTACCCCTTCCCCTTGCAAGTGCAGTAGTCAATCAGACTGGAAGGTGAATCTTACAACATTGATGATGGATTAGCATCCTCCACTAGATTAAGTTATGTGGCATACACAAGCTGTTGGTGCCCCAGCATATGCTTCCTGAGGTTTTAATCTCATTCTACCTTATATTAGGGCTGACACTGGGGGCATGGTCAGCCTCATTAAAGAGATTCATTCATCTTCCCCAACACTATATGAATTGGGTGTAGGAAAAATCTTTTCACAGAAGCTCCATTTCAACCCAAAAGTTCTTTAGTTAGCATGTTAATTTATCCTGTTGGGATACTACAAAACACAAACATGGGAATGATTGTTCCATCAGATGCCCATCTCATACACAGGAGATGAACATTTGAAATAGCCTTCAGCCTTCATAATGTAAAACACCTTGACAAGATAGGGAAACAATTCTGGAGCTGAAGAAAAGCTCACTTATTGCACAGCAACACATAATTTCTGTATCCATATATAGCTTTGTATCTGGCACTTCTACCAAGGACCTATACCGAATTTACAAGGGGTTTATTTTACCCTCACACCAACCTTGTGAGAGAGGTTAGATGAGTGCAGGTGTCTGATCTGCAGAACATTTGGGACATTTTGAGAGCGATCAGGGATTTGAACCTGGAACCGTGCCAATCAAGTGTGCCAATCAACCATTACGTAGATTTTTTTTTTTTTGTTATTGTTAATGCAGCTGCAGAGGCAAACAAATAATGTAATTGGTCAATTATTTTAATCAGTCCGTATGTTGAAAATGAGAAGAACAAAAATATTGCTATTTTGTAGGGCAGGGGACCTTCTGCTTATCTGTGACAGGAGTTAAATTCACGCTGTCTCATTCAATCAGTGCTTTGTACTAAGACTCAATAGGAAGGTAATGGACTGCAGTAGTAGTTTTAATCAATTCTTCAGCACAATATCTTGTCACACCTCTCTACAATTCACAGTGTCTTGCTTAAGCTACTGCGCCAAACTGAACACCTTTTGAAAGCATTACTCTTGCCCTGTTCAATGACATTTCTCTGTGTTGTTAAAATGTGGGGAGAAAGGAGAACATCAAGGTCTAAGGCAGGCCCTACCCAATGTATGAACACCTGCAGATTAAAGCAGAATAGGTGTGCTTTTTCCATAGGGTCTGAAGCACAATGTAGAATAGTCAGGATTCTAAATTGAATGCCTCCTTTCCATGCAAACTCCTGGTGTAGATGTTATGAAGCCCTGGGAAATGGGGTTAAATACTAGGGATGGAAAGAATAAACCTGACACTCAGCAGACCTGGTCAGGAATTACAACATAGAAGCAAGAATTTTGTTCACTTTTTTGCCTAGTACTTGCACATCCTGAAGTGATTCAGAAAATTGTTAAACACAGAAAGGCTTGTGGTTATTTTGTGGGGGGGGGACCCTCATTTGTGATGGTTTCTTGAGGGGAAAAAAGAAGCACTTTTGTGGAACAAAAATATATATTCCTTGATTTTATTTACATGAATTTGTTTGGAAAAAAAAATAGAATTTTGCACAAAACAACAACAACAACAACAAAAATTTGTGCATAAATCCTACTATTTTTGCATGCAAACAAATATTTTTCTGCTGAATAATTTCCCATAATAATCAAGATATCACGGATATAATTCTTCACTATTTTTGTTCTTGAAAGAAGCAACAAGTAATTTTAAAATATTTTTTTAATACAAGGATGAAATAATCAGAGATTTACACACAGTTCCCTAGTTCATTTTGTTATGGCTATTCTGCTCATGTGGATGAGCAGAAAAAATTTGGGTGAATGTTTTTTTTTTTTTTTAAAAAAAGAATCTATTCAGTTTATGTTTTGTGACACTGTTAATGAACATTAACGTATACCATTTTATTTTTCATCCTCACAAGGAAATCACAAGAAATAGATTATTTTTCTTTTCCAATTATATGCCAAATCTGTATCTTTGAAAAAAAATGCAAAAACACACTTTAGTTCATGGGAAAATACATGAAATTTGTGTACATTGAGGGAAATATATTAGAAAAAATGTGCATCCAATGTCCATGTGAGAGATGAACAAATGAAACTCTCAAAATCTCACTTGAAATGAGAAGAGGGAAGGAAATGCAGGTGAAGAAACATGTCAAATATCAAACTGACAAGTCCCTACCCCCCAATAGGTTTAATAGGACTAAAGTTGCTGTTCTTGTTTTGTTGTTGTTGTTTTGTGCCTTCAAGTCATTTCTGACTTCCGGCAACAACTAAGACAAACCTATCATGGGGTTTTCTGAGGGCTGAGGGTATGTGGGTTTCCATAGACAGGCAGAGAATCGAACCCTTGTCTTCAGGGTCATAGCCAAACCCTCAAGCCACTACACTTCGCTGACTTTTGGGACTAGAGTTAGCATGAGATAAATATAAATATAAATATTTTATCATGGTATCACATGTGGGACTGATAGATTTCAAATACCTTTAAAACCCACTGGTTCTGAACCCAGGAATAACAGTTGATCAGGGGGTGTAAAGAATATTCATTGTTTATGACATGTTAAGATATACTCTTGGCAGAAAAATGTCAACCACCACAAAATGTTTGATTCTCCATGGGAGGAAAAAAAAAGTATTCGGTGCAAAAAGGTGAAGAAAAGAAAAGGCTTGCATGAACATGCGTGTACACACAACAAACATCTTTGAGAAGTTTTTCATAACAAATTCTGTAATGCAAAAAAAAAATGAAATCATTGAAAAATGTGCAGAAACATTTGCAATCTCATCCACTAAGTTTTTGATTTTTTTTTAATTCTCATATGCCAGAAAGAAATAAGAAAAGATTTACAGACCTAGTTCCAAAACAAAAACACAACACCTCCCAATCATGTCCACAGATGCAACAATTGCTTCTATCAGTAGCTGATGATTTGAGTATTTGTCAGCCAACGTTTCTGAAATGAACACAATGTAACCTAACTGGTAAAATTTTTCACTTACGTCAGTGTCATGCATATGCAGATACTGCAGGGAGGAGGAAACTGTCTCCCATAAATATCTGATGGAGAAATAAACCTGCCAATGGAATGTATTTACAGTGCAAATCATATAAAACACTGCAGAGATTTCTCCCATGTCACTTGGCTGTCAAAATAAAGTTTTAAACTATGAGAATTTTAAAAGAGAAACTTCCCCAAATACATCCTATTTTAAGGAGACCCCTCAACCAAGGATCAATACTTTCTTCCACAAGAGACTATTCAAAGAATTGTAGGGCAATGATTGTGCTGCACATTAGAGATGTAAACAATGCCCACAAAATTTCTAAGCCTCCGTGAGATTGGTGTCTCAACACACTGAGATACTTGATTGAGAAAAAGTCAGCCACTATGAGATTTTTTGCATTTTGTGAAAATTTGCACAAAAAAACTTTAGTTTCGTGTGAAATATTTATTTTAGTGGAAAACAGTTATTTGTGCAAGAAAGGAATATTTTGCATAAAAAAGCATTGCATGCAAAAATACAGTGTTTGTCCATAATCCAGGGAGTTTTCTTGAAATCTTTGTTGTTGTTGTTGTTGTTGTTGTTAAGGGGCCCTAAAGCATGAAAGAAAGAATAAGAATTCTCATAATCTTGCCCAGCAGGAAGAAAACTTTTAAAATTATTTGTTTTTGCATCAAGAATGATATAAGTGAAGATTTGCTTTCCTAGTTCACATATAATTCTTAGTCATAGGGGAATATTTTATATTCAAGGCTTCTTGGGAAATGTGATTATGGAGACAGTAATAGCTGACTTACATCTGGCGCCACCATGGAATGATAAACCCAGGTGACGGTCTGCACCTCATTTGCATTGGCATTTATTAAAGATGCTAAAATGGTCATTTATTTATCCCTTTCCACCCTATTTACATATTTCATAGCATATGGGAAAGAGACACAGTATGAATTCTCTAATAAATTGCTTTG
Source organism: Ctenosaura bakeri (assembly GCA_948474755.1). Lineage (NCBI taxonomy): Eukaryota > Metazoa > Chordata > Lepidosauria > Squamata > Iguanidae > Ctenosaura > Ctenosaura bakeri. The sequence continues at coordinate 461,165 of CAOLHI010000629.1, read as the reverse complement.
TTATCAATTGTTAATCAGAAAAAAAAGTCATTAGTAAGATCTCAAACTGTGTTTCGACTTTAATGCAGGCTGAAAGTAGTATAATATCAAGTTCAGGGTAATTAGCACAAACTACAACAGTGTTATAAAGAATGATGGCCTTATAAAATTTTAAAGGTCCAACTTCATGTATTAAACTTTTTAAAAAAAAAAACCTAAGGGACAAAGATTAGTTAGATCCACTATTCATTAAAAGTGGGGTAATCTGAACCATTCTTACCTGGTTTTAGGCTGAATGAGTGGATGAGAAGAGGAGTCATCCCAGCACTCCCATTTTCATAATACTTGTATGAATTGGTGTGTGTTTATGAAACTTACACACACACACACACATACACACACACGTGCATGCAGGTTGTTTAACCTTAAAACCTGTTATAGATATGTTTTGCTTTCGTGGCTGCATGTATCACTGGGGGCTGGACCAAGGGCTGCATGCACAAAAGGGGAGCCAAGCTTCCTCTCTCCATTTTCTCTTTGATACATATATATAAATAGACATTTCCCTCCCAATTAAGAATGAAAGAGTTTAAACCTCACTTCTCTGTGCCTTGAGATCACGAGAAGCAAATATTACTCCAGATCTCTGACCAGTACCAATTGACAGGGGTGGCAGAAACAGAAGGCATGAACTCAAAAGTCCATGATGAAAATCTGAACAAGTTCTTTTAGGAGGACTGCATTTCTCAAAATATGTCTGCATAGCAACTGGCTATACTGGCTGGGGGATTTCTGAGAGTTGTAGTCTGAAAATAGCAAACGTACATTGAATAATGGAGCTCTCCCAAGAATTTAGAGAAAATCAGCCTGTGTTTATGTATTATAGCAACACCTTTGATTATGTGAATCATGAAAAACTATGGATCACTTTTAAAGAAACAGGTGTGACACGACATTTGATAATCCTGATATACAACCTGTATTCAGGACAAGAGGCCATCATCAGGAGACAATATGCAGAAACAGAATGGTTTCCAATTGGCAAAGGGCTCAGGGAAGGGTACATTCTATCACCATATCTGTTTAAACTGTACACAGAAACAAAGCAGGATTAAACACAGAGGAAGGAGGTATGTAAATTGGAGGAAGCAACATCAACAATTTAATACATGAAGATGACAGCATATTACTAGAAGAAAATAGCCAGGACTTGGAATGATTACTGAAGAAAGCCCAGGAAGGAAGTGCAAAAGTAGGCTTATAGCTGAACATTAAGAAAACAAAAATAATGACCACAGATGATTTGCATAACTTTAAAGCAGATTATGAAGAATGGCTTAAATATCCTAAAGGTATCAGATTCTACTTGATCTTGGAAGCCAAGCAGACTCATCCCTGGTTCATACCAATAATGAATACCAGGTACTATAGGCTATATTTGAGAGGAATGAACTTGCAAAACACATTCCTTTCCTGTGAAGACCCTTAGAAATTAATGTGGTTCTCATAAGCTGACAGATGACTTGAAGGCACAAACATGGATGATGAAGACCTTGCAATAGTCAAAGATTTCCCATACCTTGGCTCAGTCAGTAATCAAAATGGCAACTTCAGCCAAGAAATCAGAGGAAGACTAGGCATTGGAAGGACAGCTATGAACTAAGTAGACAAAATCCTCAAATGTAAAGAGGATTTCAAATATAAAAGTCAGGATTGTCCATAGCATTGTATGTCTGAGTTCTATATATGATTCTAAGAACTAGACAATGAAGAAAGTTAGTAACAAGAGAATCAACTCATTTGAAATGTGCTGGTGAAGAATTTCTTTGGATATCATGGATTGGAAAATAAAATCCACAGCAGGAGTATTAAATCAAGTCAAGCCTGAACTCTCTCTCAAAGCCAAGATCACTAAGCTGAGACTGTCATACTTTGGACATATCATGAGCAGACATGACTCATTAGAAAAGACAATGATGCCTGAGAAGGTAGAAGGTATTAGGAAAAGAGGAAGACCACATTATGGGTGTATAGATCCAATAAAGTCTCCCAGGCTTTTGCTTCTGGGAGACTTCAACATACCATTGGAGGGCAGTTTGTCAGGTGCAGCTTCAGAGTTCATGGTACCCATGAAAAACATGGGCCTATCCCAATTGGTTTCAGGATTTGCACATTCAGCAGGTCACAGTCTTGATGCAGTTTTCAGCTTGGAACATATGAATCTGTGAGCGGAGGTGATTAATTCCTTCCACTTGTCATGGACAAATCAATTTCTGGTCAGGGCTAGCATCATAGATGTACCTGTCCCTGAAGAGGTTGAGTTCCTATTAAAATGGTCCTTCCTTGAAGGATAATGGATCCCATGAGGCTTGGAGGGTTTTAGGGTTGGCTTGAACAATCCTGTTGACGCTCTGGTTAATAAATGGAGTCAACATTTAACCAGGCCAATTGACAGTCACCTCCAAACATCTTCTCCAACTTGTTAGTAGACAGGCTGTTTGGTATACCGAGACCCTCAGGGAGCTCAAAGGGGAAAGATGATGACTAGGGTACAGATGGTGGAAAACTCTAGACACCTCATGATATAGAGTAATCTTTGTTCCTATAGGGTGACAATATGTGCAGTGAAGAAAGCTTTCTTCTCTGAATGTATTGTGTCTGCAAATTCATGTCCAGTTGAACTATTCAGGGTGATAAGAGGTCTAACTCAGGGACACCCCCTCCCAAGCCCAATTTTAGAGCTTTCTGTAACTCACTGTGATGCCTTTTATGACCATTTTGCAAATAAAATCTCTTGCATGAGAGCCAACTTAGATGCCATTGCCGGAGCAGAAGTTGGTAATGAGGTGTCCAGAAACTCTGTAAGAGGAGTTATACTGTTTCAGTTTCAATTGGTTAGTACTGCTGATGTGGACAAGCTGCTGGGGCAAGTAAGGAGGACAAGCTGTTTTGTCAATTCCCGTCCTTCTTGGCTGGTTGTCCAGAGAAGAGATGCAATTAGACTTCAAATACAACAAATTATTAATGCATCTTTCAGGGAGGTGAACTTTCCATCCTGTTTAAAAGAGGTAGTGGTAAGACCTCTTTTGGAAGAGGGTATACAGGGTCACCATAAGTCAAACTTGACTGCTGGAAATATGTTTTCCTAGAGAGCAAAAAAGTGTGCTTCTCCTACTTCCCTTGAAGTTATGTTCCTGAAAACCTACCAAATGGCTGCTTTGTTGGGTATCAGGGGCAGAATTCTGCTGGAGATGGCAACACTTCACATACCATCTTCCTCTTTAAACTGCGCTCTTATTCTTCCACACACTTGTCAGTAAGAGAGTGGACTTGACTGGCACTCCTCATGTTTCACCTTCCCCAGGAAAAATGCAGCAACAGCCCAATGTGGATTTCAGTGGAGACATCTTGGACACCCATTGTCAGCAGTAAAGTCAGACTCCAATCATAGGCTGTAGGTTCTACATGCGTTGTTTAAAGAAACATCAGCTGACAGAGACAATGAAAATAGAAACTATATATGGCACCTCTTTCCCTCTGTGTGTTTGGCCTACATGCTGAGGTCACATGAACAGAAGCATAAGCCTTTTAACAGAAAGCTGCAGGGAAACACAGCATGACATGCTGGAGCAGCATGGCACCACAGTTACTTCACAATCAGTTGAGGTTATTATCTTTCTCTTAATAAGAAACTCAAGTGACCAGTCTCCTATCAGTTTTAGAACATAATGGGAGCTTTTAAGAATAAGCAAAGTTTTATGTACCAGGGGACTCTGGATATGCAGAATTATACAGCTTTGAAAATTAAATGAAGTTTTAAAAATTAAAATTAAATTTAAAAATTACTCTTCCCTCCAACAGAACTATGAATGCTAATACAGCCTAAGACATTTGATATTAAAAGTAGAGTCAGCCCTCCATATTTTCAGCTTTCATTTTTGTGGTTTTGATGATTTGCAGGTTTCTCCAATCCCTCCCCCCACCACAAGCACTTCTTTTTCTGGGGAACCTTCCCTCCCAGCAGATCTGACCAAGCCACTTGGCTGTTTAAAAACCCACCTCTGGTCCTCCTTCTCCTTCACCATCCAGTGCCTGCCCAGCTACGGACAGATCACAGCCCACTTTCTCAGTATCACAAACCCTTTTCTGATTTCCTACACAGGGGCAAGAGAGAAGAAGTATAGGGCCATCATGCTGACTCACCCCTTTTTTCTCACCTTTCTCTGACCTGGTTTGGACTCTGGGTGTTCACTCTGCTCCCCATGCTTCAGTTCTCCTTCCCCTTCCCCACATTTTGATATTTTTGGTTTTCCCATTTTAATGGGGGTCCTGAACCCCTAACCCTATCAAATGTGGTGGGTCAACTATAAACAGTATACAGCATCCTCCCAAACCACATGCACATACAGATAACACACACAGTCCAATATCTTTATTGTTTTTTCCATGCTACTTGGGATAAAGCATTCTTACAATTAACTGGACTTCAGAGCTACACCTGGATAGATCTGTCTCAGTTGTATTCACATTTACCTCCCTCTGTCTGTCCCCCCCTTTCTCACTATACTCACTAATTTATTTGTCAGAGGGAGCAACGAAAATGACATTCTCAACCCAATTTAAGGTGCATAGTATCTCAAGAGGCAGTTGCACAAGAGGCAGGCAGTCCTTCAAGAATGTTTCTCCAATTCTAGCAGCAAAATACATAAATGAACAAACAAAATCAAAATAAATAAATAACAATTTATGGCCCTTTTATGACACCAACATTTGCATTGTCCACATTGTATGTATTGGGCTGGCACATTGACACACTCTCTACTATGCTACACTATACTACATACTACAATAGATATTAGAGACAATAAGGAAGCACCTGTTTTGTCCTTCTTCTTGTTAAAGCAATAGATTTAGCAAACATTCCTCCCATTATTGCTGAACTGTGTGTGTGTCCATCCTTAATGTCCTTCACCAGCCTGTTTAGTGTCATTTTTAGAGAAAAAATTATATAGAAAAACAACATAGGCAAGAAATTCCATTCTGATCAATATTTTAAAAAAAGAAAGAAAGAAATGCAGTGAGGAATACTTATAAATATAAGTTAAGACTCAACAACCTGCTTTTGTTTGCACTGCTTGACTGATCCTGTGTTGCATGTAGAAATCATGTTAAGTGCTTGCAATTCACGGACATCAAAGCTTTAAAAAACAATATTCTGTTTGGTAGGAAATGCATTTGATCTTCAGGGAATATGAATGCACTACAAATGCCCCTTCCATGTTTTCTCCCTTTACCACATGGACAAATAAAGACAGAAATCAGAACTTTCATTTAATAAGCTAAAACAGGTAAAGGCATTACAGACCAAATATAACTCTACAATGAGTACAGATTCTCTTTGACCAGAGCTCCTTATGAAACTCTTAATATTTCTGACAGCAATAAAAGTGGAGAGGAAACTTAAATGCAAAAAGATTGTGTTGAGTTTGTGGTATCTGCCTGGAAATTGATACAAATGCTAAAGCAATGAAGCTGCAATTCTTCATTCCCAGTAGCAGGCATATAAATCCTTACCACTGGCTTTAAATTATTGCCTATGTCTAACCTAAATTCAAAGGCAAGGAAACAAACAAGCTGACAGACCAGAACGGACTGTACATTGTATTCAGTCCATTGCTATCTCTGATCATCGGTTGATCTATATCCTTTTCAAACAACAGTGAAACCTAGTTATGGTCATGCATGTCCTTACAAACCAATCTTCTAAGTATACAAGAGACTGGGCTGAAGCAAGTAAATACAACATATGGTGCTGTGGGGGAAAAATGAAATGTTGCTCTATTTTAACTTTAGTCACTTGGAGTATCCTTTTCAGAATGTATAAAAAAAGTAACTTGAGGCATCAGTCCGTGTATCTGATTACCATATAAGGGGATGGGGGGAAATAAGTTGCTTTATGAAACTCTTGTTAGTTCTAGCTAGCATGGTCAATGCTGATGGATCATGAAACTTGCAGTCCCCAAGGCTCTGAAGAATCATGTATTCCCCCTTCATCCCCCTATATCTCTGTAAAGATATATCCCATATTACAAAGGGTTGTGCCTATTCTAAGGACTGACAACTGTAGCCCTTTAGATTCTGGATGGTAACTGAAATAATCCTTCGACAGGGTCTATGCTGGCTAAGGAAAATGGGAACTGTAAGCCAAAAACATCTCTTGGGCCACAGTCATCCATTCCCAGATTATTTAGGGATTCCTAGCTGAATCAGAAAGGCGGGGGGACTATCGTTGTTGCTTCTTACTTGTTTGTTTGGAAGACTTTCCAATTCAGTGATCCTTAAAGCAGCTTAAATTAACATACAATAAGAATGTTTGTGTGTGTGAAAGAGAAAGAGAGACAGAGAGAGAGTCCAGAAATCTTCACTTCTCTGATTGATGGATAGAGACACTGTATGCTTCATATCAGTGCCAGGGCAAGTGACACTTGAAACTGAATAAGGAGAGGAGAAGCAAGATAGGAGGCAGGGCTTGTGGTCTTCCGCTGCACCTTACTTCCCTGGACCAATGCCACAATTGGTTTGGGTTTCTCTACAGTGCCAGACAAAGGCCCTTTCAGCAAGGCATTTGCCAAGTGAAAGGGCGCCTGGAGCATTGCGCGATTGTGAGGAGTGATCTGCAAGATGCACTCACAAATGTGCAACGCTCCAGGGTAGGGCAGGTGCTGATCGTGCACCTTTTAATTTTCGGCTGGAAGCCAAAAATGGTACATGATCGCGCATTGCTCCCAGGCCCTACATGTACTTACCTAGTGTGCGGAGCCTCTGGAGCCACACCGGTTGCGCCTCCTTCCACAGTGCAGCCTGGGAAACTCCCAGGCTGTGCTGTGGAAGGAGTAGGCAGAGCTCTCGCATGAGCAGGCAGCTTGTGCAGAGCCGAAGGAACCCAGACGTGAAAGCCTCTCACTGGAGGCTGCTCGCGTGATCCCTGCACCTCAGCACTGGAAGAAGGTAAGGTGCAGACAGGGCCAAAGATATGCCAGTGATAGGAAACTTAGTGGAGAAGTGTCACTATCTGATATTTAGCACTAAAAAGTTTTAAAATGCACTGGTTCTGTTGAAAGGAGGAAATATATATTTAATTATATTGATTCTAATTTCACATTTAAGCTTAAATTGCTTTACTAAATCAAAAGAAAACTTACTGGAATTCAGGTGAAAAATCCTATCCCTGATTTCTATTCTATTTATCCCTGTTTTGAGCCTTGAAGGGAAAGAAACAGCTTTATGCATTTTAGAAAATCCCATTCTGCCCCCTCACACACAGAAAGGCTATGAGTGAGATTAAAAAGAAATGCACAAAAGTAATGCATAGGAAACAAAAACGTTTATATATAAATTTAAACCATAAGCCACATCCTCCGCACATTTCACTTCTGTCAACAATAACCAGACCAATTGCACCTGCTATCATGCATACCCCACAAGGATAATTCTCAGAAATGTTATCAAGAAGCAGAGTCTGAGTAACAAAGTCCTTCTCAAAGTCATCTTGAAGAGGACTCCACTGATACTTCCATTGTGGATGTTGACTCTTTGTTTCTGCCTTTCTCTGATGTCCTGTCCCCTCATCTCTCCACCTTCTCATCCCTCTCAGGTTTTCACTTCTCCATGCATCCTTCTGACTAAACACTATCATACACGCTTGGTTAAATAGTGACACATACTTTTATGCATGTACTGTTCCCATTGGTGGATTCTTTGGTTCTTCCTCTTTCCCAAACTCCCAGCAGTTCCTGTTAAGACTTTATTATTTCTTTACTTTGATATTGCCAATCCCCCCAAACTTTCTCAGGTTGTTTCCTAACACTTCTGGTGTTATCTCTATCTCAGATCTTTGTGTATCTATATTAATATTGGCCAGATACCTGGGGATCAGCTTGTCCCAACCCATTTTCTTTGATCCCTCTCTTTTTATATACCCTTTCCTTTGGTATGCAATGCATTGTGACCATGGGTACTCTAAATCTCATACATAATAGATCACTTGTTGATTGCTATTATGTTTAATTAAACAGAGTCATGCCTTGCCAGAATGGTTGAATACACACTTACAGAAGTCATTCAGATGTTACCTGATATTAGACATGTAACACATGGTGGCCTGTAACACATGGTGTTAATCCAAGCCTTATGTTACCCAAAGAGTATAAGTCACTACAACAATGTTTTACACCAGCATAACCAACAGGTATTCAATTTCATGGCTGGGTCACATTATCAGTTATGTTCTGACACACAACGAGCATGATGCATGGAGTGACAAATTCAACAAAGGTGTTGGGGAGGCAACAGTGAGAGGGAAAGCAATGTGGCAAATGAAAATGAAACCACCCATTTTGTTCATTGAAAATACTCTCTAAATTTAAAAAGAGATAGGTTTTTACAATTAGAAGGATTTGACTTGAGATTTGGTTGGCATACATTTCTTTGGTATAATAAGCTTAAAACCAATGTTGATACTAATAATCATTAAGTTAGACATGCTTTATTTAGGATATGGAATAAATATGGGCTGAGATTATGTCCTAAAATGTCATTTTGTATCACTCTACATTGTTTGAGAGAGAAATAACCTTTAAACATAATTGGTTAATTTATAAATATCTATTAATGATGAAAAGTGGACAATCCAAAATGAAACCAAATGATGAATTTATCCAAGAAAGTTATGATATGTGTGGGTTTTCATATATAAAATGGATGAGAATTTACATGGATTTGAAATATCTGAATCTGAATTTGAAGAACATTTATGTGCTGATGAGGAACATTTAATTGCTAAAACGTATGTTATTTTTCAAAACTAAGAGAGAAGATTAACAAGTGAAAGTTTGTTTGATTTGATGGACACAAAATGGAGGTCAGCATATCCAGACGGAGCAATGGGAAACAATGTGGGTAAAAAATCCAAAATATACTTTGAGTTATGATCTTAGAGAAAATTTTTACAAAATGGTATATAGGTAGTACTTACCTCCAGAAAAGTTGTCTAAAACATATGCATGTTCCTCAAATTTATTATTGATTGATTGATTGTATTTGTAGGCCACTTTTCTCCCGGAACTGGGATGCAAGGCGGTTTCCAACAATGAATATACATTAAAACACATTACAAACATTAAGCACATTAAAAAAAACATTTAAAACAGATAAAAACATTAAAATGATATAAAATCATAAAAAACTTAAAACACTCAAATGTTTTATGGAAATGTGATAAAAAAAAGTAACTTTTTACCGCATGCGGAGGATCTGTGTGAAAGTCAAAAACCTCTGGGTGATGATACACAGACCAATGGAAGACATCTTAAAAGTAAATATTCAATTCAAACATGAACTTTTTAAAATTGGGTTTGATGGATAAGAAGTAAGGAAGAATCTTTCACTGCATGATCATGGCAGTGAGAGTGCTGTATGCACAGAAGTGGAAAAATGTGACTATTACTTCGGAAGAAGACTGGCTGTTGAAGATGCCGAATTTGGTAGAAATGTGTTACCCTGTTTACTGGGGGTCCCGGGAGGGACACCTATATGTGCTCTCAATTAACTAAGTTTGGGGAAATTAGCTAGAGCACAAGTTAGCAATGCAAGAGGCAGGGCAACGCAGCAGAATCTTTTACCCAAAGTCTACAGGGTCAGGCCAAGCCAAGGAGCACACCAAGTTAAAGAATAATTGAGATATTTATTAAATACAGGCAAACAGTGTATGCAACACACTCACACAGATAACTATAGAAAATAAACGTTGGAGTGGTATAGAGGGGTTTTGAGAGGGATTGTTGAATTGGGTGATACGACACCTGTCCTGAAGATTGAGTTCGTTGGTCTGGAGTCTCAGTACGTGAGACTGAGGAGACAGTTTGCCAAATAAAGCAGCAGCAAGGCTGGATGGAAGTCCGAAGCAATCCGAGGATAGTCTTGGAATCAAGGGTTTTTATAGGGAAAAATGTAACCACAGGCTATTCCGTACTTGAGGAAAGCAATGAGTTTCAGGTGCAAGACAAAGCTTTGGAAAGGTCAAAATTTAACATGATTGAGTTAGGTCCGAATTAACAAAGAGGTTGACAGTATGCAAATGCTGAGTGCTTGGCATTTGAGTATTCAGCTTGCCAAGTTGCCTGCTTGGGGCAAGGATCTGGCTATTTCTGGCCTGCCTGTATTGTTTTGGGATATTGCAGCGTTTGATGGCCGAGCCTAGTTCTGTGCTTGTCTGGGGGCCTCACAAACATGTGGAGAGGGGTGGTGGAAGAGAGCCAAATTACTGATATCAAAATGATATCTTTATGCTATCTCCAAGGAGGCCTAACCTGCAGTAACAAATGGATAAATTAACTATTTTAATTAAGGAAGAATCTTTGATTAAATTTTAAAATAATTGGGATAAATTGATTGTATATTAAGAGACTGTTGAAGGAGGGGAATCAATTTATTGCTTTTGAAGTTTAAGCTTCTAGCTATAAAACACTAGGCAGTACTGTGACAATGACAGACTCACCAGAAGAAGTATATCTTGTAGATAGTCTTAGAACCAAAAGTTGTCAAGTTAAAAGTCATTTATATGTATTTTTGGTCCCTTTTGGGTTTAGTTGTAGTCTAGTTGAATTTAGTTTGGGTAATTTAGGATACATAAGACGATATGAGGTTAGACATTAAGAGTTTTCTGTCTGTTTACTATCTGTCTTTGTAATCCCCTATATGTTGTTTTATATACACAATAATTGTTAATAAAAACATTTTTTTTAAAAAAAGAAAAGAAAATACCCTCTACATTTCATTTACAGTTTTGATCGGGGAAAAGGTAGATTAGGTTCTGACTTAACAAGCATTATGTAAATGAATACTATTGCATGGATTCTGATGTAAGGAATATGCCTTATGGAAATGTTTGAGTGCAGTTTGCTGGAATCATCATTCTTTAGGGTTCAGCTGCCACTTCAGTACCTATACAAGTTTAATCACACAGTGGAGAATGGGATAGATTATCTTAGATGCATATGCATGTAAATACATGAAGTGCACAGCCTGACATTTCATAAAGTGCATACCAGCTGAATTATATTTTGAAATTTTGCCAACCTATTTTATGATAATTAGAGTCCCACCACACACTCTAAATAATCCAAAAGCAAGCTTCTTCTGGGATTAATTCAGTGGCAGGCAGGATAATTTGGCACTACTGACTGTACAATAGAACAGACAAGAGTCCAGCCTTATTTTATCTTTCAATTACATTTCTATCCTTGCTTAAGGTATATATGTCTCACCTCATCCAGTTTATCATCTCTATGAGATCAGTCAAGCTGAGAAAGAAACTGAAACTTCTCCTGACCAGCTATTCCAAGGATCTACCTTAGAAAACTACAAGAAGGCAGCTAGGTACTACAAGGTGCAAAGTAACCAATGTGATACTAGGCATACAAATCCTACAAAGATAGCTCCTCATTTTTTGTTTCATTTTTGTCCTTTCCTGATATTGTAAATCTGCCACTGTTTGTTTCCTTCACTTTGAAGGGATTTTGACATTGCTATGCTGCATGGATTGTTGTCTCTGTGCTTGTTCTTGCTCAGCAGATATCAGCAATGATTTTTTCTGCTTTGGTAGGCTGATAGGATAGCATATGAAACCTCACTCTTTCCATACACACAACACACAGCCACAGTTGTGTGCATTCTAAAATATTGTGTCCAGAGCCAATGCTTCTGATAAATTGGCTTCCCCATATTGCAAGTTCTTATGAATGCCGATGGCATTCCTCATCAGGGTTCTAAGGCAATGTAATCAACATAGGTAGCCCTTTTACCTGCAGATACCTTTAATGTGTCAATGGCTGCAGAACATTGACTGCAGCTACATGTTCACACTCTAGCAGTGTGATAGCATAAATCTGCTCTGTGATCCTCTGAGGGCATGTAGCTAAGGTTTCTTTACTGAAGTCACACAAGCTTCCCCTCTATACCCCCTCCCCCTTTTGGTCTGAACATATTCTTTTTAACATTTCCTGAAGTTTCTCACCTGCAGGCTTTTGGTGAACTCATTAAAATGAACCTGGCATCTTGCACTTTTGATTTAGTTCTGTTTGACTAGTGGGCATCTTGAATTAGAAACTGTGACATGCAAAATGAAATAAGGTAGAAAGAGAAAAAAGCAATACCTTCCCAAAGCCAAAAAGGGGGTCTTGCCTCAAAGAACAAGCCCACATTCTTGCTCAGCCATTCTGGTTGGTAAATCTTTGAAGGCCTACCTAACTTCTAAAAATTAGAGGCCAGTGATGGCTGTGTCCTTGAGGCAATAGTTCTGTTTTGAATTTTAGACCAAATTTTAAAGGAGCTGTATAAGATGATGAACCTGTTTTATGAGATGAGTCATGGCACATTGGATAGCTGCTTCAAAGTGCAAACTAAAACCTAGAATAGTTTCATTGTCCAACTGGCATCAGAACCAGCAATGACCACAGTTTGAGGCCTTCAATGGTTATGCACCCAAGACCTTTCCAGAATGTCATTGAACACTGCAGATGTATCACATATCTTCTTCTTCCTGAATCATTTTTTATGACAGTATCTATTACACCTTTGGCACAGTTTCCAGTAGATTCTCAATTTGGCCACATGGGAAGCCTGTTGTCAGAGCTCTACTCTGGAAGAGCAGACCTAACATCTGGAAAAAAATATAGTATTCATGGGTTAGAGCATTCACTTTCTGCGATCAATCATCATTCATTGCATTTGTCTTTGTCATCTTTGTTTAGCCCAGGAGTAGCAAAGTTCAGCCCTTAAATTGCATCCCTTCTGCATTTGTGGCCTTCAAATGGTCCAGATTCCCTGGATCAGACTTTCTGAATGAAAAAAAAAAAAAAAAAAGATAAATTTTCTCTTAGAAGCCTCTTTCAAAAGATGCTAATTTGGCAAAACCAGGAATGGAATTCTAGCCACCTCCAAAGATTGGGTGCATTTTGCATAGTTCCTGAGGTACCAAATTTTTATAGTCCTGAGACTACAATTTTTTTTAGGGTCCTGAGACCACAAATGGGCCCCAGACTCCACCACAGTTGCAAAAAATCTAGTTGTAGGAAAAATGTCTTTGTTTGTTTCGGATCTAAATAGTCTCTTTCTGTTATTCAGGGGTACAGGTCACCATGAGTAGTCCCAAAATCCTTTTGACATATACTGGGTGCATAGGACCCCCTGCCATGTTGCTTCTGCCTACAGGTCCTCTTCTTTCTGTTACCTATTTCCAGGGCAATTAAGACATGGATAAGCATCTCAGTAGGGGTCTACCATCCCACATGGCATTTGGATTGAAGCTTGTTGCCTTACTTTTATGGTGCTCAAAAAGACAGTTATGGTTCCATTGCCCATGCTCTCAGCATAATGAAAAGAAGAGAAGTGATACTGTCATTTATGAGCTGAAGTGAAACAATATCAGGAAGACTAGTTTCACATCCATACCAATGCACCAGAAGTGATCAGAAGATGCTATATTTATGTATTCTCATTCCCATTTCCTCATTGCATTTCTCATTTCCTTTCAGTAATGAATTAATCATTTAATTTGTTCAGGTGTCCTCAGGTGTGATGACAAATACACACTGCAGCTCCAGTCACCATGCTTCATCATTGCCTTTTAGTGGGTCCCAAGTCCTTTGAGTAGCTAACAAATTTAGGAGTGATACACAACCAAACCTGCATATCTAGTCATTGTTAATGTCTTCATATCAGTCCAGAGCCAGGCATCAGATGTAGCAGAGGTTATTTCTTCATAAGCTACTTCAGTTTGAAGACCACTTTTCTGTGACCTTCTCTCACACTGCCATAACAATATTAGAAAAACTAGAACCATCTGGCCAGGCCATTTCTGCCTAACAGTGACCTATTAGAAAGGACAGTTAGTGGAGCAAGAGCGTAGCTCAATGTTAGACTCTGTGCACATCTTTTAAAATATAGCCATAGGTCATGTGGCACCTTAAAGACTAATAGGTTTTGTTTGGTGTAAGCTTTTATGGACTGCAGCCTGCTTCATGAGATTAATTAGATTCATGGTGTGTTGCCTCAGCTGGAGCTGCTAATAACATATGCTTCATTTAATACTATCCTTTTACTATCCTGATGTGAAAATAAATATTTTAGAGTGAAGATGGTCATAAATATTAGAAATCATTCATTCGTTCATTAAAATATATATTAATTGATGGAAAAATAAACTTTCTCTACCTTTGGTACCATTGTTTCCATATGTTACCCTGATTTCTGGGGTCTCTTGGGGGACACCTCAATGTGCTCCGTGTGATGGGGAATGGAAACTAGTCAGAGCACGAGCAATAGCAATGTGAGAGGCAGGGTAACCTAGTGAGGTATTTTTACCCAGTTTTTACAGGATCAGGCCAAGCCAAAAACCAAGCAAAAATGTCCAATAAATGGTTTTACTGAATGAAAGTCTCACGCACCAATGCAATCACTCACACACTCACTCCAGTCCTATTAAGAAGCAAAAGAGAAGAAACTGGATAGGGGAATATTGAAGGGGTTGTAGCTGGGGTAATACTGCAACTTTTCCTGAAGTCCTTGGTCCAGAAAAAACAGCAGAGAAGTGGGGCTCAGCACAGAGAGGGCTGAGGGGATTACTCAATGGACGGAGCAACGATCTGCTGGGATGACTGGGAGTGATCTGAAAAAACGCTCAAAAACAGGGACTATATGTAGGGGGTAAAAGTACCTGGAGGGCTAATCCTTTCCTGGGGAGAACAATGGGTGTTGCAATGAGAAAGAAGCTCCACAATGGTAACTTTCTTTGCATGATGAGATTACAAGGTGTTGTCAAAGTCTCAGGATCTTCGGCAACATTTGGTTGTGGTGTGACTTCATGTAAATGATCCTCACTTGAGAAGATATTTGCTCAACTTGGAGCAAACATGCTAATCCCCTCAAGTCGGTTTCTTGAAGGCTGAGGACCCTTTGTTTATTGTGGGTTTTTCCAGTTTGAGGTCTCCTGAGGCTACATGATGGGGAATTTTACTGGCCTGACCTGATTTTTGATTGTTCAACTGTGGCTGCATACATGCTTATCTGGGTGACCTCTCAGGCACACAGAATCATATTTAATATCAAAATTGTAGACCCCGGGATAGGGTTTTTCCAGTGGAGTAACACATATATTTGTTGTTATTCTCATCCTACATGTAGCAGTCCCTCTTTCAATTTTGTGAATTAGTTATGTGTGTATTCACAGCCAATTATGGACCACATAATGAAGTGGGAGCTTGCATGACACAATCAAATTAGCTCTTCTAAGTGGGGCAAATGTACTTGGCAATGGTGACATTTGTTGCTGTATTTACTAGTACTTCTTTTCAATTAAAATAACCTTTTTTTTAACCATAGCAAGCGTCAAGGCTTTTCTCCCACTTTTATGCAGTATTTTGTCTTTATCCAAAGGGAAACATTTTTTTTAAAAAAACAAGCTACATTTATTCACTGTATGGACTCTTTTTTATTTTTTCAAAAAGAACAAGTTCTGCCAAGAAAACCCCCATGATAGGCTTGCCTTAGTGTGACTTGAAGGCACACAACAGCAACAACAACTCTGTGTAAATGTTTGTGTGTGTCTCTTCAAGTCACCTGTCGACTTAAGCTGACCCTATGAATTTCTTAGGGTTTTCTTAGGTAAGGAATATTAAGATTTTGCCAGTTTTGCCCCAGTAATCCACAGGATGTTAAAAGGGTAATAATGGCACTACAACAGTGTTGTGTGGAAACGGTCATTGTTATCCTTTCCTCTAAATTTTGCAATGCCATTCTAATGCTCTCTTCTAGAAAAATGTGATTAGAAAAACACAATTAGAGTTTCATCAAAAGCAGAAAGCATTCTGAGATTATCTGAAAGGCCCCTTTAAAAATTATGACCCATTGACATAATAGAGCAGCCAACTTTTGTTCTTTGTGTGGTAGTGGATAGTATGTTGTCATATCCTAGAGACATTGGTGACTCAATTTTGTACATGTGTGTTGTGGTTCTTATGGCAGCTGGGCTTGCTATTCCTTTTCCCCAAAAATCAGACTTATTTTTTTAAAAAATGAAAGAAATAGTCCCCAAACAGTCTTGTAGCACTATTAGATATGTATTTATGTACATATTTTTTGTGCATCCTAAACACACATATACATATACACATTCAGAATAAATTAATGGAAAAATAAGGATGGATTTAGAAATGAAATTTTGTAAAAGTATCTTGGACATGAAATAAACAAGTTCCATCTATTACTACTTACTAGTTTCAGTTAAAGTTGCTCAAATATTTTTTATAAAAAGTTTGTGTCGAGTCTGACAGTCTCATTTCTCCCAAGAGCACCTGCATTCCCAAAGAGCAAAAACCTTTATTATACATGTACGTGATAGTATTCACCTTCAGTGAACTCTTTTGGTAAGGTTGCAGGTGGAAATGGAAATAGAATCTGTTCCCCTGCTTGATGGGGGTCCCTTAGGGGGGTTCCCAACACCTGTCAAAATTATCACTTGTGGGGAAAATCAGCTATGAACAGTGCTTTAGCAATGCAAAGAGGACAGGACAATTAATGATCTTTTACCCAATGTTTACGGGATCAGGCTCAGTCAGAAATCGCACAAAAAGGTCCAATGAATGACTTTATTGAATAGTAATAGTTCACACTAATGCAAACACACACATACACGCATCCATAGAGTGGAAATAACATAGAGGGATTGTTGAAGGATTCACAGCTTGGGGTGATATTGCACCTCTTCCTGAAGTCCTTGGTCCAGGAAGCAGCGATCGAACAGCAGCTCAATGAAGAGACACTGAGGAGATCACGCAGCTTTTGGGAGGGGGGGAACCAGTCAGTTGGTATGACCAGGAGGCATCAGAATCCTTCTCCTTGCCTTGTCTTTCTCTCCCCAAAACAGGGACTATTTGTAGGAAAAATTTGCTTTGAAGGCAAATCCTCTCCCGGGGAAAACAAACAGGGACAGAAAAGAAAAACAACTCCACACTGGGCATTTCTTGGAAGATAACAAAGTATCATCTAAATAACAGGATTTTCCTCCACTTTGAGACTGTGGTGTGAGTTTCTGGAGATGGATTTGATAAGGTTTTATTGCTTCCAGTGCCCAACTTTCTGGGAACACTTTTACTCCCTTCAAGTGGACTCCTTAAAGGTTAAGGACCTTTCGTCCACCATAAGTTATCACAACTTGAGGTCTCCTGTGGCTACATGACTGGGGATTTTACTAGCTTGATCTGGTTTGTTCGATCATATGGCTGTATTGCCTAAGTGTGCATTTGCGTGACCTCTCTGGTGGGTTAGATTAATTTTATATCAAAGTTGTAGACCCTGGGACAGGGTTTACCAAGGGGGCAACAAATCCCACATACTTCTTTTTTTTATTTTTTTCTAAAAAACTTTTCTTTTTGAATTTAATCTCTTTCTACTTTACTATATACTACATACTACAGTTATAATACTAATAACTACACCAATAATAATAATAAAAATGGGGAAAAGATCAATGTTTGAAGAAAACCTCTCCCAGAACTGAAAACAGCCCATTTCTTAGATGTTGCATGTAGGTCAGCATTTGAGGTATTAGATATCCATCAGGTGATCTGGGTCCCTACTAACATTCTTATGTCAAAGTTGGAATGAATGGACATGGCTCTCTTATCATCACTTTCTTTTCAGTGCACAAGACTACCCAGGGACCTTTTAGGAACAGTCCTATTCTCCCAGCATTTGATAGAAAACCTATAAGCTCCCTGGCTGCTGGTGTGATGATACTGCAGGACATAGTATATCTCCTTTGAAACATTGCACTAAACACATACACCAGCTTCAGTAACCAACAGGATCCTAGTAATTATATTTGTGGCTCTGCCAGTATTTAATTGTTTTAATTGCTAAAAATATAGTAGGCAAATTGCTAATGAGGACTGGTTGAATGGGCCGCCATATGCCAGTTGTGAATCAACTGCACTGCTATTAATTCATTTCTGATTGCAATTCAAAGAGCTGTTTCATATTTCCTCAATGCAGTCCTCTTGTCCATGGAATTTCTCAGATCATCCTCTGTGTGTGGGGGAGGGGAAGCGGGGTCCACAACCAGATGGGAGATCTGGACCAGGCCCCTGTGTGATGTTAGTAGAGTGTGAAGCTCTGCCATTAAACATATGCTAAAGATCTGGAAAAGTGATGCCTGCAGGACCAGTGACAATGCAAAGATGTTCTGGAACCATACAGCCAGGCAGTGGGCATTTGAGAAAGTCCTGAGTGCATTCAAGCACCAGCTGGCTGCTGTTGTGTAGTGAGGTACTAGATGTCTCTTTTGCCAAATCCATAAAAGTAGTTATATGGGTATAATCACTGGGCACACTGGTGTAATTCACTAAAAAAAGTATATTCTGGCCCTAATCGTTGATGCAACAATAGAAACTTCCCTAGATTCCTTTCTCCAATGCTAGAAAGGAAGTGTGACCATCAGAGGAAGCAAAAAAACAAAAAAACAAAAAAACATGTGAAATGCTTTTTAGCATTGAAAGGAGGCACATTTCTCCTCCTTGCCGTCGTTCTCTTCTTCACCTGCTCTCTCCAAGGATGAAAGTAGTAACAAGAGTGGGAGGTGGAGCAACATTTTCTAGATGCTTCACATTCTTCTACTGGCCAGTAGTGTAGATTGGATCCAGAGATTAAGTGAATGTGGCAAGAGGGAGACAGGCCAAGGAAAGACATATATTGAGGTTCTGCTCCCTGCTTCCAAACTAGAGTGAGTTTTGCCTGCTCAATGTGCTTGTGAGATTTCTCTTTTTCCATAGGAAGGATATGGCAGAGTTCTCAGAAAACACAGTTGAATGAAGGGGCCAAAGAAACCTCCCAGTGACACCTAGCCCATTTTGGGGAGATACTCAGAAAAAAAAAGAGAGACAGAGAGAGAGTAGAGGTAGCTATTTCGGTTGTAAACATAGGAACCCTCTCTCCCACTCAAGGAGGAAGGAAGCTGAATGTCAACAAAAGGTCAGCCAAGGTCCACCAGAATGTGGTACTGGCATTGTGCATGCCATATACAGGGAGATAAGTGCTTACTGTCTGGGTTCTCTGACTGATCTTCTTTTTGCTTCTGCCACTTGGAGTATCTCATGACAGCATGGGAACAAGTAACAGAAGATCCAAAATCAGTTGCCACTTGTCTGTCTTTTCCCACTGGGCAGCAGAGGAGACCATGTGGTCAATGGCATTAAGGGTAAGGAGTCCACTGAGACATCTTGCCATAGATCTTCATCAAAAGCTGAAATTGGCTTTGAATATAACTGTTTTATAAAGCCTGCTTTGTTAGCCCTTCATTGTGTCCAGACCATACTTAGCAATTACTTGGAGTGCAGGCAGGAATATAGAAAGGAACTGATGACTTATTTTTCAGTGAAGGATAGGGATTTGTCCAAGCATGCAAACAACAGATATTTGCTCTATGAAGCAATGATGTAAGTGACTAATTAGACTTAGGTGTGGGCATTTCAACATGAGAGAGAGAGAACAAGATCTCACTGGCATCATCAGCTGCTGGTTGTCTTAATAGCTGGGTTCAGCTGGCAAGAGAAGGCCTTTAGATTGCACTTGGGATGTTTAGTAGCACAGACAACATTTTGGGGAGAGTGGGATTATTTTTAATTAGAAGTGTATAAAGCTGCTCACTGGGGAGAAGGGTAGTGGCAGGCAACCAAATGTTGGCTGCAGTTGTGCCATGGAATCTGCCAGCAGAGTTGCTCACTTGGGCATTTGGAGAGATCTGGGACAACATTTTTGCTTAATTTCTATTTTCACTTCCAGCACCAGCTAAATATTTGTAAGTTTCGGAGGACTCAAGGGAGAGAGAAATGAAAGCTACCCACCTACATTTCCAAATCATCAGTTTCAACTCCTGCAGATATATTTTACCATTTAAGAACTGTTAAAGAGTGGCCCATATATTAACTTTTACTTTATTTATTCATTCATTTTCATTTCTAGGCAATTCAACTCAGTGACTTTGGAAAGCCAGGAACATTAAAAGAAAACAGCATAATTGGAAGGAGGAAACACTTGTTGGCATTATCAGAGCAACATGGCTGCTTTTACAGTATGCCTGTGGGCACCTATTGTGTTCAGCTCTGTTTAGGCTGACCACTTATTTGCTTCCAAAAGATAAAGATTTCCAATGATCAAAAATGAGAACAAAAGGTGAGATGAATTTGCATATTTTATTTTAAGTGTACAAACTCAGACATAGAAATAATTTCTATAAATAGCAAGAAACTGAAGATGTTACCAACTGCCCCCAGTAAAAGAATTAAGGCACATCCAAAGATACATATTCCTTGTGAATTGCAAAGGTATTGCCAACCTACAGGTTTCCTTCCTTCATTCTTTCAATCTTATACACTTTTCATTCACTTCTTCCATATTCTGGAGGTTGGCTAGTCCTAGCAGGGTGTGAATGTGCACTGCACCCTTGAAATCATTATGTGTTATACCCTTACACCACTACCATGCTGCCCAATTTGAGGCTGTGCCACTGTGGGTTGCTTGTTTCCTTTCTCAGATCTATAATACACACATGTGCAGAGGTGTGTGTGTGTGTGTGTATGCGCATCACACACACACAGATACAGTAAACAGAAGATCTCAGATACACATAGAGGCACTATACCTTTTTCTACCTCACCTTATCTCTCCATTCCCTTCCTCTGCCCCGTCTGGGCACTTCCAGGTCCATTAAATGGAAGGGGATGAGATCTCTAGGCTATGGAGACTTCCCTCCCCCATGGTGCAGTTCTTAAGACAGAAAGGATACAGAAAAGAAGTCTTTCCAGAAAACTGCAAAGGAGATGGAAGGCAGTTCTTACTTTGCAGCTAATATTTCCATCACTTCCCACTGCACAACTATTTAAGAGCCATTGGCCATTGTGGGCAGTAGATTTTGGATGGAGTAGGGTGGGTGAGTGGATGGACTATCAAATAGCCCATTGCACCCAAAACAAGACAGGCATATGTGTAACAGAATTCCAGCCTAGATGTCTGAACTTAGAGGCTTGAAGGTTATCAGGTCTACATATGGTTTGATCCAAACAAAGTGAAAGAAAAGACTCAGAAGCTAAAAAATTATCTATGGTGCCATGGGCAATATCTGTACCTGAAGAAAGAACTTCATAGTTATAGTACATAGTTATAGCATGCACAAATACATCTAATATAGAAAAGTCAAAGTTTGTCTGTGTCAGGTGAAGACTTCATATGATTGAGTGCCTAAGAAGATTCTATGGAATCTTTGGGTTTGCATTTTAGGGAGGGGTCTTTAGAATTCTCAGCCAGAGAGCTCTTGGGCCTCAAGCCGGTTGCTATGGAGATGAGGCCTAGCAGCAAGGAAAAGGGCAGTGTATTCCCTCAAGAACCCAACCTCTGTATGTGAATAACTCTGAATACAGAATGGATTGGGAAATATGAGGAAAAGTTACCAGTACTGGACAAGACAGTTTGGGGAATTAGAGACACAGGATCTCAAATCTTTCTAACAAGTATTACCTATGAGAAAAAATCCTGGGCAACACTGGGTATATACACTAATATTTTACACACACACACACACACACACACACACACGCACACACGCACACAGAGTATGTAGTTATAGTATGCAGACACACACAGATATGCACTTATACAGTATGTAGTTATAGCATGCATAGCTACATACTATAAAAAATGCATAGTGTGTGCATAGTCTAGTATACTACGTATGCTTACATAATAATAGTAGTTTGATACCACCATAATTCTCCAATCCTCCATTCTATGGAAGCTTGCATTTGTAATTTGTGAGGTACTTAGAATTCAAGGAAGTGAATTAGAGTCCTCTGCAGGGAATTCTAAGCACCTCATCAAATTATCAGTCCCAAGATTCAGTGGGATGTAGCTGTGGTAGTTAAAGTGGCATCAAACTGCCAAAAATATGGAGTGCGGATACATCACAATCTACAGTGGTACCCACATCTCTGAATGCTGCTCCTTATAGTCAACCATTTGTTTCCTATCCTTCTTCTGTCCTCATCTCTCCTTCTGTCTGGTGACAAGAACAACTCTCAAGACTTTACTACAGGAAGCAGATAGATTGCAATTTTAGCAGATAATAGCATCTTTAGCTGGGACTTACCATGGGACACTGTTTCTTTTTTGTTGTTTTCCCAGTGGGAAACTGCTCGAAAAGTATTTCTGTTTTAACACACATGCACACAAACATGTTAATGACCTCCTTTAGAAAAGAAATGCTCTCCAAATGCTCTACCACCAGAAGAACAACGGAAAAGGATAACTTTCAGCCAAAGATGCTATTATCCTGCTGTGTGATTTACTTGCCTGGTATGATAAAACCCTCAGTCCCAATATCACCTGAGATACATTGACTGGATGCACAAGAAACAGCGTTCTTGGTGGTTGTTACCAGGCCTCTTCCCTATTTTTCTTTCATCATTAGGTAAAGATCTATTCATTCAGGTAGATTTTTGAAAATTGATTGACTTTTAACAGTTAAATGTTATACTTTTTAAAATTATCTGATTTTATATTGCTACATTACCTGGCATCCTGTTAGTGACTTACACATGTGTAAATTTCCCATCAGAATCTGCTGGACATTTTTGTCCAATGCTGAAGTTCATATTCACGTGTGGTACCATTGCACATGTGGTGCCGTTGCCCACAGGATATGCAGCTTGAGCACTGCAAGTGTGTATTTCATATTTGTTTACATATTCAGTTGCATTGTGTTGCAATTCACTAATGCACAGCCATCACTTAATTCCATTACTGTAAAGTTATACACCATTTCTTTGATACAGCA
This sequence comes from Ctenosaura bakeri, assembly GCA_948474755.1. Lineage (NCBI taxonomy): Eukaryota > Metazoa > Chordata > Lepidosauria > Squamata > Iguanidae > Ctenosaura > Ctenosaura bakeri. The sequence continues at coordinate 438,247 of CAOLHI010000629.1, read as the reverse complement.
TCTCAGCCTTCAGTTTTAATATTATAATTACTGCAAATAGGCTGTATTTTTATTTGAATCTCTTAAAAAAAAAAAACTTCTTTTGAGCCCCTTTGAGTCCCTGTTTGGAAAGAAAAGTGGGTAGTAAAATCAAAGAAACAACCATTCACGGGCATGTAGCAATATGTGGCATTTGGTATCCTGCCACTGAATTGGATATATAAAGGTACTGCACATCAAAGGATGATTGTCAAGTATGAAAGAGAATGTCTGGCCACACATCCACTGTAGTGTCCCCATGCATAAGTGCTTCACTTTTGAATTTGGAACTGAATTGTAACATGCTCTTGAACTGGAGTGGTAGTGTTAAGTCTTAAGAGGTATACCTTCAGCTTTGAGGAGAGATAGGTAGCAAATAAAATATTGTAGTAGTAGTAGTAGTAGTAGTAGTAGTAGTAGTAGTAGTAGTAGTAGTACCTGGGAGGTACATAGATAGTACATCTGAGAGGTGCATATTCAAACATCCTGTACTGAAATTGACAAACATAAATTTCCTCAAATTTATAGCTATGCATAATAAGAAAGAAAAATGCAGGTGCAATAAGAAATATGGGAAGAACTATAGAAGAGGAACAGAAGCCTGCCATGTGTTCTACACAAAGTGTAACTTTCCTTGCTATAACTAAGAAGTTTAGTGTCTGTGTACTGCCCTGCAAAACTGGAAGGTGTACAAACATAAAATCTCAGTATACTCAGGGGATATATCTTGCTTAATATTTGTTTTGTTGCAATCCATCATCCCTTCAGTGTAGCAATATCTGCAAGCACTACAGAACTCCCCCTGCAGAATAGAAACATTGTACAACATGTATCAATGACCGATGTCATTGCGTAAAGTGCAACTGCAATGCACAATGTGCAACATATAATTGTACAGTGCATAATCACAATGTTGAATGTTACTGTTGCTCTACTTTTATAGCTATCAGCAGAATATATCTATTGCACTATAGAGAATAATTCACTCTGCATGCACAGCACAACTTACACATGTGTATGTCAGTAGCAGAATGCCAGCTTTTGTTTAAATGTGTAATATCCATTTCTGTTCTATTTTATTATCTTTATCCTGTAAACATAAGACAAAAATATTATGATAACAGGAACAAACAGCATGAAATTCACATCTGCATTAAAATAAAATGTAATTTAAAAAAATTCCAGTGTATCTGAGCTTTCACTAGTCAGTTTGTTTTAGTCATACAGTTTTATTGAATATTATGTTTCTAAACCTGTTCACAGCCTTCCAACTCAAGAAACAGAGGATCAGTCGAGAAACAACTGTGCAGTAAGAAATTCAAAGCGGTGGGTTAGAATGCAGAACTGAGACTATGGCTTACTTAGAAATTTGAGAAGCAAAAAAGGAAAAATACTATTGAGGTTCAGTTTAAATCCTGCCATAATCAGTTTCCCTTTGCTATTTTCTTTCTTTTTCTTTTATTTTTTTTTAATGCTTGAAATTATACTCTTCTTGTAGCCATGGATATATAATGCTGAGATAGTGGTGTCACAAAGAAATGAATGAAAAAGAAGGCAGCATAAATTGCTTGATGATGTGGCAGACAAATTGCATGATAGATTTTTCTTCAGCTCTCAGTATAATCATAAACACAGTAAACACTTAGGCAGAGAAAAAAGGGTTGGAGAATTCTTTAAAATGTTAATTCTGTTTACCTGCATTGACAGAATGTTTTTTCTTTGTAACAGTTTATGTCTCTTAACTAAATGTGTTTATTTCTCATTCTGTATGAGACCACTACATAAGTAGCCAAATTAAACATTTGGATACTTTCTTTTACTTTCTTTTTAACTTCTGACCAATTGATCTTAAATATAGATGATGGCCAAACCTGCCCCTCCTTCATGGGGTTGGCTAACTAAACTGTTTTTCTAAACAGAAAGCAACTCAGTTATGTCCAAATCAAATTACAAGCTACTTTAGGTTTTTCCCTACCTTAATGTCTTTTTGAAGAGTGACCAAGTCCATGCCCTTTACCAGAGAAGTTAATAGCCCACTAATATTGTAAAGGATTTAAAGAAAACACACACACACAGTTGTACAATACATTGGAAGCCCTGGTTCAAGCAATTAATAAATTATATTAATGAATACAAACAACAGCAGCTGCTGCAGCAGCAAGAACAATAAGTGTGCAATGCTGGCCTGTGGGGGTTCTGTGAGGAACTTGTACAGTATTTCTTAATGGATATATGTAACCTGCATTCTCCAGAACCATGTGTGGGTCTAGGGGAAAAGAAAATGAAGTCAAAAGTCCATATATTTCCAGCCTTGTGATGCACTGTTTGAGAAACTGCCTCATTAAAACAAGGCTGAGTTCCAGAATGCTTAAAGGAAATAAAACCATTACTGAAAATAAAGTCGTTACTGAAAAAGGCCTTCCTGGATCACACCATATTGGATAATTATAATCTTGTCTTCATTATTGCCTTTTTTTTTATAATAATTTTTATTAGTTTCCAAATATAAAACAAACAATTTTTTATATCAAATCTTATCATGAAATATTTGTGTTCTTCCATCCTGTCTCAGTCCCCGCCCCCAAAGCCCACACGATCTCATTCCCGAACCACATTACATTGTTATTCCCCCTGCTAGAGCTAGCTTCTCACACGCTTTTCCCTGATGTATACATGTTTTCTAATTGACATTCAGCGCTCCTTAATATGTCCTGTCCACTGATAGATTCCCAGTTAATACGCGATTCTGGCCTTCTTTCTTCCTCCCTGTTTACCTTTAGAATGTAATACTATATTACCAACATTCTGAGCTGTTTTACTATTGCCTCTTGCTCACTTTTCCTATCTTTAACATATTCTAATTTATTAATATGGGTTTTTATATATTCTATTGAACTATTTAAAATATCTGTTCTTTCATTTCAATCAGGACCTCACCTCTTAACTCCTCTTCTTCTTTCCCCCTCCCCTATGGGATTCCCCGGCCCAACTCATATTCATTATTCCCTTGTCACTTATCGTCGCTTGCGAGTATAGGCCGGTTCACTCCCAGGAATGGGGGGAAAGCAAAGCTGAAAACGAGTTCCCTCCCACTTCCCATTCACGCCCTCTACATCCATAGCTTCCCAGAGTATCTGAACACAGACCACAAACCTCTGCCCCTCGTCCAGAGATGAGACTTTAGCCCAGAACTCTCCTCAAAATGTTCTCAAGATATTTCTATGTACTCTTATTGTCGCTTGAAAGCTCTGAGCCATCCCACCCCCATACATGGGGTTACACCCAAAGCTGACACCCCAACATCTTTCATACCATTCAGATATCTTATTAAACAAATACACATACCCATTCTATAACCCCCTTTACCCTTACTTGCTGCTTAAGTAGTTTACATTCATCTGTATATGTCATCTACCACCAAAAATCATTCCTTTCCTTTCCTTTTCCCTCCTTTCCCAACCCAGCTACCCAGAGTTCACTTGCAGTTTTTTTTTTCCCCATAGTCTCGTCACCGCTTTACTTCCGGATAGCCAAATAGGGAGAGAGTCTGTTTCATAACGTTGACCTTGTGTCGCTGATCTGTAGCCATAATATCCAGGGAGTCCATGCACAACTCACAAACAACAGACAAAAAAACACCAATTGTTTTCTCTAGTGCTTCCCTCTTTCCCTACCCCATCGGCAAGACTATAGCCCAGAACTCTTCACAAATCTATTTCTGTACTCTTATTGTCATTTTTAAGTTCCGAACCTCCCTGCCATCCGGGGTAGGATTACAAATGCCCAGCATAGACTCCCCACTCTCTTTCAACTGTTCCTTATTAAAATATCTCATTGAACTAGTACACGTTTCCATACTATAAAGCCCCCCCTTTTTTTTACCCAAGTTAACTTCCCCACACACTTCTAGCACATCCCAGAACTCATCTCAAATGTTTAATATATTTCAACGTCTGTTATTGTCTCTTTAGAGTTCCAAGATGCCTCGCCATCATGAGTGGGACCGCAGTTCATCCTGTTCTTTTCCATTTGTAGTAGCTTTCCCATATGCAAAGTCACTTATTCCAGGGGGTTATACACTTTGTAGCCTCCGATTCTAAGTCTTATTACCGACTCACTCTTATATTCACAACAATCAAGGAACAAAAAAGAAGAAGCAGGAGGGTGCTCTCATGTCTTCATAATTTCAAAATTTATCAGTCCTGGTCCTGAAGCTCAAAACTCGCATCATTGTTTATTTGCATTGCCCAGTCCAAACTCTTTCTTCCATTATCTGAATTATAATAATTGTTAAAAATGCCCAATTTTGTAAACAGTCTTATTACACCAATTTAAGATATTTAAAAGTCAGAAAAATTTAAAGTCCAGAAATTTAAAGGAACAAACAGCTCATTCCTCCACGTCTTCCCAATCTCTTTCCCTCAATGTCAGCCGCCCCTTTAAGAAACTCTGAGTTCTTACAGCCATAAAGCCAGAACTCACGCTGCTAGCTTTACTTCTCCGGGTCCTTCCCCCATCGCTCCTGCACCCCGTAGCAAGCCATAATCGCTCTGGTTTTCACGGAAGCAGGGAATGAGACAGGTTAAAGTTTTCTTTCTTTGGTAATTTCATTGTTGCTTCTTTTAAAAAACTCGTTCGGCGGTGCTTGTGCCACTCCTGCAGCGTCCCTCTGGATCCGTCGTCAAGGTCCTTCGACCCCCTGATGCCTGCTGCTTTCCCATCCGGGCAGAGCAGAGCTGCACAGCAGTTATGGGGTCCCCTTCGGACCGCTTCCGGACCCCCTGTACCGGGGGGGGTCTTTAACCACCTCCAGTTGACAAAAGAGGCAGCTGGATTCCAGCGGGAGGCAGCCCGGGGCTGCTCCATTACGGAGCTTCACTCCGAGCTGCTACTCGCGTCTGCCATTCGAGGGGAAGGTTCATTATTGCCTTTTGAAGCAGGGTACTAGAGTGTGTAGTAGCCTCCCACTTTCAGGGCTTCTGAATAAGATAGTTTATAGAGATCCATTTCAATCTGATTGGAGGCCTCATTATGGGGCAGAGATGGTTTTAGTCACCTTGATGAATGAGTTACACTAGTGCTATTTCCATACTACACTGTTATAGTGCCATTATTCCACTTTCAACATCCAATGGAATCCTGGGAATTGAAGTTTAGAGAGGGGCCTCTTGGCCTCAGTAAACTACAAACTCCATAATTCCACAGGATGTTGAAAGTGGAATAATGGCACTATAACAGAGTAGTGTGGAAATTGCCCAGGAACAGGACAGTGGAGATGTGTCTCTGTTGCTTCTGCCAGACCTCTTGGTAGCTTTTGATACCATTAGCCACAATAACCTTATGGGCTATTTTGCTGAGATGGGACCTGGAGGCATTGTTTTACAGTGGTTTCATTTTCTCCTGGATGAGTGATCTCAGAAGATGGTGCTGGGGGACTCCTGTTCAATGCTTAGGTCATTGGTCTGGGTAGTCCCTCAGGGCCCAGCTTTGTCCCTCATGCCATTTAACATACATGAAAATATGCTGACAACATTCACCTCAACCCCAAGAAGTAGTTTTGATACTAAATCAGTGTCCATCAGCAGTCATTTTGTTTTATTAGCCATCCCATCCATGGCGGCATGTATTTGCTGCTGTAGATGAAATGGCTAATGAGACAAAATATGACATTTCCAGTAGCTAATGTGGTGTAGCAGTAGGAATGTTATAATAGGGCTGGTGAGAACCAAATTGAAATTATCAACTATAGGGGCTAATGTGATGCTAATACAGGGATAGGGAAAACCAGGCATAAAACCCTGATGGCTTGCCGAACAGGCCGATATAATTGTAGCTAATTATAATAATGTTCCTGGAATAAGGATGGGAAAAAACCGATTAGGTTCTTGTCAAAGGTGTGATCACGCATCTGATTTCTGGCAATAAATTAGATCAGTTGTGAGACACATTTGCAACTGTTAGATGTTGCCGAAGTAGGATAACAAGTCATAAAGGAACATAAAAGCATCCACACATTTGCAATCATCCCAGCCTTTTTTTCTGACCAAGCAATGGGATTTTTCCTCCCTTGGCTTGCTAATTTTATATTGTACACATTCTAGGCTGATGACATATTTATCTCCTGATTGTCTATTGATGATGAATGGGTAAGAGCCAAGCAGTTAAAATACACATAAGCCTACAGTATAAAGCAATGTAATATGTAATTTGATTCACTCTACTTAGAACCAATGGTAATTTAGTCATGGGTTTTAGTTTTAATTGCTCTCTTTGTCAATGTGATGGAGATTACTTAAATCTGAGTGGTCTTAGTCATCCAATGTTGCATCCAAAATAGTATTTCATTCTTTATTGATAGAAAGACTCTCCACCAATTTAAATAGCAAGAATGCTATATATTATAGCTTTATTCAATTTTAGGGATTCTGAAAGAAAAAAAAAGGATTTACCATGTCTTTGGGCAACAAGTAAATAACAATCATACCTCCACTTTAATCTTAAAGCTACTATTTATATAACTTTGTAATCATATAACATGTCAGAATCATGAATGTATGTATGAAACAAAGAACTGGGACTGTAGATGAAAAAAGATCAGCTTGGGGTATTTGGGGAGGGAGGGAGTGAAAGTAAAACAAAAAAAATGTATGGAAAAAAAGGGAACGTTATTATAGGATCTTTCAATTCATTGCTAAGAATCCCTGCTATCCTCAGAAAGTAGCTTAAGCAATCATGTTAACAGTCCAAAAAAAGATGGTTTAAGAAGGGAAAATAGAGATCTGCAGCAGACTGGCCTAAGCCTATTAGCAAATTAATTGTTCAGGTGAGATTTCTGCTAGTTTTCTGGTTCACATTTTATATTCCTATTTACTTTGCCATTAGGCAAAATGAGAGCAGTTGCCTCATTTAGATTAGATACTGAAGGCAGTGGTGGCAACAGCTCCAAGCTGTTACTCTTTAATTCCCCACCAATGAATAAATGGGGCATGAATAGGAACAAGTACTGAAGACCTTCAGTTTAGACTTCAAATTTCCGAAATGCAGATTCATAAGAAAAGAATGAGAGCCAGTGTAGTGTAGTGATCTGAGCACTGGACTACAGTCTTGGAGATCAGAGTTCAATTCTCCACTCAGCCATGGATCGGATCAGATCAGATCAATTTATTGAATTAGTCCGCTGATCATTTCAAACAATTGCAAACGGTAAAACATAACAATTGTAAATACTGAAAAACAGTACAATAAAAACATTGCCATGTCACATATTAAAATTGCATTGAGCCAAACTAAAAATACACCACCTGGTAAACTAGACACTTCCTCCTCTTTCTATGTCTTTTTTTTTTTCTTAAGGTGGCAGCTGTGGTTGCAAAGATAGCCACCCTGTGGGGACACACAATGGTTAGAACCACCCAAAAAGAAAGAGAGTTTCTTTGACACAGACCAGATTCTCCTGTGAATCCAAAAGGGACGCAGATATTCCTTCCTGGTGCTTTGAATATAAATGGCACTCCTCTGTTACTTAGGCACTGCATATATATGGCCTATCTGTGACTGGAATGCCCTGGAATCATATCCGGAGGATCATTCTGTCCATCAACTCAAACTGGGGATGAGTAAAAGCAATACATTGATGAAAGAGTAGAGGGCATGCTGATCAAATTTGCAGATGACACCAAATTGGGAGGGATGCTAATACTCCAGAGGACAGGATCAAATTTCAAAATGACTTTGAGAGATTGGAGAGCTGGGCCAAAGCTAACAAAATGAATTTCTTTTTTTTTTTTTAATATAATTTTATTCAAATTTCAACAAATAAAACAAACAGTAATTTCTGCAACGTTACATGTAATGTTTTCCCTTCTTCCTTTCCTTTCTGGATTACAATTATTGATATTCCCTCTATTTATTATATCACGTATTGCAATAAAATGTTAATAATCTATAATTTGTTAGTTCTTGCTATATATCTCTACTTTACTTGCTACATGATATTTCATTAACTGTTAACTGTATAATAATTGTTATCATGAAAAATATAATATCCTCCGTCTACCCCCAACCCAAATCTGAAACAATCTTCCTCTCTTTGTTTATGTCCTCATCTGATTTCCCTTTCAATCTTTGTGTACGTATGTCCGCATTTCTGTTTTCCATAAAAGCTGTCCACCACTGTTCCGTTGTAGGTGTAGTTTCATTTTTCCAAAATCATGCATATTCAATACGGGCCGTCGTCACCATATGCAATATAATTCTCCAGTGTCTCTTAGCTGATGTTGCATCTAGTGTATGTGTCATGTTTAGCAAGTAAAATTCAGGTGTCATCCCGAATTGAATCTTCAAAATTGAACTTATTTTCTTATGTATTTCTTTCCAGTATTTTTGTGCTCTAGAACATGACCAACACATATGAAATAATGTTCCACAGTTCTCTTGACATTTCCAGCATTGGCCTGTACCTGTCTTATAAATTGTCTTTAATTTTTTTGGTGTCATATGCCATCTATGAAATAGTTTGTAACAGTTTTCTTTTAAATTTTGGGCAGCGGTAAATTTCTGTGTACGTTGCCAGCTCTGTTCCCACCATTCTAACTGTATTGAGTGTCCAACGTTTTGTGCCCATTGTATCATTGCAACTGCTAACAAAATGAATTTTAACAGAGACAAAAGTAAGGTCCTACACTTAGGCAGAAAAAATGGAATGCACAAATATAGGATGGGGGATGTGTGCCTGGATAGCACTCTATGTGAAAGGGATCTAGGAGTCTTGGTAGATTACAAGCTGAACATGAGTCAGCATGTGATGCAGCAGCCAAGAAAGCCAAAACAATTCTTGGTTGCATCAATAGGAGTACAGCGTCTAGATTGAGGGAGGTAATGGTACCATTCTATTCTGCATTGGTTAGGCCTCATTTGGAGTGCTGTGTCCAGATCAGGGCACCTCAATTCAAGAAGGATATTGACAAGCTGGAATGTGTCCAGAGGAGGGTGACCAAAATGGTGAAGGGTCTGGAAGCCATGCCCTATGAGGAATGGCTTAGGGAGCTGAGTATGTTTAGTTTGCAGAAGAGAAGGTTAAGAGGGGACATGATAACCATGTTTAAATATTTGAAGGGATGTCATGTTGGGGAGGGAGTGGGCTTGTTTTCTGCTGTTCCAGAGACTAGGACAAGGAGCAATGGATTCAAGCTGCAGGAAAAGAGATTTCACCTGAACCTCAGGAACAACTTCTTGACAGTAAGAGCTGTCTGGCAGTGGAATATGCTATCTCAATGGAGTGTGGTAGAGTCTCCTTCTTTGGAGGTTTTTAAGCAGATGCTGGATGGCCATCTGTTGGGAGTACTTTGATGTGTGTTTCTGCTTAGCAGGGGGTTGGACTGGATGGCACCTGGGGTCTCTTCCAACTCTATGATTCTATGATTCCTTTCCATCTCATTTTTCACCCTTGAATTTTGATTTGGTTCTAGCTAATCATTTTTAAGCCTGAGAGGAGGACAAAGCAACAATCTCAGATTGGGCTTTGATGACCTAATTCTTAACCTATGTATATTTTCTATGCTATTGTTGAACCCTATTAGGACCTCCAGACTGAAACCACGATTAGGGAATACCCTTGTAAATTTATATAACCAAGACAATTCCCTCAGGTTAACCAAGTATTCCTGTAGACATTTCTTTGGAAGCCTAATTTCATTCACAAATGCAAGTGTGAACCAATAGTTATAAACCTTTAGCTGAATTTGGTCTGAGACTGCCATAATTCCTACTTGAGTTCTGAGTGCGTAGGCTGGGCAAACACTAGAAACACTCCCAAAATATTAATTTCTTCTCATCAGAAAAGCACAAATCTCTGAGCCATACATTAAAACTGACCACACCTTTGCCTTATATACATTGAATAAAAGAGATCCCACGTAACTAGGGTTCAAGAGATGATTCAGAGACTGGGAACAGACAATTGCTTTTAGCTCATTTCTCTTGGTTCACAATGACTGGAAACCTATAGATGAGAAGATTAGCCTAGATACATAAGGGAATAAAGCTTTTCAATTTCACTGGCATCAAGGAACCATCTATAGTGTTTCTTTTTCTTGTCAAAAAATAAGACTTTTGATTTCTTAATTTCTAAATCATTTTCCCTACAGTATGAGCTAAATTTCCTTAGTAACCTATTGAAAACCAATCTGTGTAGACAATGATATCATATCATCTGCATATAAAAGAGTTCTCACTGAAGTATCAGTTATTTTTGACATATGAAAATGTGGAGACCAGGGTTTGATTCCCTACTTGGGAGCCCTGGTGGCGCAGTGGTTAAATGCCAGTAATGCAAGCTACAAACCACAAGGTTGTGAGTTCGATCCTGCCGGGCCCCAAGGTTGACTCAGCCTTCCATCCTTTCGCAGGTCAATAAAATGAGTACCCAGCTTGTTGGGGGCATGTATAGAAAAATGTTTCGAAATACATGCTAAGTTGTTTGCCGCCTTGATCCATATGGAGAGGCGGGATACAAAATAATAATAATAATAATAATAATAATAATAATAATAATAATAATAATAATAATAATAATAATAATAATATGGAAACCCACTGGGTGACACTGGGCACAACATACTCTCTCAGTTTCAGAAAACCTCATGATAGAATCACCTTAGAGTCACCATAACTCAGAAATGATGTGAAGACACAATAACAAGAAGGAGGAGGAAGAAGAGGAGGAGAGGCGAGCCACTGTGGAGTAGTGGTTTAAATGCTGGACTACAACTCTGGAGATGAGGGTTCAATTCCCCACTTTGTCATGGAAACTTACTAGGTGACCCTTGGGTGATCACATACTCTCAACCCCAGAAAACTCCATGATAGAGCCACCTAAGAGTAACCAAAAGTCAGAAATTACTTGAAGGCAAACAACAACAACAAAAACAACAGCAACAACAACAACAACAACAACAACAACAACAGAACATGCCTTCAAAGATCCAAATGGATCAAAATAGTCAGACCACTGAGTCCACCTAATAATCAATTTTAGATGTCTGTTTTCCAAACAGCATCAGAGTGTTCACACCCCTACAGGCTGCTTTGCAGACATACAAACATATAAAGGTGCTTTAAGTTGAATCTTGTGAACAATCCATGTATCCTCAGCAATGCCTACTCTGAGAGATACTTGTTCTTCATATCTTTTCTAGAGTTACCTAGGAACAATGTCAGGGAATAAAACTAGTATCTTCTACATGCAAACATGTGTTGAAAAGTCCCCAGCTCTCTGTGATGTCTACTCTTCATAAGTTAAACAATACTCAAAACCATTGGTTTGTGAAAAAATATATAATGGACTTGCTTTGTCTTCTTTCTAGCAGACTCCCATTTTGACAGAGGGATACCCTGATGTTTCTTCTAGTTGAATTTAGTAAGCCATACACTATTGAGACATTTTTACATTTCAGAGTCAAGAGGATCATTTTAAAAGCTACTTGACTCAAATATGTCAGAATCAGAGCGATATGCTGTCAGAAATTAATCTTCCCACATGTCCTATTGTTTCATTGTTCCACCAAGTTTACGGTTTATGCTCAGCTCATTCTTGACAAGCATTTCAGACACAGCCTTAGACTTGAGGACACAGAAACCTGGACTGATAGTTGTGCTAATAATACTTGTACAGGGCATTTTAGAAACGGAGTTTGACATGAGTCAGAATTTCACAATTGCTTTCCCATACAAATATAATTGACATTTCTGTAGACAATTATTTTCACACTCTAGCTAACGGAGAACAAGTCAAATGCCCTGCATGCTGACTCTTTAGCCTCTGAAGTTTTTCAGTTTTGTTTTGTCAGGAAGCTGCTGTAGGAGATTTGCTCTTGGCTTTGTAGTAGAGGTCATAGAGAACAAGATAAAATGCTAGGACACCAAAGCTCACTTCATTGAACACCTGAGCATGTTGAGCATCATTGCAACAAGATCCTGAAACAAGCCTGCAAGTATTATGATATAGTTTCTTAGAGATAATTATTGCTGAGGAGAGAAAGAATGAACAGAGTTTTCTCACAAGTTTAATACACTCAAATGCATTAAGGGAAGGAGGGAACATGTAACCACAAACTTTTATTTAATATCAATACATTGCTCCACATTGAACAGATTAGACACAAAACAGGACTTCTAGATTTTTAAAACTGTTGTATTGATTCAGACATATCTGTCAATTGCCATTTTTTTCCCTTTCCTGTAGCACTGAGATGATAACCTCAAATAGCTGTCAAAATCTGTAAACTCTGTGACTTTGCAAAATATAGTTGACAACAATAACCAGAACTATAGTAGTGTACAGAGAAATCATCAGAAACCCAAAACTCTGGTGCTCACTACCAACTTCTTGTTCATTTCATATTAGAGCTGGATATTCGACTGTCCTGGCTATCTAAGAATTAGAGATGTTGAGCTTTTTATTGGCCTACTCTACTTCAGTCCAACTTATTATTCATCAGACTGAACACGGCCAGTCTGCCCACCAGGGACTAAATAAATCTGTTTTGTTACTTTCCTGGGACAGCTAAAATCAATATAGGAAAAGGAATGGTGAAACACCTGTCAGGTCAGCTGCTGGGGATGCATTCAGTTTTGTGAGACTGATGCTGTAAAAGACCAGCTCTTCTCAAATGGGCCAGTCTCCAGATAGCTGCTGTATGCACAATCCAGTTTAGTCAATTTCAAGAAACAACCTGCTGTGCAAAAAGACCAAAATAAAAATAAAAATGCAAGCCATTTTCAACAGGCAACATGAAAGAGATGGCTGCCTTTTTATAATCCCCCAAATAGATCAAACCAGCCAAAGTTGTTTCTGTTTGTTATCTAGTTTTGGTTCTGTTTGCCTCAAGGGGGAACACTTTGGAAAATCACACAATCTTCCAATTTATGTGACTTTTGTGATGGTGTCTATGCAGCATTATCTCATCAAGATAAACAAACACCTGCAATGAGTTGGCAGCAAGTCTGATAACAAATGGCCAAAGATAAATGGTCAAAGATAAGGCTACGATCAATTGTTGTCAAAACTTGCTTTAAACGTGATTTCCATTGCTGTTATGTCCCATCACAGAGAACAATCAAAAGTAATAAATTGACTCCAAAAAGGGGGAAAAGTGTCAAGTTCATGGAATGAATGAAAGAAACACAAGGCAAGGTAGCAAGGCCAAGATTCATGTCTGAAAATCAAGGCTTTGATGGAGACAGAATTCTCTTTTAGACCAAGATATCAGGACCACTGGTAACACAGACCCTCGAATCAAAGGTCATTTCCACCCTACTCTGTTATAGTGCTATTATTCCACTTTCAACATCCTATGGAATCCTGGGGCTTGCAGTTGAGAGAGAGGCATTTAGAATTCTCAGTCAGAGAGCTTTTTGGCCTCAGGAAACTACAAACCCCAAAATTCCACAGAAGGTTGAAAGTGGAATAATAGAACTGTAACAGTGTAGTGAGGAAATGACCATAGAAGGAACCTTATGGGCCATCAAGTACAGCCCCCTGCTCAATGCAGGATCTGCAGCTATAGCATCCCCAGCAGGTACCTGTCCAGCCTCTTTGTGAAGGTGTCCAGAGAAAGAGACCCCACCACCTCTCTAGGTTCCATTGCTGAATGGCTTTTACAGTCAAGGAGTTCCTTCTAATTTTCAAATGAAATCAACTCTCCTGCAACTTAAAGCCATTAGACCTAGTCCTTCCAGCAGAGAACAAACCTGCATCCTCCTCTTTGTGACAACCCTTTAGATACTTAAAGAGTGTGATGATGCCACTGTTTAGTCTTCTCTTCACCAGCTGAACATGGCCAGCTCCCTCAATCTTTTCTCATATGTTTTATTCTCTGTACCTCTTATTGTCCTTGTTGCCCTTCTTTGAACCTGCTTTGACCAGTCTGTATCCTCGCTTAATGAAGTACCCAGAAATGAATGCAATACTTCAGATGAGTTTCAAGCAATTACATTTTAGTTCCATGGAGGCTATTGAATTTGCTCTACTAAATAATATAGATTGGTAATTCAAAATTCAAACCCTATAGCCAACCCCCTAAGTTCCTTCCTCACCCTTGGTTTTTTCCAGAAGACCAGGCCATGGTTGAACCATGACATAGAAAGCTGAACAAGCTGGGGAAAAAGCTGATGGTAAGTGTCATGGCCCACCACACATAGTTTTCCCATCAACAAACTGGGCTGAATCAATGGGGTACTTATACTGCAGCATGTACCCCACAGTCTTTCCTAGCCATAGATAAAGTCTCAGTCACAGATTCCACTAACAAGAAATGTTGGCACATTTGAAGGGAGAAGCTCAGATCAGAAAGCACAGGACATGTCCAGCAACATGAGTTCTTGGGTCACTGAGCACAGCTCAGGGAAGTGATCATCAGCCTGAGCAACTTCTGGATAAAATCTTGGATTATACTGAAGGAAGTGTTAGGGCTGACTTTTCATTTGCTTGGTGAATGTTGATTTTGTAATATCTCTGTGGAATAGCTCATTGATAGTAGACTTCAGCTCTAATTAACCTGTTGTACAGCCCCCCTGCTGTCTCAGTATTCATTCCACCCCACCCATGAATCTTTCTCCTTACCATGCTGAAACTGTCCCTTGTTTTAATAACAGATGAGGGCTCTGAGCCTATAAGTGGCAGTATTAATGGGGAAAGGACACTGAGCCAGACACATTTCATATCTGTTTGTTGCACTTTTAAGCATTCCTCACTTCTTTCAGAATGCATATCCTTGTAGAGAGGAAAATGGCAGGCAAATATTGTCTTGGCATGTTCTCTCTCTCGTTGATAATAAACCCAGGGAGATTTTCATAGACTTCAGGGCCATCTTAAAGAGCTCCTTTCTTCTTTGTAAATGTGAACATATGTTGTAGTACTCTTAGCAAAGCAGAATTAAACAAGCAAACCAGTGAGAGTAGCATGTTTAACTTTCCTGCTGAGAGGTATCCCTTTAGGCTGTTTGCTATGTAAGGCACAGAACAATAATAGCATGCCATCAAGGAGGAAAGGCGCTTTTGAGTCAAAGATATTGGCAAAGGCAGATGTGACTCAGTTACAAAAGACAGTGCTGGATGGAAAATAAGGGTTGCTCAGCTAAGATTCAAAGGTTGTCCAGACAATCAAATGTGTTACACACATAGAGACAGTAGAAAGCACCAAGTTTCAAACTGAGATTCCACATTTTGCATTTCATATATGACTAGGCCTGGAAAGATTCCAACAGCTCATGTAAAATAGATAATTCCCTAACAGTGTATATTTTAAAAGTTTTTTAAAAAAGGAGGAAAGGGAGGGAAAAAAAGTGGCAGCACCTTTAAGACTAATTAGTTTTTATTACATCATGAGCTCTCATGGATACAAACCCACTTCTTCAGATGCAGTACTGAATGGTATTAAGGTCTCAGGTTTTAAAGATCTGAAAGACCTGTATTGCCTCACCCAGTCCTTTGAAAATTTAGGACAAGGAGCATGATTCACATCCTTCTGGATCCTATTACATTCTAGCCCACTTCCACAACTGTATGTATATGTTTTATACCTGAGATCTTAATACCATTCAGTACCACTGGGTGACCCTGGGCATATCACACACTCTCAGCCCCAGAAAACGCCATGATAGATTTGCCTTAGGGTTGCCATAAGTTGGAAACAGCTTGAAGGTATACAACAACCACAGCCACAACAAAAACATGAAAAGAGGGGCCCCTCCCAATACTGCAAACCCCAGGATTCCATAGGATGTTGAAAGTGGAATCAGAGCGCTATAATACTCGAGTGTGGAAAGGGCCGCAGAAATGGGAGACCACTTAGAAACCCCCATGTGTGCACTTTGAATTCTGTAATGGATGAAACTAGAGTACCAATTGTCCAAACATGTATTGTTGACCTCTGTTTTTTGATAGTGAGTAATTTTATTTGTTTAATTTTGTTTATAAGATCTCCTTAGAATTCACAGATGTTTCCATAAATTCAATAGGACTTACTGAACTCACTACCTGCTGGAAATAATTTGCATAACACTTTACACTTTGCAGATGGAATCTTTCTAATCTGCACTGATTTAGCTACTTAGTTGATATAGGTCCAGTGTATGTGACCTTGGCTCCTGTTTGTCCCATATTCTGTTGGGCATGCTTTAATGGTGCAGCTTAAGGATGTAGACATGATTCTTAGAAGGTGAGAGCCACCTCATGCGCAATGGACCTATGGACTTCCTGGCTCATAAAAACAGCCAGAGAGGAGCTGGATGGGTGGGTAAGGGGAATGTATCACTACAGCAAGACAGGTTCCTAGCCTGCCTAAAAGTCCTCCCTGGACTCTACTATATTGGTGACTTATCAGCCAGTCTCCAAAATCCTTTTCCCCGGTTCCAGGATCCATTTCCATCTGGCTCAGTGCCTGGTTATGGGACAGAGATGGCTCTGGGCACCTATGCAGAGAGCTGGACAGGCTGTGTGTGTCGCTGTTCCTTCTGCTGGACATTTTAGTGGCTTTTGCTACCACTAGTGGCTGCTCCCAGTTTGTGGCACTTCCTCCCACAGAAGGCTCAGGCTGGCCCCATTTTCTCTCATTTCACTGGCAGACAAATATTTGGTTTAGTTTGGTTTAGATAGGCCTTTGGCTTTTAAGTCTGAGCTAATGTGGTAAAAAAAAAAAACCTTTTTAATTATGTATATCCTGCTTTTTTTAAAAAAAAAATGTTCAAACGTCTTTAACTGCTGTAATTTACTCTTTTTCAGACAGATGTTTTAAAATACATTTTGACCTTTTTTTAAAAAATAATGAAAATGTAAGCTGCCTTGGGTGTCATACTGGGAAAAGGTGGGATACAAATATAAAAAAAAAATCAAGTGTATATTTTAATAGGTGATGTATTAGAGAAAGAAAAATGGATAGATATACCCAAATAGGGAGAAGACACTGAATGGTACTGCTTAGCTCTCAAAAGCTTAGTCAACATATCCAGTCTTGTTTGATACTGAAAATTAAGCATGGTTAATCTGAGTTGGTAATTGGATGGGAGATCACCTGGAAACAACAGAGATCTCTGGGTATGGGTGGAAAAGAATTCTGCCCCAAATCATGATGAACCACAGCTGGTCAGAACTGATGGCTTGGGCTAGATGAACAGATGATCTGACTCAGTACAAAGCAGCTTTCTATCTTCCTATGTTCCTTTGACTTTGAATCTCAATAGTAGTTGTGGTGCTGTACTGGGCTTCCTATCTCTTTTTTCTCCTGATAGGCTGTTCATCATTAGCATCCACATGGCACATTATTCTCCATTTCCATTAGAGGGCAATAGATGGAAGTCTTCTCAGTAGATCTTAATACTCAAGCAGGTTTAAATATGAAAAGATGCTCTTTCAAACCCTGAGGTCAAAAGATACTCAGGGTGTTAAATCTAATCATTATGACCTTGAAGTTACTAGTGACCTAGTGGCCAGTGTAATTCCTTTAAAACCAATGAATACGGTTTCTGCATGTTGTTCCTGACAGCAACCTCGTGACCACATTCTGTCCTTGCTGCAGCTTCTCTGCCATCTTCAAGGACAGTACCACAGAGACTCATTTCCATCATTTATAAAGGAAGTTAGCAATGAATCAGCTATTGTGGCCAACTTGTCCTTGTCCAGCACTGACCAGAGCAGATGAACACAGCTGGCCATAAGCATCTCACTCCAAACTGTTCTTTTGTCCTTCCCTTAAAGATTACTCCAGCAACAATGCCTATGTCAAAACTACCCCACGGGGAAATTTCTATTTTAACAAGTGTATGGCAAAGTATTATAAAAGGAAACAGTCAGAAATCTCACCCTTTATTCAGATCTTGTGAGTATGAATCTCCCAGTAAACCTAGGAATAGAGGAGTTAAACTATAGCCTGGTATCTCTGAGTGAAGAAATTTTCCCATTCTTTGCAAGTGATATCCTTCCTTGCTAAGTTATGTTTCTCATCAGGAAGTTCAACTTTTTTATAGACATCATGAATCATTTTCTCTCTCTTTTTTTTTCTCCCCAGTCAAGGAAATCAGAGATGCCAGCCTTGTTTCAGATTTAAGTAACAATTTACAAAGGACCAGCCATGAATAATCACAGCCTTTCTCCACAGCAGGGAGCATCGCAAGGCCAGAAAAACCAACACAAGGTCTGTTCTCTCTGCAGTTCCAATTAACATTAAGGGAAATTATACAGGCACATCAAGGAGAGAGAATAGACGTGTTTGCCAAAATACCCAGAGGATCTAATCAGTGAATAGAAGACAATATCATTGCTTTAACTGCAAGATCAAGGTTACTCCATATCTCAGAGCCCCACCCACCCCCACAATCAGAAAGCTTCTTTCATGTGCATTGTGTTTAGAGATAAAGACTAAGGATCTTTGCATTGACTGTCAAGTCTATTACTGAGATTATCAGGGAAGAAAATCAGAATTATCAAACCTTTTTTTTTCCTTTGCCCTTTTACCGTCTCTCTTAATCTGGATGTTTCAGCAATCTTGAGTTGCATCCAGAATGCATTCTGGCAGTCCTAAATCAATAAGGTACCTCAAGTGCTTAGATTTTTCCCATTAGCTTTCTTGTCTTCATTCCCTGTGGTCAGGCTGTCATTGTTGCTGCCAGACAGACTCAGTAAGTTCTCCAGGTTAGCATTAAGTTAGAAAGAGATGTTCATCTCTCTCTCTGACTCTGCAACTTAATTAGTTAATTTGGATTTATCATCTGTTCTGGCTCTATGAAGAGGTAACACCCTTGAGATTTCCAGACGTGTCAGATTATGCTGAGAAGCATTAACACGAGAGAAGATTCACTGCGATAGAGCTTCAGAAGCTGTTTTCTGTCTCAGAACCTGGCTTTCAGTGTCATGGTGGAGGGCTACATATCTAGAAAGTGATGAATATTATGATCCTGAGCATATCTGATCAGAAGTAATTTACACAGACTTCAGTGTGGTTTAGTCTCAGGTGACAGCCTTAGGTTGCAATCCTGTACTTACTTACCTGGAAGCAACTCTCCTTGTACTTAACACAGGCCTGATTTCTGAGTAAGCAAGTATGGGATTGTGCTGGATCTACAGTCAGCAGAATCAAGTTGTGCAGCTTTTCCTGAAACATGTTGTTTGGGCCATTAGGAGAATGTTAACAGTAGGGGTAACATTTGGTCAGTAGGGTCATGTGGTAGAATAATATGAAAAAGAGAAGGCAGTCAACCCTAAGTGAAAGAACATGGAGTTAAGAGTTGAAGCACATTCATTATGATTATGTTTGACATTTAGAGTAAAATACAGTCTTCTGATTTTATGATGGGGACTAGTGAGCATTATCTTGCTGTATAATATGGTGGATTACCTTTGTTCATTTGTGTTTGGTAATATTAGCTGTGAGGTCCCTTTTTACTTTGATTCTCTGGGATGAATATTGTTCAATCCTGATGTTGTTGCTTTTTTTTTATTATTCAGAAGAAAGCTGCTAAGAAATCTGAAGAAGTTTAGAGGTGTACCCCTCTTTTTGACAATTTGTTTTTCGACATCCTGCTCTTTCAATCATGCTAAGTAAATGATTCTTTTGACATGGGGTCTTCTCCTTCGACCATATACACTAGTTGAAAGGGGTTGAAAAAGCAGACCCTGTGTCAAAAGAATGGTACACATCTATAATTTAGCGTAGTTGAAAGAGGAGAAGATGAGGCTGTGGAAGTAGAATTGAAAAGAGAAAGGGCCAACTCAGAATTTTCTGTTGGAAGGTAAAGTTGGTATCTTTTCCTTACAAAACCCTCTCATTGGCTCCTGGGGCCATTCATCTGACTTTAGGTCTCATACAGTGCTATCCAGCAAGAGGAGATTGGGGCAGGCCTGGTGTTTGTGTGTTGTGGGTAGTATGTGTGCTGATGTTGCTGTGTGTTGTGATGTTGCCATGCCACCTTCAGGAGTGTGTGTGTTTTGGCCAGAGGTGAGTCTGTGTCTGTCTGTCTGTCATTTTGTCTGTCTGGTGGAGCCAGAGGAGTGAGTCATGGTGTGACAGTGAGTGGAGGTTCTGGTCAGGAAGGAAAGGAAAACAGCCCTGAGGACCAAACAAACCAAACAGAAAAATGGTGCTAACTTGATCCACTACCATTTTGACCTTTTCTGCTTTTCAGCAGAAAAGCACCTCACCTGTTAAATGAGCAGGGACTTCTTGTATTATTACTGTTGTTATTTTTTTTATAAAAAGGGCATATTTTGGTGTACTTGATGTTATATCTGATTGCACATCTGCTTGTACATCCAGTTACACCACATTGACATTCATCATAAAGTTTGCACAACACAATCAAAGCATAACTCTGCCAGTCAATATTTATGCTACACAACCCTGATGCTGGATATCAGGCTCTGAAACATTTAGATAGTCTCAGTTATCAGCCATCCACAGTACTCCTTTATTTTTTATTTTTTATTTTTATTTTTTTTAATGCAATCTTTTTTTCTCTTGGGTCAATTTTGAATCCTCTTTGGTAATTAGTTGCTGTTCTCTTTCGTTTATTCCAGTTATAACAGAAATCTGCTATTTATGTAGAAAACATAACTGAAACACTCACATTATTTTGCCCAATTTCCAGCTCTAATTCCAATAAGTAAGGAAGAAAGAGAAGGAAATGTAGTTTGAATGCTAAAAATGTTTAATTGCATGCAACTTATTCAAGTAATAATTTTATAATGAATTCTGTATCAAGCATTGCTGTCAGCAAATTTATTGGCCATAAAGACCCAATAAAATATAGGTTTAACATGAATATCATGGGAATTTTACTCCCCACTACACATTTTTAAGATGGGGAGGGGACTAGGGCCATCATCAACGTCAATTCAGCTGTGAAACTAAACTTTGCCAGGATTGCTTCTTCCCTACCTGTCACCCAGTTGCCCTTTCATCTAGCTTCTATACAGAAGAAACAGGGTTAGACCATTTCAACACTTCTCTGTTTCCACACTGTTCTGTTAGAGTGGTATTATTCCACTTTCAACCTCCTATGGAATCCTGGGGTTTGCAGTTTAGGGAGGAGCCTTTAGAATTCTCAGCCAAAGAGCTCTTGAGTCTCAGTAAACTGCAAACCCCAGAATTCCACAGGATATTGAAAGTAGCATAATAGCTCTATACCAGTGTAGGGCGGAAAGGCCCTTTGAGAGCAACATTAGCTCTGCTTAATGTGCCAGCCCCACCAACTCCTCTGTATTTTAATTGTCACCTGGCAGCAGTTATGCTATCCAGCTCATATGAAGAAAAAGAGAGAAGGGAAGCATCTAGTCTACTTTCCATCAGCTCTACTAGTGGTCAGCAACTACTGGCTGCTCTTGTCTTACTTCATTTTGAGGGATGATATGTGTAGAAAATATACCTTGGAAATACCCTTAGGTGAGACTGCACTTATTAAATAATTTGACTGAGGATTAAGATTTCATTTCTCTCTCCTTTTCTAGCTCTGAAAGTCCTGCCATAACTTCAAGCACCCTGCCTACTGCAACCACCACCATTTCTGCCATAACACAAAAATCCCATCTGGAAAATGTGGAAGAAGATGAGCAAGTTGTTTCCCATCAGAAATGTGCCACAATTGTCATTTCGAGAGGAAGCTGAGAGAGTCCAAGGTAATTTTATTATTGAACCCCCTATGCACTACACTACTACACAAAGCCAAGATTGTTAGTAACCAGAAATTCACTACCAGTTTCACAAACAGCATTTTTGGTGGCAAAACAAAGGGGTGTGGGGAATCTTATTTCAAGGTGGAAATGCCACTCCTGGAGGCTACCAGGAGGATCAATTCTCTTCTTTTTTCCTCAATGGAGAGAAGTGGTGGAAGGACCCATGACCAACAAAATGGCCAGTGGACTATGTGTTGCTCTCTCCTATTATAGTGTCTCATCTAGTGGATCTTGAATATAGACTTGCACTGTAATTTTATTTTCTGTGAAACACAATTAAGGCTGTGCATCATACTCTATTCCAATTTTTATTTTTTATTTATCTAAACTGGAGTTTGCTTGATTTGTTCTATATTCAAAGTGAATTTTTCCTTTTCTCCCTCCATTCCTAATAGTCCTCCTCGGATGTTTTTTAAAGCTAGAAAGATATAATTTTGTTTTGACTGCATGACTGTACTACAAAACATTGAGAATTGCCAGCATTCATCGGACATGCTCTGAATACATAAAGGAAGAAAGAAAGAGTGCAAAGTCTAGCTGCAATGCGAATTGGAGGAGAAAAAAAGTCACACCAATTGCTTCTGATTGATGCTTTCCCCATGACATTTCTGTTAATTCAAAACAGGGGTCATGCTTATTTACTCAGAGACTGGACCAAATTAAACTGAGGAGTTAATAGAGATAGAGTCAGTTTCCTTGAAAGAAATCAGGCATCAAACCTTGTATCTGTGTATTTCTCCTGCAACCTCATGTATGAATTATCTTTTCTGGATGAGGTCCGGTTGGAATCTTTGAGATAACACATCAGAGAAGGAGCAACTGTTTGCTTTGGATTAGCTATGCATTGATTTGGATTTGTTTTAAAATTATATTTTATGTCACAATTTTCCATCTGTATTTTTTGTCAGCTTTCAGGTTCATGAATCCAATCAAATTATTGCTTGGTGTTTTTATGCAACAAAAACATCATCTTGTCTCTTTGTGGGAAGGAAGGAAACAGTTTGGAATTATGGGAGTTAACATCTTTTTTTTTAAGGTGATATTTTAAGAAAATATATATAGTTTCCTCTTTCTTAAAAGGGTCTTTGGTGATTGGAATATGTAGATATAGTAACATCCTTTTCCATTTTCTGTTCCACACTGACATGATTTGGCAATGGAGAGACACAGAAATGATCTCAGTCAAACAGACAGATTGCCTGGGGATGGAACCCTCTCTGATGTTCTTTGGCAGGCAGCTGGTCAATTCACTTTCCCTGCAGTAAGTGACATCTGTGGGTCTTCTTCAATTCCCACCCCCGGCTGCTGCTCAGCTATTTTACATTTCTTCTCTTATGACAGGCTAACTGTCTTTCCTCTCACATCTAGCCAGCCCCATAAGGCAACAAAAATCTCAAACTGGGGAGTCTGGCAGAAAGACCTGGCTGCCTCACACTCTGTGCTGTCCATGATAGATTCTTACAGGAGGAAAACATGCTCTGATGTAGCACCGCTTGGGTACATGCTCAGAGGATGATATTATAGCCACCTGCTCAGCAGGGGTCAGGTGACACAAAGGCTGCCAGTAAGAATCTGTCTAGGCCTATAATGTTACTGATTTGGCCTCAGCTCTCCAAACTGAAATGTGCTGCTTAGGAAATGAAGGTACAGTTCTATTGCTCCATCTTCCACCTGCCTCCAGACTGCCATTCCACATTACTTGTTTACATCCCTTGACAAACTACCCACTGTTGTTTTCCAAAACCTCTCCACGTTGAAAAATGACTATTGTTGAAGATCAATTGTCTTCTGAAGAAGCAGCAGACAACTACTAGAGGTAGTTGGACTACAACTTCTGTCAACTTTACCCAATATAGCTAATGTGAAGAACATTTGGAGTTGTACTCCAAAAACTCCTGGAATACATCACTTTGACCACTCTGCTTTAAAGGTTATTTCCCATTGCTTTGCTTCCTACCAACTTTGAATTTTATCACCATCCAAAGTTTGGAATCAATGAGTTTCAAGTAATATAGGTGCCCGTAATAAGTGTCTGCAATGCATATAGGATGATTGACACCTGGCTTGAAAACAATGCAAGTGAAAAGGATCTGGGGGTCTTAGTAGAACTTGGGCTAAATATGAGTCAACAGTGTGATGTGTTGGCCAAAAAGACCAATGTAATTCCAAACTTGATCAATAGGAGTACAGCATCCATATCTAGGGAATTAGTAGTACCACTCTGTTCTGTTTTGGTCAAACCTCACCAGGGGTATTTTTGTCCAGTTCTGGGCACCACTGTTCAAGAAGGATATTCATAAGCTGGAACTTGTCCAGTGGAGGGTGACCAAACTGATCAAAAGCCTGGAAACCTATGAGGGGTAGAGGGTGTGCTTATCTGAAGAGATGTCTCATAGAATATAGAGTGACCTTATTTCTGCTGCTCCAGACACAGAACAAGAACCACAGGTTTCAAATAACCAGAAAAGATGTTCTACCTTAGTGTTAGAAAGAGCTTCCTGACTATAAGAGCTGTTTGACAGTAGAATAGACTACTTTTTGAAGATGATAGCCTTTCCTCCTTTGGAGGTTTTGAAACAGGTTGGATGGCCAACTTTCATGTGTACTTTAGTTGTATATTGCTGCGTGGAACAGATTGGACTAGATGGTCCTTGTGGTTGCTTCCAATGCTATGATTCTATGATTCTACAAATCACTTTTCTTGGAAACAAGGATATAATGGACTACAAGTCAAAAGTTACATGATAAGTGAGAATGAAATTTCTTCATTGGTGTAATATTTTCACAAGTACTTTTAAAGGGTTTTTAGAGGCACATTCATAGAATTTTGCCATGTTTTATGTAGGTTTCTTATCAATCCTAAACGTTTTTTAAATAAAAATACCTAAGGCTATTTCCGCCCAGAGGGTCTGTTATGGGAACAAGATGGCAGTGATCAGCTGGTTGTGCTTCCACATGACATTGTTGCTGGCCTGCTGCCATCCCATCGCCATGTGTCACACTTGCTGGATATTCACTAAATGGATAAAATCCATTTAGTGCCTGAAATCACACAACACTCCCATAACTACCTGTCCTATGGAAGGGCAGGAAGCATGATGGTAATGCTTCCTTCCCCAGTGAAGATTGGGAAAGTGCCTGACTGTGCTGCAGCAGGAAGAAGTGTGGCCATCATGCTCCCTTTCTCAGGGACTTGGTCCCATGCAGAGGAGAGTGTTCCCATTGTGCTCCCTTCCCTGTCAGGATTGTGATGGGATGACTCATAAGAGCCCATTGTTCAGAAATGCCCTAATATAAGAAGTAATGAACAACACAAGGAGCAACACAATAAGTTACTTTCTAAATTGTGTCATGTATAATCCAACTACACAACAATAGGGATAGATTATTTTAAAAAAGTAAATTTCCAAGTTCTGTCTCTAATCCTGACTTACCACATAATCATAGACACAGCTGTACTATCCAGTGGCTGTATTAAGAAATTCTGTGGTACCCTGACTGTGGAATACTATTCCTGAGGAAGTTCAACTGGCACTGACATTACAATCTTTTCAAGACAGTTTGTAAAAATGTGCTGAGACATTTTAAATTGGTTTTCTTGCCCTGTCTGATTTGTCATTTCTCCAGGGGTAGAGTCCCTCCCAGTTTTACTGTTGTGAAGGACAATTTCAAGATACTGCATTCTTAGTACAGTATAGTGCCCTGGAATCTGTCAGGATGAAAAATGGTATTTTAAAAAAAAAAATCTTAAAATGCTTTGCAAGATTCAGATTTTTCCATTTTGTGATGTGCATAAAAAGGTTTTCCGTTATGTGAAGCCATTAACTTTGTTTTCCCATGTTTCATGACTTCAGTATTTCCCCTTGCTGTGAAAGCCAAAGTCACAACAGGTATTTTACCAAGATGTCAATTTT
The DNA here is from genome assembly GCA_948474755.1 of Ctenosaura bakeri. Classification (NCBI taxonomy): domain Eukaryota; kingdom Metazoa; phylum Chordata; class Lepidosauria; order Squamata; family Iguanidae; genus Ctenosaura; species Ctenosaura bakeri. Next base: position 412,595 of record CAOLHI010000629.1, on the reverse strand, counting down.
AGTCTAGCATCAGTACTGGAGACTGGGGAACTAAATATCACCTTTTGTGCTCCTTGGTTGTTTTTCATGAAGTTAACATGAGCACTTGGAAAGAAGATGGACTGGATCATTTTAATGTCCCTGTGGTAGAAAGAGAAAAATAGCAACATATTAGATTATGAAAAGAAAAAGAAGAGACACAAACTGGAGGAGGAGGTATAGATACTTTCTAGAAAATGGCAGGTATGTTGATTCATATGTTTACATTCACTTCACATTCACAGCAATTGCAATATTCCCACAGCCCCTAAAGCATCTCTGGGGAAAGCGGTTTGCTAACATTCCTCTCTACTCCTTATTCATCTAACATTTTCCTAAAACTGAAATTCCCAGTGTAATGTTGGTGGCCCAGGGCATTCACAGCAAAGCCAGAACACACAACATGCCCTGTATGGAACATAATGCCAGGCCTTTCCTCCACTACCTCACACAGAAATGGATGTGGTGCTGTAGCAGATGGACCACAAGTTGTGCAATGCATGCATCTGACAGAACTTGCTAAATTCAGGGACTGCCCTCTAGTACAGTGGCCACTGAATGCAGTGACTTCTTGCAACCAATGGCTTATACTACTCCAGTCCCTTAATCTTCCATAGTTACAACAGGGAAACAAATGAAATGAAATCAAGGGGCCTGTGAGAGAGATATCTCTCTAATCACCATATCCTGGCAGTAAAAGAAGTCCAGGTCATGAAGCTTTGGTTCAGGACCTGGACCCGTACTCTACTCCAGATCCTCTGTCTTTCACTAGTTGTTCCTTTAAATTAATTGCTATCTTGTCTTCTCCATCATCTTCCACTATGCTTCTCCATTAACAACTTGACTCTCTCTCATCTGTTAGGAATCACCACTCTTCTTTCCTCTCAACAGGTGAGGAAGGCAATTGAAGCCAATAACTGTCTTGCAGTGACAGCAGCATGCTTCCACCATGCTTCTTGAGTAGATGGGTGCTGCTCTTGACCTCCTTGCCTCCAGATGTGAGACCGCAGACTCCTGTTTTCTCTGACATCCAGGTGAGGTCTAGTGGAGATTTCAAGGTTGAGTGTGACTTGAGCCGAGCCTCCCTGTCTTCATTTTCTCCAACCATCAGCGTGCCTGCTCATTATTCCCCTGATGCTCTGCCCTTCTTGCTCCCTCTTCCTGTTGCCCCTTTAAGCTTCTTGCTTTCTCCTTTGCCCTCTGAACTCCTCCCTCTCTTCCTTGATTCTTCAACTTCCTGATCTGTGGCTGGGGCAGGGAGCTCATGGCATCTTTCATCTTCATTCTTCAGCTCCAGACACTGTGGCTTTCCCAATCTGTCAATCTCCTACACCGGGTCATCAATCAGGTGAGTAACTGACAACAGTTGGTTCCCCATTGCCACCTGGCCCCCACCACACACCCCAGATGGGGATATCCTAAGCTTGTTCATTGAAGATGAAGAAAAGAATCTTTTCTGTTAATGTTCGCCCTAATAATGGCCTTTTCTGCAGCACCCTTCCATCCTCCCCTGGAGATGGGAGAAGGATGAGACCATGATGATACTTCTGCATGACGTTGTTACAGTCCCACTCCTCTCCCATCCCCAGGTGGTACGATCATGGGTTAAATCATTGACAGGTTTTCCCCATCAATGACACATGATCACACCACCATTCCTCACTTACCTGTCTTGCAGAGGGACAGGAAAGACAATGGTGATGCTTCCTGCTCCAGTGCAGCCTGGGAAAGTAGCTGGCTGTGCTCTGGAAGGAAATGGCGTGTCCATTACACTCCCTTCCACAGGGAAAGAGTCCCGTGCAGAGAGGAGTGCTGCCGTCACATTCCCTTCCCAGCAGAGCTGTTGCCGGGATTGCCACCAGATGTCACTGCAAGAAGCTAACCTGTGGAAAGGGCCAATATGTTCCAGACTTAACTGAACATAAATTATAGCAGTGTAACTTCATGTAGTACACTGGAACAAAATTCTGAAACTCTATGGAAACCACTGTCACAATTACATAGCATCCTCTTGCTTGGGGTAGAACTGCAAATAGGTGTGTAACTTTGGAAGCTTAATTGGACTGGAGCTATTCATTAACTAGCCAACCTCTACCCTCTTCACTGTGCTGGTCATTAGTTCTCCCTGAGCTCTTACGGACTGTGAAAGCGTTGGGTCCACCACAGGTGGAATATTTTTGTCCACACCAACTGGGGAACCAATTGCAAAAACCCTGTGTGCTAAAGAGTGTTACCTGCTGTTGTGTGGGTAGGAGTTGTGGATGTAATCTGTGAAACCAGATAGTCACCATGCAGTCACTCATCCTGGTCATGACTAGCTGGGATAAGTGCCCACTGTCAAAGCTATGTCCTGTGTATTTGTGTCTATTGTAAAAAGGATGAAGTGTGCCATGACTGAGCCTCTATGATACCCAAGCATAAATCAATAACTTTGGCAACCAATTGCTCTGGGCTTTTTCTTCTTTCATCTTCCAAATCCTCTCTCTCTCCTTTGCCCTCTCTTCTTTGTCTTTATCCTTGTTTTCTACCCTCAGTAGAGGAGACTATATATCTATACATCCTCTTTTTTCTAAATATGCTTCTTTGGGGCCAGGAGAAGAAAATCTTCTAATGGTAGAGACCATAAAGCAAAAATAGTAGTATAACTATATTCAGAGAAGAGGAAAATGGCCCAATAGAGCATATAACTATCACTGGGGGGAGGTGCCATAATGAAGGGGTTGGCATCACCTGAAAGACAAGCCCCATAATCCTTGATATACTCCTTCCTCAATAAGCTAATGTGCCTGGTGGCCACTTTCACATTGGAGAATAGGTGGGACAACCTGCATGTCCTGCTGCAGCTTGAGTACCTCAGTCCCCTATGAGTCCCTGCAGGATAATAGGCAGATGGGTTAAGCTCTCCTAGATTACACAAGCTCACTTTAGTTTCCTGTTCCTCATGTTCCACCATAGATATCTGATCCCTGAAGGCCTGGGTGCTTCTCCCAAAGCTTGCAAACTTGCTAAAGCTTACCAATGTTCCTTCATCTTTGTCTAATTATGATAAAGCCAGAGGAGGGCTGGGTTGTTGTTTTTTTCTGCAGTGAACTTAAAATCATAGAACTGTAGAGTTGGAAGACATCATCTAGTCCAACTCATTACCATTAGATATTCATACATCTAAGGCACTCCTGGAAGATACCCATCCAACCTCTGTTTAAACCTCCAAAAATGGAGAGTTCACCACCTTCCAAAACAATCTATTCTACTGTTGAACAGCTTTTACCACAAAAAAAGGAGTTCCTCCTAATGTTTAAGTGAAATCTCTTTTCTTGTAAATTGAACATTGGTTCATGTTCCAGTCTCTGGAGCAGTAAACAAACAAACCAGCCCAGTTTGCTCCATCTTCTAGATGCCATCTCTTCAGATGTTTAGAAATAGCATCATGCCAGTTCTCAGTCTAGTCTTGTCCAAGTTAAACATATCCAATTCCCTAAGCAACCCCTCTCTCATGTCCCTCACTAGATTTACAGGGTTGCACAGTGGCTCCTGTTTCAGTTGCCAGGAACCTTGGAGTTCTGCTGGATGATCATGTATCTCTACATCCCTTTATTGGGGCTACAGCAAAGGCATGCAACTTCCATCTTCTGAACATCCACAGGATCCGGAGGTTCCTGACTGTAGAGACTGTCATCTGCTTGTCTGGGCCTTGGTTATCTCATGTCTGGATTATTGCAACAGCTTACCAGCAGGTTTGCCTTCCTGCTCCCTTCTTCCTTTGGTTTTAATTCATAACAATGCTGTCTGGGTTATTTTAAATCTGCCCAAATATTGACCTATTTCTTCTCCCTGTAGATCCCTTCAATGGCTACCAGTTTGGGCCAGGGCCTATTTCAAACTTTTAGTCGTGGTTTTTAAAGCTTTGCACTTTAACCTCCCTCTGTACCTTGCAGCTTGGCTTGTTTGTTGTGTTCCATCCATGAATTTGAGATCTGCAGACAAAGGACTATTGTCTGTTTCACCAACGCGTTTGGCTCAGTCAAAGCTGCGAGCCTTTCAGGATCTGGCTGTGCATTTGTGGAATAGTCTTTCTTTGAACCTGTGGCTGAAGGAGGATCTCACCCATTTTTGTAAATGGTTGAAGACCTTCCTCTTTGATTCTCCATCTTAAGTCACTGAGATGTGCTTAAGGTGTTGAGATGGGTAGCAACTGGTGGGGTGTTGGTGATTCCATGCCATGTATTGTTGTGCTTTTTGTTTTAATGCTTTTTGTCTTTTAATGTTTTTGACTGTATATGTTGTTGTTCCACCCTTTGGGGTAAGGGCATTAGAAATAAACGTTGTTGTTGTTGTTGTTGTTGTTGTTAGGTGTTCCTCATAGGAATTGGCTTCCAGACCTTTGATCATCTTGATTGCTCTTCTCTGGACACATTCCATCTTGCCAATATCTGTGGTACTCAGAACTTTCATGTAAAGAAAAGTGACACAACTACTTATTTCAATCAGGTCCTCTCCTCTGGGGTATTGGCTACATCCTCAATTTGGTTTCACCTGCAAATTTGATAAGCATGCCTCCTATTCTATCATCTAAATCATTTATAAAGATGTTAAATAGGGATGGGCCAACCCAATCCTCAAATCTGAATCCCTGCACCAAAATTGGCAAACCAAATCTTTTGAATTCTCCAACCAAATAGGTTGTTGGAGACCAGGACGCCTGAAAATCTGGGCGACCAGACACACAGGGGGAGATGGCAAGTAGGTGACTTTTTCCCTTGGAATAATAATGGTCTTTGCTAACAATTTCAGAAGTTACATCTGGGGTTGTATTCTAATATATTTAAATTGAACATTTAATGTTTGAGTTCAGCACTATTTTCTGTGCTGAAAATCAATGGTATATATAAATGCTGGGGTTAGTAGGTCTGACACCTATCCAAAGTAGTGGGGCAGAGGGCAAGGTCACACAGTCTCATCCAGTGATTGCTACATGGAAGCCAGTGTACCTCCTTTCACACCAGTGCCTGCTTGTAAACCTATAGCTAGAATAGGATGAGAAGTGAAATGTCTGTCATGGTTTCTCATGAGCCACATGACAAATCATATGTAGCAGAAAGGAAAAATTGTTTTTAAAAATTGGTGCCTTCAGGGCCCACCAAAGGCCTGATTGGCTGGAATTCACAGTTTCTTGAGATTTCAAGCACAGCTGAAAGATTCCTTTGCATAGCTGCCGTGCAAAGCTCTTTCATACACAATTCTGGGGTTTGTAGATTTACAAGGTGTCACAACCCTCTCTGCCAAAGTGTGCTGGTGCATCATCAAACTAAAAGCCCCAGGATGCCATAAGGAGCTATGCAAAGAAAATCCAGTTTTGACCTGGATTATCTTTCTACTGTAGTATGTCGCCCTGTTTATACAGGCAGGTGAATGTGGGATTAATCCACATTTTCCTGCCTGTGTACAAAGGGCCTTCATGTCGTTTTCAATCTGGGGAGATCGTGAGGCACAACTATGACAATTGTCCTGGCCAGATTTCTTTAGAGGGAGTTCTGCCTTTGCCTAGGCTTTTGCTGAGGCTGAGAGAGTGTGTCTTGTCCAAGATTATCCTTCTTTCCCTTGCTTTTTAACCGGATTAGAAAGATTCGAGATTCATGAGATTTGTGGATTCCCAGAACCATCCAAGGATTCGGATCCAGATTCAGATTTAGAAAACTCTGGATTTGTTAAAAGCTGAGCTAAACTGGTTCCCTTGGAGCCAGTTGAAAGAAAGGTACAAAATAGACCAAAAATTATATGGTTTTGAAAGACAAGAGAATGAACTAGATCTACTGTTGAAAGAACATCAAAAGAAGAGAATCTCGAAGTTTTACAAATGATTATTAAAAAGGGACTTTGAATCTGAGTCATTAAAAGAGTCAATGATTTAGTGGGCCCACAATATAGGTCATCCAATCGAGTTAGAGACAAGGGAAAAAGTATGGAAAACAGACATAAGATTCACTCCAAATTTAAATTTAATAGAAAATTATCATAAAATGTTACACAGGTGGTATATGACTCCAGAAAGACTTCAAAAAATAACCAAAAATAAAGATGCGAAATGCTGGAAATGCGAGGAAAAGGTGGGGACTTTTTTTTCCATATGTGGTAGACTTGTTCTAAGGCTAAGAAATTTTGGAAGGAAATTCATGATGAAAGTAAAAAAAAATTCCTAAGTTAATTTTGAAATGGTACCAAAATTTTATTTATTGAATATACTAGCTCAGAACCAGGAGATTAGAAAACAACAGAAGATATTATTGCATTTGATTACAGCAGCACGGCTGACATATGCACAATATTGGAAAGATAAAACAGATATTCAATTAGATGAATGGAAAATAAAAATGTTAAACATGATAGAGACTGAAAAACTGGCTAACTCCCTTAAGAACAAAACAGTTCAAAATTTTGAAAGAGAATGGAAAAGGGTAATGCTTTGGCTAAATTTGTAAATGTCTGTGGATTGAGTATATTGGTATTTGATAAGATAGGTATAAAGGAGAAGATAGATTCAACTGGAAAATTTTGATACACAGAAGCAGCAGGGGAATAGAAGAATTATAATAATGATATATGCATTTGTGCCTATATATGCTTTTATGTATTTTGAAAATAATAAAAATTATAAATAAAAAAAGAAAATTCTGGATTCGTCCCATCCCTAATGTTAAATAACACGAGGCCCAGGATAGAACCCTGAGGCACCTCATTCATCCAGGATAAAGAACAACCATTACTCTCTGAATTTGGTCTGTCAGCTTAGGGCCCTTTGTCTTTTCTAGGTCCCCATGTTGTCTCATTCCAAGTAATCATCAAGCAATGCTGTGTGAAATCCTAACCCACTATGTCTATTCTTGAGGAAGAGAAAGAAGAGGAGAAATGCTAAAAGAGTGCCTAGAGCTAGACAGGGAGCCTGACAATACTTTTCCAGGTTCAACAACCCCTCAAGGTAATCCACCAAACATGTCTTGAATCAGGTCCCTGTTCCCTAATGCTTTGACAGTAGGCCCAGTTCTGAGCTGCAAGCCCACATTCTGGGGCCAAACTGGGCTGAAGACCCACCCACCAGACCAGAAGCCAGTCAACCAAGGTCCAAGTAGGTGATGGGCTGCAGACTTGATGTTACTCACATTGGGCCCAGTTATCCACAGGGCCACCTCCTCCTCCAGAACCAATCTCCTCCTCAGCCCAAAGACCAATCAGCATGATACCTGACCAAGTCCAAGTCTGATCAGAAGGCCAGAAGCAGCAAATAATACTGTCCATTCCACTATACTCTCAGCTTTGGTAACTGTAGACATATATTCCTGAAATTTAATTGTTCTGGCTGTGAATCAGAAAATCTTACAAGCATCTCTCTTAAAATAAAAATAGAATAATAACAAAGTAAACAAACAAACAAAACCCTACCTGTTTGGTACCCTTTTTAAACACTCCTAATTGCTGCTTGTGACTGCAACCTCTTTCTACCCAATGATAGAGGCTGCAGCTGTCTGGGAAATGGTTTGTAGTTAAAAGGACAGTACACTGTTCATGCAAGACATCTCTCTAGACCAAAAGACAGACTTCACAAGCTTCTGTCATGACCTATGTTCATAGTCCTTCCAGATTTTGAAGTTTAGGCCCCTCACTTTTCTAGAGTGTGTAAGAATGGTAATTGCATCCAGAACCGTGTTTTGAAATGGACAGTGTTTCACATGGCGGCTAGCAACTGGTTCTTGCTTTTTATCTTTTTTTTTCTTTTATGGGGTGGCTCTGCATAACTAATATCTTTATCTTTGCCTCATTCTAGGTCCTAAGTATCCATTTCAACTTCTGATACAGATGGATCTACATGTGCTTTTATGGTCTCAGGCATGTTCAATGCTATCCCAATATCTGTACACCAAAAATACGGAAAGTGTGGCCAGTAATTCCTTTTGCAGTGCCACGAGCTCTTCAGGTCCTCAGACCCTCTTCTTCTTCTTTTTTTCCCCCTAAACATTTCCAAAAATCCAGCCCCAAATGCCCATTTAGGTTGATTTGCTTCCCATTTTGTTGGTGTGCACTTTCAAGTCACCTGTCAACTTATGGTGACCCCATGAGTTTCATAGAGTTCTCTTAGGCAAGGAAAACTCAGAGATAGTTTCATCTGAAATACAGCCTATAGCACCTGATATTCCTTGATGTCTCTCATCCAGAGTTGAAAGTAATTAGCTTTCCAAGACCTTGGCCCTTTTCGCATGGTGTTTCATAAGCGAAAGGGCCCCTTGAGCATCGCGTAAATGTGAGGAGCGGTCTGCATGACAGACTCACATTTACATTATGCTCAAGAGCGTGACGCAAACTGCTAATGTATTTTTTTTTATTTTCGGCTTCAAGCTGAAAATGCTGTGTGGTTGCGCAATGCTCAGGGGCATGGAGAGCACTTACCTGCTGTGTGCAGCCTCCTAAGCCACGCCGGTTGCGCTTCCTGCCTCAGCGTTAGCCTTCAACTCCCAGGCTGGGCTGTGATAGGAAGGGGCGGGGCGCGGCGCTCACGCAGCCAGGAAGCTGCTGCAGAGCCCAAGCAGCAGGGACACGAAAGCCTTCCTCCAAAGGCTTCTTGCATGAGCGCCACCCCCCACCTCTGTGAAAATGTAAGGTGAGAAAAGGTCCCTTCAGTTTATTTAGGCCTTGTCGCCTACTATCTTTCGCTCAAATGGCCGATCTTTGGCTGAAATCAAAACTGGAAGTGGCATCTCATCACTTCCAGGTTGACCAAAACATTTTCATAAGGAATTGCAGAGGAATATAGAGAGGAAAAAATGGCTTCTGTTGCTGGTAGGGTTGACCTGACATACACAATGACAGTTTGGGCAATGGGCTATTTTGCGATTTGGAATCCTTTTCAAAACAGCTCACAGTTTCATCATATACATCTCATTTTTAAAAATAGCCTTCGTGATTTTATCATTGTTATTCTAGCTTTTGACTTTGTGTATGACTTTGCTCATATGAACTTTTGAGCATCTGTCAAATGCCATCAGGGATTTGACAGATAATGCACTGAAATAATCATGGCAAGTATTTTGGTGGGAGACTTTCTTTTCTTCCCTTTTTTTTTTTTTAAAGGAGGGTATTTGTTCATTTTTTAAAGTGAGTCAGAGCCACTTTTACCCTAAAAGGCTCAGAGACTTTTAGCTACATTCTGAAAAAGTATTTTAAGTGCCAAGTGTTTGATGATTTACATAAACCAGAGTTTTATATGGCACATACAGCTTGAGAGCCAGCATGGTGTAGTGCTCTGAGTCTTTGACTATTATCCTGGAAACTAGGGTTCAGTTCCCTACTTGGACATGGAAACCTACTGGGTGAGCTTGAGTGTATTACACACTCTTAGCCCCAGAAAACTCTGTGATCAGTATGCTATAGGGTAACCATAAATCAGAAACAAGTTGAAAGCACACAACAACAACGCTTGAACAAAAAAGAAATTTTGATGAATTCTGTCAGTTATGCATTACACCAGTCCATTTCATACAGACTTTTTGATCCACATGATCTTGATAGTTTTTACAGCTGATGAATTCCATGTCAATGGGTTGATGACACCACTGTGGTTTTCAGTCTGAACTTTAAAGGAGTGATCCAAGAAGCTGTGTCCCAAATAGATTCAGCACCTCAATGGCTACTTTAAAATTTGGACTAAAGCCAAGGCTGGGATTTTGTTGGAAAACTCTTATATTCCCTCCCTCTCTTCCCTGCCCCCCCTTGTTCTAGGACTAATGGGGCTTAGCTAGCATAGAGTTAATTTTCCCTTGCACGTAAAATCTCTCCAGCCTCTCACCCGAAGTCTCAACTGTTTAAAATGACTGGCTATGGTATCCAGATCATGTTACCCCAGGATACACTGTGGAGTCAGTTATTGGCCTTCCATAGAAGGTCGCACCTCTCTCTCTTTTTCTTTTTGTAATCTTGCTTCTAGCACCTTGTCCCCACTACACTAGCCTCTCCATCAAGAAGTTGATGAGTTAAGAATGAAACTAGTGTTTTCCCTAAACTTTTTTTTAGTTAGGATCTAGTTTCTCCAATGCATATGCAATTGTAAAGTTTAATAGTAAATCTTTTAAATTTGGTACCTTAAACTGCCTGCCTTGTTTTGCTTTCAAGTCAGTCTCCAGTTCAGGGAAACCAAACAGAGATAAGGACATGTTTTTTTCTGTAACTCTGCTAAAAGAAGGCTAATTTCTAACAGCTTTCATAGAATTTCCCCAGAAGGCCAACACCTGGGAAACTCTAACTCACAATTTTTTTTACCTTTCTTGTCTCCACATCTGATTCATACATGTCTCTACATCATTTGGATTTTTATTCTGCCTGTATAGGTAGTGGTAACATAGGTAGTGTGGCAAAAGTGATAAAATGGCCATAGGCACTGCAACAATGGGGGAAGCCAATGAAGGTAAGAAAATAAATTGCCTTGATGCTGCCCTAGCTGCTTGGGAGTATAAGGGCAATGTTATATCCTGCTATTAATGACTTTCATTGCCTTTCCTCTGCTGCTTGCTATGCACCATTCAAAAAAGGCCTTGTGCCTGTATAAAGAGACCATTGCATCAGTGTAGGAAACAGACACTTACATTGCCTGTGCATGCTTAAGTGGAAGCCCATCTGCATGCACAATAGTACCACATACATAGCATCTTCAGCGCTGGACAAAAATTTGCCACCACTTGTGTAGGATGTAAGACATGAGGGGACACACATGTGACACCAACGTAATTCTACCTAGTGTGTCCAGCCTGTAGCCAGTTTACAAAGTAGAAACTGGGGAAAACTCCTGCAAAAAATTCCTCACATATCCTTTGGGCAAAGAATCCACAAATTGCCCCTCTACAATTTAGGCAGTCCCTATGGGTGCAGCTACCTTTTTACTGTTGGGCCATTCTCCTTTCCAAAATGAATCTTTGAAAAGTATGCCATTTCCCCCCCAATAAATGAAAATCCTAGAAATATCTGCCATTTCTCACAATTAAGAAGTGCTTGGCTGTCTCCCTCCTGTGAACCACATTAATTTAGATTCAAGATAGATTTTTCAAGGTTCTGAGTAAACTTTCCAAACTGCTGTAAACCCTTTTCTCATTAAATCTCTCCCCAGACATCTGTCTGAAATATCTATCGGTCTCATCAGATGGTGTAAGCATATCACTCCATGTAAATGACAGGAAGCATGAATTTTAGCATTTTCTAAATCAAACCACAGTTCACAAACCCTTGCCTTTCTTGTTTCAGCGATTCTACAAATAAGCCAAAGTGAAACAGAAGCATTTAACTCTGTCACTTTCAAGCAAAATATGATGCCAGCCTTGTGTTTTGATATATATGAATGTATCACTGCAATGACTATTGCAAATGGAATTAACAGAAGTAAACAAGCCTTCTTCATGCATTTTATTATTTTTTCTGGTTCATGACTATTCCTATCTATCCAAGCCTTCTGTTGGGTCATACAAAACAGGGAGGTGTATAAAAGGCTTCCACTTTGGCAATAATCTTATCTGAGCAGCAAGAACTTGGGCTCCATGTTCCCCTTGCCCCAATTAATTGCACTTATTCAATCACAAAGGCAATCTAGTGTCTAGTAGGAAATCACCAGAAATCAAGGGAAATAATCAAGTTTTAAAAGAGGTAGGAAAATTGTGACCCTTCCAAACTGCAACTCCCGTGACCCTTAGTGCTTTTGTTCCTGTCTGGGACTTACAGGAGTTACAATCCAACAAAAACAAGCAAAGTCACAAATTGCCACAAGTTCAGGATTCACTTCCCACTTTGGCCAGCCAGATCCAATGGACTGCCCACAAGCCTGCATGCACACATGTATGTATAACCAAGGAAACAGCAAATGAGCACAATTGCATTTTTCCATTCGTACCTCCCAGCAACTGTTTTTTAGGGGCTTATAGTCCCCTCCCTCCCATATCCCAGCTTCCTCCTGACATGGGACTCAAGCTAACTTACAAAAATGTGATAAAGTTTTTAAAAACTGAATATACTATCCTATTAAAATACCACTAAAATATATTTTGTAAAAAATAGCAGTATTAAAACATTAAAAAAATAAAAAGTACAGCACCATCCCTCATTCACTTACCATGGTGCAATTGAGTCTACTCTTGAACTAGACATATGATTTAAGTCTTTACTGACTATGCTCCTTTTTCTTTTTTAGGTTGTCTTCGCTCTTAGGCAAGTACACATAAATCTATGCCTGATGCAACTAGCATTATTTTTTGTCTTTACTCCTGATATTATTTTTGTGTTTTTGTGTTGTTCTTGTTGTGTGCCTTCAGATAATTTTTGACTTATGGCATGCCTGTTGTGGGGTTTTCTTGGCAAGAACTGATGAGGGGGGGTTGGCATTACCTTTATCTGAGGCTGAGAGAGTGTGACTCACTCAAGATTTCATGGGGTTCCAGTGGGGTTCCATGGCTGGGCAGGGATGTGATCTCCAGGGTCCTAATGAAGCACTACATCATGCTGTCTTATTTACTGCAGCTCATTTATTATCATGCTGTGATTGTTTCATTGTGCTGCCATTGCCATTTCATTAGATATCTTCAAGAGTTGGAAGACTGTACAACTGGATGCCCCCTCTCCAATCATGAATATGTCTTCTGTGCTAAGAAAAAAACCACTTTTTCAATCAGTGGATGACCTGAAGCTAAGTTTGTAAATGGCTCCATCAAAAAACATTTGTTTGAGATAATATAAAGGAGAATGGAAGGTTCAGTTTGCAATGTTTGATGGGTAATGGTTCCTTCCACAATGTAAGTCACAAGTCACGTTTGATGCTTCAGGCATTAGATGATCAAACATCCTCTAAGCTCCATAGATGGAAGTGACAGGGGGAGATAGGAGATAATGAAGAATTAAATCCATTAATTTTAACATCTTGAAAAGAAAAGAACCATAAAAATCCTATGAAATCTGTTTTAAAAATCAAAGAAGGCTGAAATATATGGTCTATGTGATTCCCCTTCTTTCTTTCAAATGTGAAACCATTCCTGTGTTACACAATTTACCAGGTTTTTCAGCGACAACAAAATTAGCGCTAATTTATGAAAGCTGTGTTTGGTGCCTGCAAACCATTGTCATAAATTATGCATGTAAGCATGGAAATGCTAATGAAAAGAAGGCTTCATTTGAAAATGATTACTGCAAATTCAGCAGTCACTACAGTTGGGCTACGTTAATTTATTTGTGGGTCTGAAGATGATCTTTACCAAACTTTCCCTATTCATTTTGATTTTCTTTTGTCAGGTCCAAGAATTGTGTGTGTGTATGTGTGTGTGCACGCACACGGGAGAGAGAGATGGGGTACTAGGTAAATTCATAATTGAAATTTTTCCCTAGAAGAACATTTTCTCTGTTACATTTTTGCTACTGGATCATGGTTTGAGTACCACCATAATAAAAATATAGTAGTAGTGGTAGTAGTAGTAGTAGTAGTAATAATAATAATAATAATAATAATAATAATAATAATAATAATAATAATAATAGGACATTTTATTTGTTACCTGCCTCTCCCCAAGGCTTGAGGTGGGGTACAGCATAGATACAACTAAAAGCAAATCATGACTAAAACACAATAAAACATAAACCATTTAAGATACATGATCACCATAATGATGAATGAAATTGGCTGGTGAGAGGTGACTAGACTAAATATCTTCCCAGTAACAATTATAGATGTAAATCCTCATTTATTCCATCCTTGAATGCAAGAACAAATAATTTTTTTTCACCTGGTAAGAAAAATTACACAACTTTAGTACATTCTTCAATGCTTTTTCTCATTTGGAGACTTTCTTTGCAAAAAGTAAATCATTTGCCTGAAAAAAGAACTCATTTGCCCCAAAAATGGCTTGGGCGGGGTAAAACAAGCAGCTATGACTTGTTTGTGTTTTTCACTCCACAAATGATTTTGTTGTTGTTCTAGCAGAAAAGTAATGAAGTACAAAAAATCTTAACTGAGCTTGACTATTTTTTCCATGGGGAGCCTCAATGTGTTGAGAAATCCTTTCTCACTGACAATCACAATGACAATGGTTAAATATATACATATATGAGCATTTTTTACGTTCCTAATAGTGATGGAGGAACCTGACAGTTTCATTTTCCCCTACATTTGGATGTTACAATTTTTGGAAATTATAATGAAAAGGAATTAAAATGAAATTCTCACTCTTCTCTAACTCTGGTGCACCAAAGGAGGGAAAGCTGGAACACGGATGGAGAAATATTTCTGCTACATGTCAGGCTGAGGTGTGTTCAGTCATAGGCCCCTGACAGTCACTTGAATGGCTGAATTTCAAATTCATGCAGGCTAAAATTGCTAAGTCGTAGCATAAGAAAAAGAGGAGAAAGGACACTCAGAAATATAAATTGATAGGCTGTATGTTACGTGGTTTATATTTTATAGTACCGGTATCTTTGTACATCAGAGCTACAGCTTTGAGATTTGGATTGGTCTGTCATATGTGTGGGAGATAATAGGTATTAAGCTTGTCTGGATGCAATACAGCTGGAATATGGGTTTTATCAATTTCCCACATAGAAATAATAGAAAATAGTTTCATTCAGGCCTTTTACTTTCATTTTTATTTTAGTCCATGTACGTGTACTCTTTTCTTTATAAAGCCTCACTCCCGTGTCTCTGTATAAGCAGAATTCTTCAATTGCATTTTTTTTAAAAAAATCAATCCACACAAGGAGAAAAAGAGAGAATGAGAGGTGCAGTAGGCAAAATCCTCTTTGAAATAATATGAGTCTTTAGCTTTTTAAATATATACATATATTTCTTTCTTAAGTCGTACCAGAAAGGAATAAAAAGGAGCCCTTACTCCCTTCCCCTCTCTTCCGCTCCCTCCTTCTGTGCTACTTTTATCCCCTGCCTTTCCTCCGACGAACAGAAGATGAGAGTGTGGTTCTCTCTTCTTTCTAGGAGGTAAATCTCTGATGATTTCATGCTCAGATGAAAGAATGAAGGATTTCAGTTTTTTTGTTTTGCATATATGTGATATTTTTTTAAATGTGGATTTTTTTGTGAAAAAAAATTGTGCAAAATGCTGGGGGTTAGTGCAAAAACAATGTTTAGGACAGAAAATTATATTTAGCACATAACACTGCTGTTTTCTGTGCAAAATCGTTCTGCACAAAAATAAAATTTTTGGAGTAAAGGGGTTTTTTTTCCCATAGAAAGTCCTAAAATGCAAAAATAAATTAAATTTAATTAAAAAAAAACTCAAGGAAGTTGGTCATTTTTTCCCCTATAGTGTTTCTTGATCTGTGAAGACACCTTTTCTTGTGAAGGCTGAGAAAAAGTGTGAGCATTTTTTACATCTCTGTCTTCTTCCTGCTTTCTCCATGCAACAACCCTGTGAGGTAGGTGAAACTCAGCAAAGGTGACTGACCCAAGGTCACCAGATGTACTATATGAAAAGAACGGTGTTGAATGAATGGCAGCAATGGTAGTCAAAAGTATGAACAACAGTGAACAAAAACAAATTTGTGATGGGGTTTATCAGCCCTGGGAGAACATCTGTGTGTGCCCCTCAAAAAAAAAGTTAGATGGTGAATATATGCCAAAGACCTAAGCAATATTCAAGTGTGCCTTGGTGCACATTCAGGGAGTTACTGCAGTAGCACTGGGGAGCAGGACAATTATCTATTATTCCTAGGCAGTTTGGAAAACTATAACTGATTATTTGTGTCTGCAAACAGACTTTCTACAAAGTGAAAATTGGAGGAGTTTTGGAAAAGAACAAAACCCCCTAATCATCCCTCATCACACATCTATCCCAGATATTAATTAGCGCATGGGCTATATCAGCACTATTCATTCTTCCACACAGTTGCTAAGATACCTGTCAGAAAGTGCTGAGAGGAGTCACTCTGAAAGTACCCGATCACTTAAGGTAATCTGTGAATTTCTTTCGACTGATTAGATTGTATTTACAGAAGCCAGACATCCTCACCTAACGGCAGAATGCCAGTGTCTGAAATCAAAGTTGCAGAAGATTAATGAACACAAGAAAAAGTTTAAGACATTTTTCTTCTCTCCTGTTTTAAAGAGACAGCCTGATGATAATGAGGTGTTATTAGATGGTCTACAGAAAAGGGTGAAATTGACATCTTCTTTCTGCACCCAAGCTCCCCTCCAGAGGAGAAAGTTGTCTGGTATTGGGCTCTGTGATTGAATTATCCTGTTGCAAGGAAATCCACTTTTCCTATGGCATTTCTAAGTCTATAGATATTCTTACCTGAGCCTGGAAAAATTATTTTTTGAACAACTTCCATAATCCTTCATCTAGCATGGAGAGTGACCTTGTTTCTATGTTGATAAATGGTACCTAAGTGTTTCAAAAATTCTGAAAGCACTGAACAAAAGTTTTCATTATTTTCTTATAAAATGTATCTCCTGACACCTAGACTGGCATGTTCTCCCTTTCCTCAAGCAGTCTGTATTGCTTTAGCTTCATCAATCATGCTGTTCCATTTCTAAGTTACTTTATATCTTTAAAAAAAAAATCCCCCAAGAGTAATATTTAAATATACATATTCTCTTAAATTAGTTATTTAAATTTACTTTTAGATGTATTTGAGCTGCCATGAACTGTGCATCACATTAATAGGTATCTGAATCTGTAGGGGCTTCAAGCTTGCAAGGGAAGTGGGAACAGTCAGGCCAACGGTCTTCTGAGATGGCCTACTCAGACTGAGGAGACTTTCTCTATGCAGAATCAGGAACCTTCCTGAACCATACCTCCACAATGCATTGTTCCGTTTCAATCCCAGCATTGCCACTTCCATGATGGTATCAGGTTATGAATGCTCTCTACCGCATCCTTTTGACTTCAGCAGATGAGTAATGTTATTGCCACCAGTGTTCTCATTGCATTACAGCATCATTGGCGAGTCCTTTTCCCTGCCCCACAGCTCGTAATTGGTCAGATTCTTTTGTTTATTTTAGGCCATATTAAAGCAACAGCATTGTAATGTCATGACATGCCCAACCACTATTGCATTTCTGTACTATAACACTAAAAATGTTTTTTTAAATGAAAAAAAAAATAACTCAAAGGAGAAATTTAAAATAAACAGGAAAGGAGATAGATTTCAAACTTACCATGCCATGGGAATGCCAGAGGGAGGAGCAACCTGGGAACACCCACACCATGCCCATGCCTGGATCAGCTACAGCAGGAAGCGCTATCAAGTGTTATTGAGAAATCATGCTCACACAACTGATGGGATTGTGGCTAGAAATTGGGTCATTACCAGATTTTTTTTTTTCCAGCATTGAGAAAGGCTGGATTTCCAACAGATTGTGATGTGATAGCTGCTGGATAATGATAGCATCATGTGATAGATGGATCCTGGACTGGGAACAACACGTTGCTCTGGCAGTAGGGCAACTTTGTGCAGGAAGGGCCCAGAACTCTGGAAAGATGTCAGTGCCTGCTTCTAGCTGAGTTGTAAAAAGATGCCCCTCAACAAGAAGCTGAAGCCATTGGAGAACTTCTAAAAACAGACAAGTCCTTTTCTTCATTAGGCCTCTAGAACTTAAAGAAGGTAATGATTGTCCTTATCTGATTCAGTGAAACTTGGTTTCTGCAAAGTGTAGAATGTGTATAGGGGCATCTTGGGACTCATGAATTCTAGTTGCAGTGTGGTAATGGGACCACTTCCAGTCACCAAAGATAATATCTTCTGAAACTTCTTGTCCTGGGAAAGTGGTCCTTACTTGAATGTTCCTCAGAGTACTGTGCAACCACAAGGATACGGGAGCAAGACAATAGATAGCAAAGTTCTGATTAGCCTAAACCTGGGGTGAAGACCAGGACAGTTAATACAGGTATTTGCAAACAAAACATTTCTTAGATTTTTCTAAGTGGTGTGTATCTTTCTTATTTTGTTGTCTGACTGGTATTTTTTTTCCTTTAGGGACAGATCAAACAGAAGCTAAATTTTGTTGTTGACAAACATGAATGTTGTACATCGGGTGGTGTTAATCAGCACTTTCTCCCCTCCACATGCTATTTTCACTTTCTCAGGTTGGGATCTTACCATATGTTGCTTCATTAACAGTGACAAGTTCTGACATCACAGCTGGGATGTTAATACACACATCTCATGAATCATCTTGCATCTGTGACTCATTCTTTAGCATCCGAGCCTTGTATTTTCTTGGGGTGGGGGTGGAGTTTGTGCTTGATATTGCTGTCCATAGGTTTCACTTTTTTCACACATTTATATTTATATATATTTTAAATATGTATATGTATTGTTCTTTTTTGCTAAGACGCTCCATAATCCCTCACAATATCCTGTCTGTCCATCTGTTATCCAAATGTCTGTCTTTCTACTGTATTTTGTGGTTTGTTTGCTTTTTTAAAAAAATATCAATATATAGCTGTGGGAATGGTGAAACAGAGAGAAGTCTCTCCCCAGAAGATTCCAAAATGCAGGTAAACTTGTATGGGAGAATACAGTCCTTCAGATATCTAGGATGTGAGATGTATATGGCTTTATTGGCCAGAAAGCAGCACTTTAATTGAGGCTGGAAGCAGACCTGCAGCCAGTGAAAGTCTCAATGCCCTGATTAGCAATTCAGATATACCTAAAGTTTCTGAGCACTCTTCAAGGGCAGCACCATATGGACAATGTTAAAGTAATCCAACAGGATGAAAGTAAGGCATGTGTCACTGAGGCCAGATTAAATATCTCTAAGAATGAGCACAGCTGTACAAATGTATTCCTGGCCACCAATTAAACCTGAGCTTCCAGGGGTAGAAAATATTTCATCCATGTGCAACATGCATTTTCTGCCATTTTTTGTATTCCCTGCCTTTTTTGCTGCTACCAATATGATGCTGTTGAGGTTTAGCACCACTGTCACTATTGTACAGGACAGAGATGGAAAGATATGGTTTTCTCAAATGTAAGGAGATCCTGACAAGGAGAATTTTCACAGTTGGGCACTTATTCTACTTGAAAAATGCTTGGCTGTTTTTATGTTGGTTTCAATTTTTTTATACAGTGGTGGAGCTTGGAGTGTATGGAGGGGGGAGGGGTGGGGCTACAGTGTGAAGGGGAGGGCCACTGTGCATGGGGGCATGGCTGCAGTGCGTAGGGACATGGCCAGAGTGCATGACAGCATGGCTATAGGCCCGGATGCCCCAAAAACATTGCTGCCAGGGTAAGTCGCTCCCCCACCCCTCCAGTCCTACGCAACTGTTTTATAGAAAATAAAACTGCATTTTCTGGGCAGAAAGCAATATTTCTGCACAGAAAAATGTTGTTTTCTGTACCAGAAACTTTTTTCTACATAGAAGTGTTCTCTTCTATGTAGAAAATGGGGATTTTTTGAACAGAAAGTGCTGTCTTCTATGCAAAACACCCATGTGCATTTTTTTTATGCACGAAATAAGTCCCAAACTGTGAACATTTTTCAAAAACTGAACAATTTTCAGTGACTGAAATAAGGAGATAATCAATAAAAATATTCATTCTTGCCGGTGAGACTGAAATCTACAAAGTTTTGCCTTCCTAGAAGTGTACACCAATGCCTTCTTTCACCATGAGAAACTGCTACAGATTCCATTAATTTCCCTAACATCCATGGTGGTTTCAGGATCCTGAGTGCTGGATTCAATATATACCATCCTATTTTATCCATAGAGTGTCAGTTTTGTGACTGATGCTTTGAAGAAGGGTCCAGCATGATTTGCCTTGACCAGGAAGTAGTCCGCCAGTTTTCTAGAGATATTTGGACTGAGGGCTTTATCACACAACATTGTTGCAGTGCTATTATTCCACTTTCATCATCCTGTGGAATTCTGGGGTTTGTGGTTTCCTGAGGCCAAAGAGCTCTCTGGCTGAAAATTCTAAATGCCCCTCCCTCAACTGCAAACCCCAGGATTCCACAGGACGTTGAAAGTGGAATAATAGCTCTGTAAGAATGTAGTATGATAGGGCACTGAGATTCTGATTCTGAATCAAGCAGACAGAGCATAATATTCTGCTGTATAATTCCCTCCTTTCTTCAGCCAGGCAGCTGTCGAGCTCTGCAGGTGTGTGCCACTGTGAGCATTTAGAGGCCCAGCCTTGGAGGGAGAAGGAGGATGCAGCTGAGATGCTGAAGAAATGGCTGGTCTCAACTGTAAAGGGGAAAGAAACAAGGATACTTTCTGTTATTGAATGCACCCTCATTTCTCTTGCCCTCATAGCAGAGATTAGCCACTTTTTTTTTTGTGAGTCACCTCCCACCATCACACCTGGCTAGTAAGCCAAGAACAGCAGCAGAATTTGATAGCTTTAAAGATGAAGTTTTGAATGGGCTGCAAAGGCCAAGAGAATAATTCCTTGTGCCAAAACAACAACAACACAACAGCATCAACAACCCAGAACAGCCATTTGGAATATTTATGAAACTGTTGGAGCATAGCTGAGATACTTGCCTGGGTTTTTGAGAAAAGTATTGTATGAACGTAGCTTGCACAATTCCCTCCCTGCTAATTTTCAGATTCTAACTGGAAAGAGAAGTGTGTGGGAGGGCTATACTGCAGCCATATCACCGGCTTATATTCTAAAGATGATTGAATCTCACATAGACCATTTAGCCATCTCAATAACTATGGCAGAAAACATTACAAGCTCAAATGAGTCCTTGAAATATACCTCTGTCATTTTAATGTGTTATCAGGTATTTTTAAACTGTACAGTTTTGAAGAAATTAGGTATTGTTCATTCAAGCTAAATAAAAGGGAGATTTTGAGATGTAATTTTCAGATTGCCAGAGTCCATTAACCTGATGTCAATTTAATGTATACAATTGCACCTTTGAGGAGAAGCACAGTAGAAGCTGGATCTGTTTAGTCTAAAAACAGACTAAAGTAGCCACTCATTCTATACAAATAAGTCATCTCAAAGGTGATTCTTACTACTTAGCCATTAAAAACTTAACAGGTTTGTGTAATTTTGTTCTTTAAAATTATGAGGGAAATGAGAAAAGCACATGAAAATAAACTTTAGAAATATTTCCATAACTTTATTGTAGTGCTAACGTTGTGGATTTTCTCTTTCAACTGTAGATGGTTTGCAATATAAGGGAATGAGACACCTGGCTGGCAGGTTTTCCCTAATTAACAGTATAGTTCTATGCATGTCTGTCTGAAGTAAATTCTACTTTGTTTGATGGGGTTTAATGCTAGACAGGATAGGTTTGCACAGAATTGTCACCTAAAGATAAAGGAATCATCCCAGGAATTGGATCTGTCTTCCCTATTGAGCATCTTGGAATGCCAAAGTGGGAAATCTTACAACCCTCCAAATATCATGAGTGACATGACCTTCTAATCCTTTGCCGGATCAAAATCTGCGACGTTATAGCCAGTTTTTCTCTGGCTACCACAGTGGAGCGGGGTTTCTTCGTGATGTGTGTTCTTCACCCGAAGTCAGACAAAAACACGCCGGTTCGCCTCCTCTCCTCTTCCTCTTTGCCTAATGCCAACGCCCGGTCTTGCTTCGCTCACCGTCCCTAGCCCTTCTCCAGGCTAGACGGGGCTTCTCCCGTATGCTCCGGCTTCGGGACACCAATTGCCACGACCCTCTCGTTCACCTCAATTCGGTGAACTCAGGCAGATTATTCCATCGCCATTTCTGCTCCGTTAGGCTGATCGCTCCGGCAGAGCTATCCACGGAGTGACCACACACGTCGTCATCTTAGTCCTTCCTCTGGGGCCACTGGTTGTGGTGACTACTACTGATGGGACTTTCAGTCCAACAGCTTCTGGAGGGTCACAAGTTACCCACTCCTGTTATATGCTACTTTCTTTCCTGATTGTGTAAGATCTTTCTTTTGCAAGGGTATCTAACAGCAGCTTTTAAATATAAAATGAACTAGTAATATGATAAAATATTCAGCACTCAGCCATCACTTAAACACACCCTCAACAGGCATTTCTTAACTAATTGAGGAAATATTAAGAGTAATGAGGCCAAGCAAGCCTCCCTGGGAAGGCAATTCCAGGCATTAGTGCCAGAAGTGAAAAGTCCCAATCTTTTG
Source organism: Ctenosaura bakeri (assembly GCA_948474755.1). NCBI lineage: Eukaryota > Metazoa > Chordata > Lepidosauria > Squamata > Iguanidae > Ctenosaura > Ctenosaura bakeri. The sequence goes on along the minus strand of CAOLHI010000629.1, from coordinate 390,460 downwards.
TGACATCAGTCAGGCCATTTCTGCACTAGATTACATTAGCGCATTGTAGCATTAGAATCCCAGCATTGCCATTGGTGTGATACCATTGAGTTAGAAACGCTTTTTTCTGCATACTTGCACCTTAAGCGGATGAGTAGCGGTATTGCCACTGGTGTTCCTTCTGCACTACAACATCCTTGGCATCTCCCTTTCCACACCTACACTTCACCTCACTGCTCCTGATTGGTCATTTTGGTTTTGTCTTTGTTTTTGTTTTGGATGCCAAACTAATGAAGCAAAGTTGTAAAGGCAGGACATATTAGAACACTACTATATTTTCACACTACAATGCTTAAACGTGTATTTAAACAATTGAAAGTATTAATTCAAAGGAGAAATTTAAAATAAACACAAAGAGATGATAGATTTTGAAGTTACCATGCTATGGGAGTCATGGAAGAAAGGACAAGCTGGGTATATCCACACTCCATCCACTGCTGGATCCATGATAACAGGAAGCACTATCAAGAGCTATTATGGCTCCACACTAGGATGATCAACGAGACTGGAGTGCTAATTGAGGCCCTCAATGGATTTTTTTCTGGAAATAGATTATGGAGCTTTTGAAATGCTTGGAGAAGGGATAGCAGCTGGATAGTGATGATGTGCAGTAGCATGGCTCCTGAACCAGAAACAACCAACTGTTGTTTCGCTATAGTGATGTCATGTGGAAATGACCTCAGACTTTAGCAATTATAAAACAAAAAGGGATGGGTTGTTGTTGTTATTTGATAAAAAATTAATGAAATCCATAAATTGCTTCAGATTTGGCATATTAAATACTTGAGAGTTTTTCTAAATGAATGTGGGGGAAATTGGAACTGACAGTTATCCCTGGCCTTGAGTGCTTAATTCTCAGGAGCTTTGGTCTGAATCTCTGTGTACTCTGTCATGTTAGTGCTAAATTAGTTCCACCTCTTTTTTTTCTTATATCCTCCTTTTTAACAACTGTAGAACAGACTGGTCCAACCTAGTCCTCCACATAGTCCTATCCATGTTTCCCTGGAAGTAAGTCTTCAATGGAGAAATTGTTTGTTCAAAATAGAGTGGCTCTTCTACCCAGATATGAAAGGCACAAGATCTATGTCCTTTTTCTTCATCCAGCTGTGCTCATTAGGAACCAGATATCACTTTATTGATTTTTTGCTCTTTAGATGTTCTCTTTTGCAACTCAAAATGTCATTCAGTATGTTTGCTGACCCAAACAGAAGCTGCATGAAATGACTGACAATCCACTGGTGAGTTTATTGGATACATTTATTTAAATATTGGCCCATCTGCCAATAGCTCTAATTTTACAAAACTTCTTTTATTGACTTGCACAATGATTGTTCTCTTCAAAGAGAAATTGATCCAACAACTGAAGCTGCTAGTAAAAATTATATTTTTAATTGGATGTGAATCACTTGATCATTTTAAATGTACATTCTTACCAGCAGCAATGACTAATAAAATTTCCAATTCCAATTCCAGTTTAACTCTTTGGGGGAAGTTTAATAATTGTCAATTTAAGCTTTGTCATATCTATATTCCCTTCAATCTTTTAGCAAATAGATTCACCCTTTGAATCTCTACCTTCAGCTAGAGAGGGTTAATAATTTTGTCTTATTTCATCTTTAAAAAAAATGTTGTGAGAGAAAAAGATAACAGAAAAAAATGACAAATTAATGTCACATTCAGGATTGACAGAAACTGAGATTTAAGCATTCAAATTAAAAGGAAACTCAAATGGAAAGAAACTGAAAGTGAAGTTGCCCAGAGCTCTAGACGTTTGACTCATAAATTTCTGGTTTTGAATCTGACTGTATTCAACTATGTTAGTGGTGTTAAATGCATGTTGCCCAGTCTTTTCTTTTCTTTTTTATTTTCCTCCGATGAGCACCTCATCTTTAGCAGCTATCCCTTCCAAGCTGAGAATTAGTTTTTGTTTGTTTCTTTCTTTTTCATGTGCCAGAAAGAAAAAGAATCAAAACATTTAGGCCTTGTTCCAGAGGACTGCAAGAGTTTTTGTACATTTTTTTTAAAAAAATGATTATTCATATTTATGTGATTGTCAAAAACGTCAAGGTTTTTCCACAAAACATTCCTGTCTCTGAGTATATTGCCCTCTATAGTGCATTCTGTTTACAGAAGATTGAGGAGGAGTTTCCAGTAAATGGGCTTCTCACCCATCCATGGCATTTGTTATAAGTACACATATATATATCCCCACAATGGCATCACTGTTATTACTTTCCCCCTTAATTTTCACCCAGATGCTCTCAAGCTGGCTTCCACAATTTAAGTCACAGAACTCTCAACAGGTATAAACAGCATTGTCATATGATGCCACTCTTCTTCCTTTCTCATTTGGTCTAGTTCTCAGAAATAGGTTATAGCCCTTGATTACTACATTTGTGTCATGAGACATCTCACCAGCTTTCAATGATGCTTTTTATGTTGTATGTGCTTTGCTGTGCTGAAAGTTCAAGTTCATCTTGTTTATTTCCATGTTCTGTGCATTAATGTAGAGACATCTAAAACCATGGGTCATTTCCCCTACAGCTTATTTGTTGGGTTCTTGGACTATTTGTTGGGCTTTTATACTATTTGCCCAGTTCTCCCTACAATAGTTGGGCTCAAGAATACTACCTCTCTGCCCCACATATCTCAGTTTAAATTCATCCAGGAAGGAAAGAGGAATTGACAACCCGTGCATCGAGGTCCTTCAACTTCCTACCCAGAACCTCATAAATGCTTGTGATATCCTGAAGGCTATGCCTTGCAGTGTTGTTGGTTCCTACATGGACCAAAAGACAGGGCTAATAGTAAGTGAATTTAATGTGTCTTGTCAGCTGCTCTGTTACATCATAGATTTTTGCCTCAGGGAGACAGCACACTTCTGAAGACATCCTGTCAGTCCCCAAAACCACAGCAACTTTTACCCTCAACAAGGTGTCCCTTACCATCATTATCCATCTCTTTTGGGGACTGGCAGGGGCCATCCCATGTGCTGAATATTCCAAGGTCTCATATGCAGTTCTCTGCGGATGGACAGTGTTACTCTTTTTCCTGTTCCTCATCATCACTGATAAGTGATGGAGTGTCAAATCAATTCTGTAGCTCTAAATTCACAGAATGATCCCTGGTCTTTTTTACTTCTATGTGTCACATTCATTCAAATATCTATCACCTCTGGTGTTTGGGAACTGACTTTCTTCTCAGAAGTATCCCTTATATGCTTCTCATTCAGGACAGTCTGCTCAAATCCTTATGCTCTCTGATATGATGATGAGGAGATACATGGGCCTCAGATTACTGTACCTTCTCTTCCAACAGGGCAATCAACTTGTACTTGCTGCAAATGTAGCTACTCACATCCTCTAGCAAGAACATAAACAGACCACAGCTGTTGCATGTGACTGCAGCAGCTCCCTACCATGCATATTCAATAGTCTTACCTAAACACTGAAAAAGAACTCCAGACCTCCCCCTCAAAATGCCCCCATGAAACAGCCCAGCAAAATGTCTGTTAGTCCAAGCTCCTGCTTGTCAGGCTCCAGGGACTGGGGCTGCAGTTATGTAGAAAGCTAGTTCTTCCTTCAACCAAATCTCTGACTTACTTCTTTGGGGACTGTGCACAAAAGAACAATAGAGCACTAATGAGCACACAATCAAACTATTGCTCAGCTCACACAAACAATCAGCCTTAACCGAACAGCCACTAGCTGACCAAAACACAATAGAACAATACAGCATTTACCCCATCCTGGCTCTCTGTAAAATAAATGAAGGAGGAGAAAGAAGAGAGAGAGAGAGACTATGTGAAAGTGGGACAGGACAAACACTGGAGAAAATGAGGATCTGATTGGAAGGAAATTTTGTCAGATTTACCCATCCCCAAATATTTGGGCATGCCATACACTCTCAACCCTAGAAAACCACATGATAGATTTGTCTTAGGGTTGCCATAAGTGGGGAATGACTTGAAGGCACACAACAATAACAACACCAACAGCAACAACAACAACAAAATATAAGATTTCACTTTATAATTGAGAAGTTACATGGCTGTTCACTATGGAGCTGTGGGACTGTTTGCTGAATGTGAGCATCAATATTGAAGGTAACTCCAATACTTATCAGTGTTAGTGACAATGGGAAGGTTTTCCCTGGAGTACGATGAAGCCAAAAGTTACACACGAGCAGGAGATTCAAAATAGCAGCAGCAGCAGCAACAACAACAACAACAACAACAACAACAACAACAACATGCTCTAGTCAACCAGGTTAAAACCAAGAGATGTTTGGGGGAATCTCAAATCAGATGTGCAGAACAAAAAAAGGCATACACATTTATACTTCCCATAAGGCAAGGAATTAGTATACCAAGTTTCATTGCCTCTTATGTAAGACCAGGTGGGCTTCAGTGTCAGGGCATACATTTTGGCCCTGTCATGTATTAACCCCCCCCCCATACATCAGCCACTTAGCATCTATCTGTTGCTTATTCAAAGTGGGGTCTGCTTACATTCTTTAATGGGAGGGTGGCTGGCACTACTGGCTCCTTCTTTGTGATCGGTAGTATGCATTCCATTCCCAATGTCCATATATTTTCCAAGTCAGGCTGTCCCATCCCTGGTGCCAGCCTTCACCGTTTGTCAATAACAAAACGCTAGTAACTCAAAGATCATTAGAAAAGAGAAAGGTCTGTAGAATCCTTCAGAGGCCCAGTTAACTGACTTCTATACTATTCTGTGCTATTCTAAGTCCCATCATTCTTAGGCTTCCAGGCTTCTCTATCATAAGTATTACAGATAGGAACTAATTACATTTGTGGAAACTTTGCCGATTTTACCTCCCAAACAGGAAAACACTACATTACGTATATTACACACTATAGCAGCTGGCAATCTGTGTGATTTGTAGAAGTTCATTATATTGTGTACAGGTCTTCAGGGAACTGCTTGATCTCAAATAGAGTTAAAGAAACCAAAGTACGTGGTCCATTATTTAGAAGAAAACCCTTTGGGGAAATCTCCCCCCTTTTTTCCCCTATGTCTAAATGAAATTTAAAACCATGGTGAAAAAGCTCTGACAGAAGGGAAGGAAAGCATTGGTTGTTCAGAAAATCTCAGTGTCTCAGTTTCCTTCTTTGTGGTGAAACTTTTCAACTCATTTATAGTCAAGACAAACACTAATATAACTCACTTACTATAGCTGCACGTGTATATCCAATCAATGGATTGGCATTTTTCTTTGGAATTGTTATAGATGAGCTGCTTGTTAACAGCCCTCTATAGACATTTATCTAATGTCATTTCCTGCACTATTTCTGTAAGAAGAATATGGTCTTTAGCCATTTTTGCTTTTGCTGTGGAATGCAACAGAGATTCAAGCCTTCTTTATGTCCTTACTCTCACAGCCACCAGATGAAATCAGAATCAAGTTATGTAAGCCCTTTCATGTACATGTAAGAGTCTCCTATCTCTATGTATGCAAATGTTCTCCCATTGTTTGTGTGTTGTGTCCTAAGCTGAGCTCTTTCCTCCCCATACAGATATGAATGCATTGAATTGTTGATAGTGCTTTGATTGTGTATTCCTATACAGCAGAGAGCTGGACTCCATGGTCCTTGTGGTCTCTTCCAACTCTCTGATTCTTTGAATGCATGAAAAATAGGGAATGAGACCATGAAGCTCTGCAGTATTGAAATCATAGCCAGAACAGAATTCCCTGTTCCTTTTCTATACATGATTCTCTACACATTATGGAAAATGTGTGACTTCAGGCTACAAGTGGAGGCTCACATGAATTAATGATCCCCATTAAATAAATTCCGGCACATATTTGATAACAGGGGAAATCAAGGACAGTATTTCAAATCTGAGATGTGAAATTTCTGGATATGAGGGATTTTAGTTCAGTGATTTAGCCATATTTGAACATGCATTTTAAAAAAATACCTGCTCAAACTATAAAATCATAAAGTTGGAAGAGACCACAGAGGCCATCCAGTCCAAACCCCTGCTATGCAGAACTACACATCAAAGCGTTCCCAACAGATAGCCATTCAGCTTCTGCTTAAAAACCTCCAAAGAAGGAGACTCCACCACACCCCATTGAGGCAGCGTATTCCACTGCTGTACAGCTCTGACCATCAGGAAGTTCTTCCTGAAGTTCAGGTGGAATCTCCTTTCTCACAGCTTGAATCCATTGCTCCTTGTCCTAGTCTCTGGAGCAGTGGAAAACAAACCCACTCCCTCCTTGACATGACATCCCTTCAAATATTTAAACATGGCTATCATGACCCTTTTCAACTTTCTCTTCTGCAGATTAAACATACTCAGCTCCCTAAGCTGTTCCTCATAGGGCATGGCTTCCAGACACTTCACCATTTTGGTCGCCCTCCTCTCAACACGCTCCAGCTTGTTGACATCCTTCTTGGATTGAGGTGCCCAGAACTGGACACAGTATCCCAAATGAGGCCTAACCAATGCAGGATAGAGTGGTACCATTACCTCCCTCGATCTAGACACCATATTCCTATTGATGCAACCAAGAATTGCACTGGCTTCCTTGGCTACCACATCACATTGCTGACTCATGTTCAGATTGTGATCTACCAAGACTCCTAGATTCCTTTCACACAGACTGCTATCCAGCCATGCATCCCCCGTCCTATATTTGTGCATTCCATTTTTTTCTGCCTAAGTGTAGGACCTTACATTTCTCTCTGTTGAAATTCATTTTCTTAGCTTTGGTTCAGCTCTCCAGTCTCTCAAGGTCATTTTGAAATTTGATCCTGTCTTCTGATGTATTAGCAACCCCTCTCAATTTGGTGTCATATACAAATTTTATCAGCATGCCCTCTACTCCTTCATCTGAGTCATTGATGAAGATGTTGAATAGCACTGGACCCAGGACAGAACCCTGTGGCACCTCACTAGTCACTTCTCTCCAGAATGAAAAGCAGCCATTTGTGATCACCTTTTGGGTTTGGTTGGTCAACCAATTACAAATCCACCTAACAGTAGCCCTGCCCAACCTGCATTTTACCAGCTTCTTTTCAAGAATGTCATGGGGAGCTTTGTCAAAGGCCTTACTGAATCAAGATATGCTACATCTACAGCATTCCTTTCATCTATCAAGCTTGTAACCCTATCGTAAAAAGAGATAAAATTAGTCTGGCATGATTTATTTCTGAGAAATCCATCTTGACTTTTAGTGATTACAGCATTGCTTTCTAAATAATTACAAACTGGCTGTTTAATGATCTGCTCTAGGATCTTTCCTGGAATTGATGTCAGGCTGACCAGGCGATAATTATTTGGGTCCTCTTTTTTCCCCTTCTTGAAAATGGGGACAACATTTGCCCTCGTCCAGTCTGCTGGGATTTATCCTGTTCTCCGAGAATTCTCAAAGATTGTTGCAAATGGTTCTGAAATGACTTCTCCCAGTTCTTTTAATATCCTTGGATGTAATTTATCTGACCCTAGAGATTTGAATTCATCTAGTTTAGCCACATATTCTTGTACTATTTCTCTACCTATTCAGTGCTGCATTCCTCCCTCTTCCTCACCTGCTCCCCACCCCACCAGGTTGAGTATTTCTATCGTTTTGGGGAAAAAATGAGGCAAAGGTGTAGAGTAGTTCTGCCTTCTCTCTTTCCCCCAGTAGTAATTGGCCATCTTCTCCATGCAGCAACCCAACATTTCCCCAGTTTTCCTTTTGCTGCAGACATATCCAAAAAAACCTTTTTTATTGTGATTAATGTCTCTGGCAAGCCTGAGTTCATTCTGTGTTTTAGCTTTTCTGACCTTCTCTCTACATATCCTGGCTATTTGCTTGAATTCCTCTTTGGTGGTTTATGGGATCTCTATTTCACAGGACTAGTGTAGATGGGGGAGGTGATCCTGTGGGAACAAGAGAAATGTATCAACTCCCCTCCCATGCTTTTCCTTCAGTGCACTAATTTAATATATGCTGAAGACATCCATGCCTTTTCATGCATCATGCTTCTGTGCCAATAGAAGAGCAGTGCCTGCCTGTCACAGCTTTACTTATGAATTAGATAAAACTGGCTTGGCAATTATACAGCCTTTCAATAGTATATGGCACTCTAAAACCATTTTACATTTCCCCTCAGGCCACTCCTGCTGAAAAAAAAATGACACAAAAGGTGAATTACCACTCTTGATACCCTTGGGGAATAGTGATTAATCTTTCAAACCCTTTATGGCTCTGTGCCATTCTTATCTTAAATCCCCCATCCAAAAAAAGTTTTTTTTCCACACACAAACACCTCTTCCTAGAGTTCAGTTTGCCCCCTCTTGTGTTATACTCAATATAGAAACAAAAGCCTTCAGCAGTTAACAGAATTAAGTTGCAAATAACTAGTTTCTTGTAATTAACTGTCTCTTTCCACTTAAAGCCATAACTGCATCACATTAATATCTAACACAGCAGTTTTCAACCTGTGGGTCGTGACCCTTTCACAGGGGTCGCCTAAGACCATTGGAAAATACATATTTCAGATGGTCTTAGGCTCTATTCTCTTCTCGGTGGTGGTGCGCAAGCGTGAGCCACGCACTTGCGTCCTCCTGCCCCCTTTGGTGGGAGCGCATCACCAAAGGGGGCAGGAGGATGCGAGCATGTGACTCGCACTTGCTCACCACCACTCCTGGGCCTTTTCCACAAGTTACCTTATCGCGGAGGTGGGGGGTGCCATTTGCGCAAGCCGGTTCTTGCGCAAGGGGCTCTCTTCGCTGCTCCTTTGTCCCGCAGCTGGCTTGCTGGTTGCGTGACCACCCCGCCCCTTCCTTTCACAGTGCAGCCTGGGAGCTGTAGGCTGCGCTGGGGGAGGAAGGTGTGGGGCGGTTGCACGACCAGGAAGCCAGCTGCGGGACAAAGTAGCAGCGAAGAGAGTGCCTTGCGCAAGAACCTGCTTGCGCGAATGGCACCCCTCACCTCCGCGATAAGGTAACATGCGCAAAAGGCCCAGGAGTGGTGGTGCGCAAGCGCGAGCCACGCGCTCGCATCCTCCTGCCCCCTTCGTGCAGCCACAGTGTTGCCACAGCAGGAGTGGTAGTGCACAAGCACGAGCCACACGCTCGCGTCCTCCTGCCCCCTGTTCAGAAGGGACTGAAATCGCTCCCCTTCTCCGCTACCAGGAGAATCTCCCATCTGATGGGCCAGCTTGGGGGGGCAATGGCAGCACGGGGGGCAGGCCCCCTCCTCGCCATGGCCCCTGCCCCACTTGCCATGGAGGGGGGCACTGCAGAAGGGGGGCTGCAAGGCAGTGCTTTTCCGGGGGGCGAGCTGTGCCCAGCGCAAAAGACAAAGGCGCTGGGATTCCTCCCCCCGGCCAGGGTTGACACTCTGGAAATTTTTCCCACACTGCCCCCTCCCCAGTGGAAATGAGAGCAAAGTGGAAGCAGAGCCCAGGGGGGTTCTCGGAGCTTTTTCCTGGGGGAGACTTGCAGCTCCTCTTTCCCTCACGGCCCCCCCCCGTTCCTGGCCAGCGAGGTGACCTTTGCTGGAGGGGGAGACATTGTAAATAATAAATAAATAATTTTATGGTTTGGGGTCACCACAACATGAGGAACTATATTAAAGGGTAGCGGCATTAGGAAGGCTGAGAACCTCTGATCTAATATAACAATGAAGAAGTTTATTCTTTTCTATGGTATAACTGTAACTTTTAGCTATTTTTTATACTAATTGAGTGTGATTTTTCTAAAAAGTGGATGAGGAAATCACATAGTTAGCTTCTGCTGCACCTAATACTGTTGACTTATTCTCTGTTGTGGGTGCTGAGACAACAAATGGATGGGAAGAGAATGTTTTATACCACAAACCAGCTGCTTTCAGCATTCATATGAGCTTTATTGTTGTTTTGCAACTTCGAACCACTGGCGGCTCAGTGGTTACATGCTGGTACTGCAGCCACAAGGTTGTGAGTTCGATCCTGCCGGGGTTCAGGTTGACTCAGCCTTCCCACCTTCCATTTGTCTGTAAAATGAGTACCCAGCTTGTTGGAGGCAATTAGCTAACACATTGTAAACCACTTAGAGAGCACTTAGCTGATAAGCTGTATAGAAATACATGTACTATTGACGTTGCTATTTCCAACTTATGGTGACCCTAAGGCAAAACTATCATGGAGTTTTCTGGGAGCTGAGAGTGTGTGATGCACCCAAAGTCACTTGTTGAGTTTCCATAGCCAAGTAGGGAATCAAACTCTGGTCTCCAGGATCATTGTCCAGTGTTCAGACTACTACACCACACTGGTTGTCATATGTGTTTTAAAGTAAATTAAAAATAACTGAATAGCAAAAACCCCTTTAAAATATAATTTACTGTAATAACAAATTCTTTTCCAAGACCATGAATTATAATTATAACTCATTATTTTATAAAAATAGCTTTCTTAACTCTGGCTTTCATGTGCCTTGGAACTCTACTTTACCAGGATTCCCAGTCACACAAAGTGAGCTTGAGTAGAAGTTCACATCAGAGCTCCCCACTCAAATTGGGAAGGTTTGGGACTGGGGGATGAGGGCTGTCATGCACGATCCCATCCCTCAAGCGCCTGCTAGTTTGCACTATTAAGGCACAATACTATCATGGAACTATTATCCACACATATTCCCCAGACATATATACACACACACACACACACACACACACACATGTGTATATATGTCTGGGGAATATGTATGGATAATAGTTCCACATAACCTAAAATCCTCTATTTCTCAAGATAATGTGCCTAAAGAAGCTTATAGATATTCAAGTATATGGATTCAAATGTCCTTGTGTGGGATATTATGAAAGAATGGAGATAAAAAAGATCTGCTTACTGTTCTTTAAGCATAAGTTTTTTTTTTAATTTTAATAATTTTATTAATTTTCCAAAAAAAGAAATAATAAATAAAAACAAATATGTACATCTTTGAGTAATACAACATATAGTGGTAATATCTTCTTACAACAATTTCACATATTTACAATATTTCTTCCTAACTTCTTCTTCTTCTTTTTTTTTTTTTGGTAAGAGCTAATAAATATTATTATTTGTTTTATAACACTAACCCTCTATTTGTCATCAATTACCTCTTATATATTGATCCAGCATTCCATTTATCTTGTCACTTAACTGTATTCTTATATCTTATCATTAAGCTCCTAAATTAATCTAACTCTAGTTTTTAATTTACATTAGAAAAATTTACTTTTATTATATTTACTTTTTTGTTTGATGTTCACTTTTTGTCATTTTTTTTCTTATTTCTTTTATGTAGATAAGATAGCTTATATTACTCTCTGGTTCAGAAAATAAGAGTTTACAGGACCCCAATCTTCTCATCAGTTTGCCCTCTAAGTCTCTGTGTTAAGTTATCTGCTAACCTAATTTCGTATAAGCTTTGTGTCCATTGCTCAATGTTTGGTATTTTTTCCTTCTTCCAAAGCTTTGCGTACTCAACTCTAGCTATTGCTATCATGTATAGTAGAATCTTTGAGTACTTCTTCTGCATGCATAAGTAAATTTTGAATACCTGCAGGAGAGAAATTTCATTGTCCGGTTAACAGTACTTTAATTCCCCTCCAAATTTTAATATTGTGAAAGCATTACAAATACTTACAACAACATTACAAACAGCAACAGCACTGTAAAAAATACATACATACATACGCTGCGAAAGGCAAATTATTCATTCAATGCCTGATATACACTTTGTCTATTTTGGAACTAAGTATGAAAGTGCTAAAAGATTTCATACAGTCTGTCTGATTCATGTTTCCTTTCTAAAACATTTCAGTAGAATTTTAATGGTAATTAATGGTTACAAATAAATAGGAAAGAGTTGTGCCTGGAGCGACACTTAGAGATACTAACAATCTCCTCATCCTATGTACACACACCAGAAATGGCTATAGTGAATTAATTCAAGAGCTATTGTTCATTAATTGAAAAATATTTGATAAGTCATTTTGCATCTTTTGAAGGATAATGTGCATTATCAGCAGGGGCTTTTGCACAAGCTGAAGTCCTTCATAACTTTTGAGAGGCACAAGGCAGGGTTGTCCTCTATCACCTCTGTTATTTAATTTGACATTAGAAACACTTAACAATAATATAAGAGAAGATGTGGCAATAAGAGGAGTCCAGATAAAGAAATTTCAATATAAACTCAAAGCTTTTGTTGATGATTTGGTACTGTTTCTGAATGATCCCCTCACGAGCGCTCAGAGATTGATGGATACTATTCAAGAGTATGGAGACTACTCTAGTTTTAAAATTAACAAGGAAAAAACAGTATATATATCAAAAAACATGAGGTAGAAGGAAGAAGCTGAATTCAAACAAATTACAGCATTCAATAAAGGACAGAAAGCTAAGTATTTAGGAGTTTGGATTGTACAAAGAAATAATGAATTGTACCATAACAACTATGATAAAAAATGGAAGGAGATAACTCAAGATTTGGAAAAATGGACTCAATTAAAGATATCTTTGCTGGGACAGATATCAGTGATAAAAATGAATGTTTTACCAAAAATGAACTATCTCTTTCAAAATGCGCCTATCATAACAAGCATTAAACCTTTTGTTCAATGGAAAAGAGATATAACTAAGTTCATATGGCAGGGAGGAGACCAAGAATTAAATGGAGAACCATGATGGACACAACAGCAAGAGGTGGTTTAGGCTTGCCGGACCTACAAACATATTATAAGGCTGCAGCATTCACATGGCTAAAAAATTGGCTTAATCTTCAAAACTTGAGGATGCTGGCATTAGAGGGAGCATACTTAAGAATGGGATGGCACGCCTATATGTTTTATGGAAAAATAGCAGTAGACAGGGATTTTATGCATCATTTTATAAGGAAATCGCTATTTAGAATATGGAATGACTACAAGAAGAAGACTATAAGGCAGTTACCTAATTTGGTCTCCCCGCAAGAAGCCTTTTTTGGGAGATGGAAAGATACAGATAAATGTTTATGATATGAAGACTTATTGGACATAACAGATGACTCCGGTATGAAGATGAAATCAAGAGAGAAATTGGAAACTTGAAGGAATAAAATTAGGCTGGTTTCCCTACAGACAGCTAAAGGAAAGATTTCAGATGGATGTACAAACCTATGGAATACAACAAAAGGAACAAATTCATTTACTGAGAATGTTAAGAGAAAATCCACCACATTTACTAGCACATTTGTACAAAGAAATTTTACAACAAGAATGTGAGAAAGAGACAGTTGAAGTTGCAATGATACAATGGACACAAAACATTGGATTCTCAATACAGTTAGAATGGTGGAAACAGAGCTGGCAACGTACACAGAAATTTACCGCTGCCCGAAATTTAAAAGAAAACTATTACAAACTATTTCATAGATGGTATATGACACCAGAAAAATTAAAGACAATTTATAAGACAGGTACAGGCCAATGCTGGAAAAGTCAAGAGAACTGTGGAACATTATTTCATATGTGTTGGTCATGTCCTAGAGCACAAAAATACTGCAAAGAAATACATAAGAAAATAAGTTCAATTTTGAAGATTCAATTTGGGATGACACCTGAATTTTACTTGCTAAACATGACACATACACTAGATGCAACATCAGCTAAGAGACACTGGAGAATTATATTGTATATGGTGATGACGGCCCGTATTGAATATGCATGATTTTGGAAAAATTAAACTACACCTACAACGGAACAGTGGTGGATAGCTTTTATGGAAAACAGAAATGCAGACATACTTACACAAGATAGAAAGGGAAATCAGATGAGGACATAAACAAAGAGTGGAAGATTGTTTCAGATTTGGGTTGGGGGTAGACGGAGGGTATTACATTTTTCATGATAACAATTATTATACAGTTAACAGTTAATGAAATATCATGTAGCAAGTAAAGTAGGGATATATAGCAGGAACTAACAAATTATAGATTATTAACATTTCATTGCGATACGTGATATAATAAATAGAGGGAATATCAATAATTGTAATCCAGAAAGGAAAGGAAGAAGGAAAAATATTACATGTAACATTGCAGAAATTACTGTTTGTTTTATTTGTTGACATTTGAATAAAATTATATTTTAAAAAAATAACTTTTGAGTTAACAGTGGATGACCATTAAACAGTAACTCTAGCCATGTCCATGCAGTTATCAGCCTCCTTGTACGCAAACATGGTACTCTAGACTTAAAGCCTTTCCATTCTCTTTATGTTCCATGCTTTTGTTATTGTCTTTGTTGTACTCATCCCACATTTCATTTCAAAGAGGTGACTTTCTAAAATCAGTTCTAGAATGCAGATTATATTAGTATGGTTGCTACAGCTTTCCACTTCTCCAGGTTGCCTTTCCTTTCCCCTCCTCCATGTTATATATCATCCTCTACCCTGCAATCTCACTGACTATTCCAAGCATGTCTATCTAAACAACTGCAAGAATCTGGAGAGAGCAAACTGTAAAGTGATTTTTTTCAGATGGGGTCATGATTATGGGGGCCTCTAGTTGTGTGAAAAAAAAAATCTCAGGAAGTGTAAAGACTTTCCAGCTCTTTTATACCAGCCTAGTCAAGGGTTTATATACAATCCCTTCCTTAAAATATTGCAGTTTACTTTCACTTCCTGACTTCCTCTGATTACATGCCACATCCAGTCTCACGCAACATTTCAGAAATTGATTTTCAACAATTACCACTGAATATTTTTTATTATTATTAAGGAGTTATTGCCAAAGTGCTGAAGTGCAGTGTTACAATAATTAAACATTAGGATCATTTTGCTTTGGCATTAACATTCTTCTTTTTCTCTCTTTATCTCTGTTTGATCTGTGTCCTGGAAACAACAGTTGTTCTTACTTGGTGGCAACCATCTTAACTTTTTCTGAGACTGTAGAAACACACAGCAGAGTACCAAAACAGCTTTACAGCTTTTCCTTCCTTCCTTCCTTCCTTCCTTCCTTCCTTCCTTCCTTCCTTCTTTCCTTCCTTCCTTCTTTCTTTCTTTCGCCCTTTCCACACGATGTCACTGTCTCATTTCGGCCACAGGATGGCAGCAGTTGGCAAGTCGTGCTTCCGCATGATGTCGCTGCCATCACACCACCATCCTGTTGTGGAGCATTGTGCTTGCACAGTTTTTGCAAAACAGAAAAAATCCATTTCACATCTGCGATCACATGGCACTCCCATCACTTCTGGCCATGTGGAATCTGCGGAAGCGCATTGGCGACGCTTCCTTACATAGAGCAGCAATGGAAAATGCCCAGCTGTGCTGCAGAAGGAAGACATGGTGCCATTGCGTTCGCTTCCACATGGAGGGAGCGGGTGCAGAGGGGAGCATTGCTGATGCACTCCTTTCTGGACCCAGGACTGCAGCGAGGCGACGTGGAAGAGTGTCATCGTGCAGAAACGGCCTCCTTTTTTTCACTTTCTTTCTTTCTTCCTTTTCTTTCTTTCTTCTTCTTTCTTTCAATTTTTTTCTTCAAATATTTTTAAATATTTTTGAAATTTTTATTGAAATTATTTTCAACTATCATAAAAAATGCAAGAAAATAACAATAGAAAGACTACAAACTAACTAACAAACTTTAAATATATTTAAAAGGAGTAACAAGAAGATTAATTCAACAAACTAGCTGCTGACTAAAGAAAGGGAAATAAAACAGTTATCACTTAATTCCTGACCCCCCCCCCAAAAATAATAGACTTGAATACAGATTGTCCAACTACCTCCAAGTTTGTGACATAGTTAGTTCTTGATATAATTGATATAATTATATAATACTTTTAGTACAACTTACACTCCTTAAATGTACCTAATTTGTGAGAATATCAACAAACTACACTATAATATAATAATGTCTAGTATAAAGGACAAAAATTGTAGATGATTATTATAAAAATAGTGAAAATGTAAGTAATTATCCTACAATAATCCTTCTTATTGTTCTTATTGTTCAATGCCCAGTTTATTTTCGAAAGTACTAGGTTAACTTAAGCCAGCCTGGAGAGTAGAAATGAAAGTCTTTGGTAATGTTGAGAGCTCCCTGCAATTTTTCAGAATGAGGAAAACATTATATGCATCTCAAAATAAAATTGGTTTGCATAGGAACAAAACCTGGAACTTCCAGACACTTTTTTGTTTGTGTAGTAGTTTCTTTGGGAGCTGTGGGAAGATTAATCAGAAAGGGAGACGAGACATCAAAGCCAACCTAGGCTCTATGTTTGTTGGTTCTTTCAGTGCCAGTTTTCCTTTCCTGCCCCCTGTACTGCTCATCCTCAGTCCTTCAGAGCTGCCTCCAAATTTACAATAGCTCTAAAAAACATATAATGCAGTACTGTTTAACTGCAATATTAGATAACTCTGCCATTTGTAAAAATTATGGTGATGATTATGAAGAAGCATAGGGATTCAGGGTGGCAATCCAACACTGCTGAGAATTATAGCTGTGTTGCTAGCATCTTAACTAATAGCATTGCTCATAAACCACAATGATGATCATGTTGCACACTAGGCATCATGAATATAAAATGTACTGGGCTCAGCTGCCATTTGTTCTCCTTTTTGTGTATATATACAAACACACACACACATAAACACATATAAGGACAGAGAACAGAAACCTCAACTTTCAGATGGCAACCCTATTCTAAGCATGTGAAAAAGTACCTTCAGTTTTTCTCATATCAGAGAAGAAAATGATCAGCTGTTATGAGATATTTTGGGGCCTCTTTCTAGTGGAAAATTCAGTTTTGAGCAGAAAACATAAGTTGAGATCAGCATCCATGTTTCTAACCTGGGGCTGGCTATAGAAAACACACAACTTCCAGGCTGGACCACATGGCCCATTCAGCCCATTCCAGTTCTAAGATTCTATGGGTGTTATCTATGTTCTCTCATACAAACCTGGTCATTTTTTGAGATCTTCTGTGGAACATAGGAGAGAGACTTTGTGGTATCTGCTCCCAGACTCCTGAATTCCCTTCCTAGAGAAGCTAGAGTGGGATGCCGTTATGTACAAATAGTTATCCTTCTGTAGGCAGAAGAAGAATAGTTTTTTTCAAAAGGGCTTTGAGGAGTGATTGCTCATGGAGAAAGGTTTTTTTAGTAATTTGCTGTATTGTCTATATTTGGGGTTTTTTTTAAATGAAGTTGGATTTTAATTGCTTTTAATTCTACTGATAGTATGTGTTATAAACTTTTAGCTGTCTTATTTTTGTGAGACACCTTGAAACTCTTGGCTAAGAAAATGGTGGAAATAATAATAATAATAATAATAATAATAATAATAATAATAATAATAATGACGACGACGACAGACAGACAGATAGATAGAGGTGTTGGGAGAACAAAGAGCAAAGGACAGAGAAGTGAATTGCAAGATTGCCTAGAAACTACAAGATTGCCTAGAAACTGCTCATGTCAGGAACCGAGTTCACACACACAAATATAACAGTGCAAATACACTATTTATTAGGAGCATGACACATAGTACAGGACTTCAGTGAGTGAACTGGAGGCAATTAACAAAATCCAAAATATTAAAAGCAAAGAGTTTCTCATCCTGCCCACAAAAGACCTTGGAGTTCTGGTTTAGCCTGGCAGCGCTTATCACTACATTCCTAGCTTTGTTTATCTAATGGTCTCAGGTTCTCATACCTTGTTATAAGCAAGCTGCTATTTAACTCCTACTACATGTGCCATAAATAAAACATGGAGGGCTACCCAACAGCTTATGTGAGAGCTCGCCTCTCCATGTCTCCTCCCATCCCCAAACAGAGCAATGAGGTCCAGCCCAGAATGTGTCTCAGGTTTCATGGATAGATCAGTAAATTGTCCAAACCTTGCATAGAAGGTCCAAGAAGGGGAAGTTTAGTGGGTGGGTGGGTACAGGGGAAGCACAAGTAGAAACCTTTCAAAAGGAGAGATAGGAAGTGGTTGAATTTGTAAAGAGCCTTACCTTGTAAGAGTCTGCAGACCATGGCCAGAGGTAGAAGACTGAATTGGACTTGTATGAAGATGCGAATCAATGAAGCATACCATGAATGAAAGTGTTCATTAAATTCTAACAACCAAAGCTCTGTGGTCATCATGGAGCAGATGATAGGAGTAGCCACTCCTTCTACCACTTTAGGGTTAGATGAACATCCTACCACAATTTCAAAATAGTTACAAGACTGGTAGAGAAACAGTCAAGAGTGACAGGAAGAAGAAGCTAAGTATTCAGGAAGAGTTTGCTGTATCTTTTATAGGTAAGTGAGTTGCAGCTGCTTGCTGAGGAAGGAAAGGCCTCTCTGCATTATAAGAGTCATTCATATGATTTTCTTTCTTACTTACTTGCGATTTTTTAATCAAATTATGATGGTGATGGATAGGGATGGAAAAATATTCAGACCCCCAACAAGAGAAATCTTCCTGTAGCTCCTTTCTCATTTATTTTTATTTGAATGAAAGTCTATTTCCATACTTCCCAAGCCCAGGCTCACCTTTTCTCCTGGCCCACCAACACAGCCATGTAGTGTCTGGAGGGCAAAAGAAGGCAAAAGAGCAGCCCTCTAGCTCTCTCTCTATCTAGTAATTGCTTGTTAGTGTTGGGGATTGGGGTGCAGCCAACCAAGTTTTGGGGGTGTGGAGGAAGCTGAGCAAGGATCAGCACCACCACTGCCTTTATTCTTCTAAGACAGCAGTGGTGGTGATCCTCCTTCCTCAGCTGAATCCCACTCCTTTCCACTAGCCTCTGCGATAGCAATGCCAGGGGAGAGGAGTGGGGAGAAACTGTGTAAGAACTGCCATCACTGAATCTATCAAAGAACAGATGCAACATCAGCAGTTGTGATCCTCCTCACATAGCTGCCTGTTTCCCACCCCACTGGCCATAGAAAGGGCTAGGCACAGAGGAGAGGTGGGAAGAAGTCAAGCAAGAATCACCGTCTCCATCTTCATCAGAAGAGTCAAGACATCCACAGTGGCAATCCTTGATAGCAATGCTCCTTGCCTAGATGCTTCTACCTCCCTGCAACCTATCTCTACAACAATGGTGGGGGAAAGAGCAGGAGACAATCCAGTGCTGCAGGGGTGGACATTTTCTCCCCTTACAAGGAGATTTTTGAGTACTGCATGATGTTTAAAGACATGCCCATAGTAGGGAGAAAATTGAATAAATTATTTGTTCTTTCCTGTAGGAATGAATAATTCAAAGAAGCACATCCCTAGTAGCAAAGGACCTTCATAAAGTGGCACAGTAAAAAAGGCAAGGTACTTATGTAGTTTTAATGATGAATGGGGCAAAGAGGATGCCTTCAAAAATTGGCTTTACAAAGTCAGCAGAATGCATTCTGTGTGGAGTTACAGCATGCAGAGTTACGGCAGAGTGCATTTTGTGCTGTCAAGGGTTTTCAGTTAAGTATGAGGGAAGAAAAACAGTCAGAAGCCATGATGAAAGCATAAGACACTTGCAATTAGAGGGAAAACAGAAAAAAAATGCTACAAATGCTATATTTTTTTAATGCAATAGAGACTCATCCAAAGAAAAGCATACAGTATTGGCCTATATCCTGTCTACTAGGGCAGACTCACTGAATCAGTTGGAATTACTTAGGTGATAACTTACTATTCACCAATTGAATCAATGGGCTCCACTGCAGTTGGGACTAACCAACAGTATTTGAGGCAATATCGGAAGAAGGACAGGTTTATTACACCATTTATCATCATTTATGTTAATAGAAGCCAAGACAAACAAGATGTTCAACTATCTGATTTTGAAATTGCTCCCTGCCAAATTATTTACATGGACAAAGTCAACCAACATAGTAGGAAATACTTCAGCACCAAACTCATGAGAACTTTGGGTTGTCTTTAAAAAGTACCAATTGATGTCTCCAACCAGTGACACGGGAAATACTACTTTTTCTGTGAGAGAGCAAATTAATAACAACTAGCTTGATTTTCACAATGACAGTGATGAGACAAGTGAGGCAACTGAAATAGGGATTGCATGCAAAAGAATGGTCTCAACATTAACATGTGTCTTCTTTTGTGATTGATGCTACCATCATAAATGTTGGAAAGCACAAGTTAGTACATTAAAAATTAAAATAATTTATGCAAGAGGGAGCCAAATGTCATGTAGTCCACAAATGCCTCATACACAGAGTAAAGTCCTTGAATTTTGATTAAGAAACTCTTATTGGCAAGGTATCCTCAATGATTTTAGCTTCTTGGACAACAACATAAGAGTTTTATCTGTGCTTTCTTGAGTTTGTAAAAGTAAAATATAAAGATGTGTTTTAGATGATATCAACAAAGTGGTTGTTACTTCTTCATATTACTGAACACATACTACATTCTTGGCCTTAGTTGAGGGCATACTTTTTTTTTTCCCCAGAGGAGGAAGAAAAATATGTGAGGATGGTATAGGCAGGTTTCAGAGAGGAAGAATACAACCGTCTCTCACTTTCTTTCTCTGTACACATGTGTGTGTTTACTTTTTTTATAGTTGGAAAGTAATTTTTCAAGATGCTTTGAAGAACATGGAATATAAGAATCTCACCAAACTTTCTGGTGTCATGGAAGGCCTCCATCCAAACCAACAGAAACAGAGGATAAATTCTGTGGAAGACCAGTCCCAAATTAGCCCATGTTTCCAGCTGACAATTCAGAGAGGAAGACTATAAGTAGTGTAGTGCACTGAGCCTCTGGAAAAATGATATGAGGCTGAAGCACCACTTTTAATACGAACACGTTTCAGTGCTCTCACTTTACAAGATGTGAAATGGGCAGATTGACAGACTTCTGTTACTGATAACTTTGAAAAGTTCCATCAGGTCTACTTTTTTACAACAGGGGGACAGATGTCTCTGGAGAGCAGAAAACAGACCAGAGATGGGTGGAGGTTTTCATACAAATGTCAGAAGGTTGTGGCAGACAAATGAAGCAACTGGTCTCTTTTTCACTTTCCATTCCCGTGTCTAAAATGAGGGAGTTTTCTATTTAATGACACAATTGTTGGGAAAAAAAAAACGCTTTGTGACAGTATTGTGAAGATTGATCTTCAACTGAAACTGATTATTAACATAACCTGTGCAGAATTTCCAGGCTTCTTTAAAAAAACCAAAAAAACTGGATCTACTAAAAACAGCACAAACAAGAAGACAGCTCAGATATAAATTTCAAAGGCAGGAAGCTGAGGACAAACCAATCCAGCTTTAAGGGGGGGGGAAATCACGTTGTATTTCAAGTATCTTAGTAGGAAGGTGTCCTGCTGGCCAGCAAGGTGGGGAGAAAGAAAAGAGAGAGCTTAATATGGTGACAGAAATGGCTTCCACTAGTATCTGTCCTGGATTGACTGGGTTCCCCCACCCCACATTCTCTTTATTTCAAAGGTTTTTCATATTCTTTGACAGAGAGTCACACAGAATTAAACAATACACACAGAGATTAAAAAAAATCAAAAAGGAACATCCATAGTATAAAATAAATGAAATAAATAGAACATTTTGTGCTCTCTGATTTCTAAAGTTCTAGTATTCCATGTCTGGATTTAAATTGTAATTAAATTGATGGAATTGTATCTGTGAAATTAGACAGGTAAAGCAACATGTAGAAACTCAGTCTCATTATATAACTATCTATCTCCTTAGCACCCTTAGCAAACTACAAACTACTCCCAGGAGTGCTTTTATAAAACCAATATAAGTTTGTAATGTAGGCATGGCATAAGTGTTCAGAAGCTTATTTTTTTGAATTTGTACGCTCTGACATTTTAAGCTGAAATCAAAGGGGACTTTCTTACTTTGTGAGTTCTTATTCCACCCCCCCCCATGGCAAAGCAATTTCTCTCCCTCATATATGATGATACATTAGATGTGTCTCAATAGAACAGTATGAATGATTATGTGAGCATGTGGAGAATAAACAGCATTTCATAATAGAAAGTGCTATCTTTATTCCCAACAGCCATGGGAAGGGATTGGCTTCAGAAGTCCCAGTAATTGAGAAAACAGAATTCAGGAAGAGTTTGCAGTGATGTATGACCACTTGGCGCTCCTTTAAAGAAGATTCATTTTCCATCAAGTTTAAAAGTCCAGCACAAAGACAGGACTAAAAATGTTCTCCCTTTCTCTAAGAAGATATGATATTTTTACCTCAATGAAAAGAGGCTTTATCACATCTTTCCTTTTCTTTTCAAAGTCTGCATTAGCTTTGGTGAAGCATGATAGCAGAATGACCAATGCCAGATAATGACTGCTTAGGTAATATGCTAGATGGTGAGCAGTAGTACCAGTATCTTGTTTGCCACGTTCCCAAACAACCTCATTTTAAGACATGTTACAGAAAAATTACCTTGCTGATTAAGATAACCCTATTCATGACTTACACAAATGGGTTTAAGTTAACATATGAGGCCTGTTCTTTGAAGGACCTCTCCAAGGTGCTGAGCCTAGTTTGAGAAAAGGATTCAATGCTTTAGCTGGCTCCTTTAAAGCATGGGCTAAACCTCAGAGTATATTCACAGTCCACTGAAATTAGAGCTGCCAGCTTCACTAACACAAGCAGGAGGTGGGGATTTTTTTCACTATATCCCCACCCTTACCATCATCCTTCTCCATGACTGACTACTGTCGACAGTTTGAAGAAGGCAACTTGCTAGCAAGGATGGAGTGGGGAACAACCCTTGCTGCTCCTGAGATTTTCTGTAAATTTTGGTGCCTTAGCATGTTAAGACATTGTGAGCATTCAACAGCCCCCTTGAAAGGTCTCATGTCCATCATAAAATACAGAAATCAGGATCAACGGATGGGTTTTGTCACAATTTTTGCAATTTGCACAAAATAGAATGTGCATCAGTCCCGTTTTCTCTGCCCCTTCCCTGTCTGAAACTAAGCACATACAACAACCACGATAGGTGTGATACACTGCTAAACTTCAGACCACAGCAGCAAAGTTCGGGAAATCCAGTAACTTTATTAAGGATAGAAGTAAGAATTCACATATGTATGGCAACAATGCCAGAACTGAAAGACATTTGCTGTATTTTATAGCAATACCTGATAAACTCAATTTTGTCTGCGAAAGCATTCCGTTTGCTGTCAGGAGCATTACTTCACCACTCCACTTTCCCATCTTACCATGACAGCCTCCTGCCTTGATTCCATGTCCAGACATCAACCACCTTCTTATCTCTCAGAGAAGGAGGCTTATCCCACCACTGTTCCCAGATGCTGCAGCCCTATATGGCCAAACATAAGCTATATTAAAAGCATGCTTCTTACCTATATTGTACATAAATGCAATATGAACTTAAGCTACCATGCTAGTATCAACATCTGTGAAACAGACAGAGTTTAATATATTGGGATATGCTATTAGGTAGGATAAACAACAGTTTATAAAATTACAAAGGTTAGCACTACCTGTGACACCCCAGGCTTTGATCTGACCTTTCATGGTACAGCAGCTGTGTTGTCCTGACATTCCCCCCCTTGAAAAAAAGCTTAATCCCCCCTCAAGTTTGTGGGGATATGCAGCATGAAATTTGCAAATCAAACGGGGGTGGTGTGATGTGCACATGTTGGTCATCTACCCATTCACATTCACTAGCAGGAAAGTCTTTCCAGTTGACAAACTGCTGCAGCTGCTGTTTGTGTCATCTTGAATCTAATACTTCTGAAATTTCCAAACACTAATCTTGTCCCACCATGATGGGAGGAGGGTTTGTGTTGCTCGATGTCACTCATCAGTTTCCACTGATGGCTTCAGTAAGCTGAAATGAAAGACAGGGTGAATTTAGTGGTTTGCCTTTGACAGTTCCAATTTGGCAGTCATGTCATTCAGCAAACATTTGACTTTAAACCGTTCCACATATTTTGGCCTTAATTTCTTCAAGGGTAGCACACATTTTAAAAACTTTGTAGATAGTTATACAGAATCACCAGGTTTAAGGTCCCAAATCTTTGCCTGTTTTAGATCTGCGTATTTTTTTTGTAGGTCTCTTTAGCATACTCCAGGGCGGAAGTTCTAGCAGGCCATGACACTTTTATCTGATGCACCCATTGCCAAGTCAGCTGTGCTCCATGGCACAATTAATCATTTGGCTCATCCCGAATAATGAATATCTGTTGATTATGCTATGCCCACAATACAGTATGCTGATATAAAGCATTGTTATAGTGAGTTATCATCTTGGTCTAACAACAGTTTGGATTACCATCATGTGTTGTAAGCCACCATGTCTTATATGTTAAAACTCAGGTAAAATCTGAATGATTGTTGTAAGTGTGTGTTCAGCCATACCATTAAGACATGGCTCTGTTTATTTAAGACATGATAGCAACTGACAGATGATTTACTTTATATGAGTTTTTGGGTACTTTATAATGGCAATAGAAACTACGCTAGGAGTGAACATAACAATGTGTTGTATATCAAAGGAAAGTGTCACTGCATCTGATCCTAGTGGAGAGTGATCAAAGAGAGTAGGTTGAGAGACACCAACCACAACACATTTGGTCATTGTTTAGATGGATACACAAAAGACTGAGATAAAGAAAATACCAGAGATGCTGATAAGGAAACCTGAGAAAGTTTGAGGGATTGTCAAGATCAAACTATGAGAACAAACAAGGTCTCATTGAAACCACTGGGAGTTTGGGAAAGGGGAAGACTCTGAGAATCTATTAATGGGAATTGTGCATGTGTAAAACTGTGTATCCCTATATAACCAAGTGTGTATTGTGGAATGTTAGCTTCAACAAGAATTATACATTATACCTTATATACCTCATTAAACATTGTTGAGAAAACCTGCATGTAAAATGGTAGTCAGCACGTGACACCTATTCAATGAAGCGACATGGGTCAGTTTGGATGACCTTAAAAGTCAGCAAGTGTTTCAAGATCTACCCATGCACTATTTCAAATGGATCATCCCCTGTAATTTGATGTATAGCATTGTCGTAGGTACTTCCTGTATAAGGAGGTAGACCTACCCCGTCATCTTGCTGGAAATTAATGTTAACAATGTAGGTATTGCTCCAAGCACTCTGCCTTGTCAGCCTCCATAGTGAGAGCATATGGGCCTCCAACATCCATGTTCCACTCTGACAAACATGCAGCCCAATGAAGCACATTCCCTTTGCAGTGTCAATGTGGCTGGTATTGTCCCAGCTCTGGTACTACTTGGGTTTCACATCCTGAGAAAAACTGTTTAATCAAAAGGATCCAGTGTTGCACATTTTGCAGAAATTTGAGGAAAACCATTTGTGGTAATATATTAATTTTTAGTTGGATCAGATGGCTTAGAGCAACAAGAAAAAAAATGAAATTTTGCCCTTTGCTGTGTAGGATCAAATCAAATCAGGATGTACACTGCTACTCAGAAACCCAGGAAGATCAGGGTTCATTAGCATGGAAAGTCTCCAGCTCTCCTCTTCCTCCCATCACTCTTCACATGGAGAGGGCAGTGACGTATGGCATGCTCTCCTCCTCGTGAATTTAGTTAAACCTGGTATGAACTAACAGGCCTTTTTCCTGAGCATGCATTGCATGTCTCTCAGCAAGGTGTACAGACAGGCCATTAGCCTATTCTGATGGGGAAAGTGCTAGGGATGGAGAAAATATTTGAAAATGTTTGAGAAATGGTCAACTATGTGTTTTTTGAGTACTGGGAATTACTAATAAGAAGAATCTTGGATTGATGGCAATCTATATTCTTAGGTGACATTTTTGCACAGACAACAGCATGCAGGTTAAGTCCCAAACTGCAAATAGTTTTAAACCATGCTGTTTTTGAGGACGTTCTCTCAGTATGAAGAAAACCGCTAAAACTGCTCAGTGCTTCTTTAGAAAATGAGATTAATGAAGTAGTGCATCCCATTCAAAAACCCCATATTTGCAATCTTTTGGATCCAGTCCTGATGTGGGAAGGGCAAGTTGCATGTATGGTATTAAACAGACCTTTGTGCAAAATTATGCTCCCAGCTTCTTCCCCTGTACATGGACAGCAGGGGCCACAGGCAGTGACAGCAGCTGGCTCCAATAGTAGTAGGGAGGTGAATAAGCTCTAGATTTTAGTCTAAAGTTTAGAGGTGCTAGCCCTACTCTGCAACATGAAGGCAAGGATTTTTTTTTTTAAGTCAGGATTCTTAGAATGTTGAGTTCTCCTCTCGATACTACATCCAATACTTATTTTCGTTGCTTCTACTGAATTTATAGACTCAACTCTCTCACACACACACATACACAGACTCTTACATATGCTTACTGCATAAACCTGACAAATCAACCTTACCAGTGAGACTAAACTGAATGCTAAAGTCCCATGCTAGCAAACAAAAAGAACACTTACTGTGGTGATAAAATATTTTGCATAGAAAAATATCCCAAAATGTCGTTTGAGAGTATGGACAGATTGCAGGCAAGGACAGCAATTATGTCATGCAGGACTCTCTGTCTTTTACATAAAGGAGTTGGTACAGTTTATCAATTCATTTCCTGCATCACAAAAGAAATTTTCATCTCATCTCCCCTTCCCTTGCTGCTAGCCCTCTAGCCATAAATAAAAATGAACCCGACCTATATGAATAATTTAGCTTGACACTACTGTCCTAGTCCATTACACTGACATCTGAGTTTTTGCTTTGTTTTCTTTTTGCGATGGAGGAGGCAAGCAGAACGGTTGTTCAGACAATGCTTGACCTCAGCAGACCTCCATACTCTACCTAGAGGAAACAAACTGCCTCATGCATGCAGTTTGCACATTTTCCAAAAGTCTGGTTTTACTGCTCAACATGGAGAATTCAGCTTATTTGGTTCACAGCTGGGAATTATTGTTTTTTGGGGGGAAGGGCGAGGGAGTCGTGGAGATGGCAGAGTGCAAAAAAGAGGAGATGTTTTGTGGCAGGAATTCTTGATCTTGGTGGGTGAAAAAGCTCTGATTGATGTACATCTCATTGTTCCTTTATAAATGCTGTCATTACTTCTGCACCATTCAAGTTACATGTTTTTTAGGTCTTGTTTTCTTTCTAGAAATATGTAAGTTTGCTTCGAATGACAGAAAGAGTAAAAAAGGAATCTCAACCTTACCAGGCAGGGTCTATAGCAAGAAAAGATGTGAGGGGCTAAAAGTCAAAATGACCAAGTCGCAGATCACCTATGACTTTACCTGGTCCTTGAACTATCTTGAGGCATAAGAAACAATGGTTCCACTCATTTAACATTGCAACTGTCTTCAGGAATTTTATACAATGTTGAAATATATGTATGCATGTACGTCAGGTTGGGTTAAAACCCCCTGTGTTCGTTATCACTGCTAAGAGTCTAAAAATCTCTTCATAAGAGTCTTTTTTTTAAAATAATTTATTTTAGTTTTGAGACATAACAAAGACACATATACAAATATCTACACCTTACAAATACTACACATAAGCATACACAACATTTAATATTCACAACAATTACAATATATCTACAACATCTACAAGAACTTCCTCTACTGGTGAAGCAACAGCTTGTTACCATTTGTTTTGTTTATAACCCCTCTACAACAACCTGAATTAACCCCACCTGTGAAATGTCTTAACATTCTACAAACTTGATTAATAATAATAATAACCGTTATTATATTTATCTTCTGTTGATAAGACTAGAAAGCAGGCATAGATAGACTCAGGACTTGGAAAAGCTACTTCTGGAGTATAATTACACCAGACAGCATGGCTTGGGGAAACATATTACCTTTTTGGACCACAGTTTTCTGAATTTACCAGCCAGCATCTACTCCAATCTTCCATTTTCCAAAGCAGACAGCCATATGCCTCTGTGAAGCCCACAAGCAGGACACCAGGACATTTTCCTAGTAGTTACCATACTTCCTCTGTAGATGGAGACTTCATTTACTGAAAGTTAAGAAACCAGTCCTTTGCCATGGATATAGCTAATCAAGAGGTCCAATTCTATTATCCCAAAAGGTGAGTAACTCAGAAGTCCACCCATGGAACCAGAACTTATTTTATTATTGTTGTTGTTGTTGTTGTTGTTGTTGTTTGTTAGCTCAAAAGTGAGGCCTGCAAGAGGGGGTAACCTTACAGATTCTTTTCACCTATGTATACTGGTACTAATTCATGGACACTAGTTGAGGGTATAAAAATGTTTATTGGGAAACATCACAATCACACACAAGATTCAAGCACTCTCACAATCACACAAGGCTAACAGAAGAAAAGAAAGGAAAATTGGATAGTTAGAAGTTGGGATAAAGTGCGCAATATTTATCTATCCTGCAGAGAAGAGATGAAGTGATGTGGCTCAGACTAAGGGTCCAAGGATAGCACAAGAATGGGAATTGGATCAGCAGAGTGACAGCCTAGGTCCAGTGTGTTACGAGTTGTCTGGTTCAGAGTCAGGTTCAAATACCCTATTTCTGTCCTGAAGGGGAAACTGTTAATGGCTCTCTGGCAGAAAAAACAATGGGGCCCAGGACAGTCTAATGGCTTCAGCATTTAGGTGACAAAGCACTGATGGGAATTGTGATCATTTCTTAATATCTGAGGTGAGGTGAGGTGAGGAAACAAAGGAGAGTTTTGGTGGGAAGAGGAAACAGGTTGATGAAAATCAGTTGCTCTATTGAGAAAATTTTGAGTACTATTGTATTTGAAGGTTAAGTCTTTGAGGGGATTATCACAAGCTCATGTGCACCAGAGCTTCCTGACTGATCCCCTGAGGGCCCATCTGACCTACTTTTGCATGTGCTCAGCCAGTCTTCTTTGTTGGCATGGCTTTTCAGCCATAACAGTGTATGATTTATATTTTATGCCAATTAAATCATGTTCATTACCAATCACATCATGGAGTGGGGATTATGGCATGGTAACAATTCCAGATGTTGCTGGGTTGGAGTCCTTCACATTTCTCACTGTTATACTGGCAATGGCTGCTGATAGTTATGTGCAACAACATTTGAAAGACCACATGATTCCTATTGTTGTTGTTATTCCTCATTACAACCACTGGCAGCAGTGGTATTATCACATTGTGTGGTAGTGAGTTCCATATATTAATCCTGTACTGTGTGAAGAAGTATTACCTTCTGTGAGTCCTGGATCTCCTCCTCATGAGATTTATTAGGTGGCTTGGAAATCTAGCATTAAAAAGGAGAGAAGGAAATTCTGCA
Organism: Ctenosaura bakeri; assembly: GCA_948474755.1. Classification (NCBI taxonomy): domain Eukaryota; kingdom Metazoa; phylum Chordata; class Lepidosauria; order Squamata; family Iguanidae; genus Ctenosaura; species Ctenosaura bakeri. The sequence continues at coordinate 361,235 of CAOLHI010000629.1, read as the reverse complement.
TAAATTTTGAAAACTACTTATCATTTCCTCCCTTTGTTCTATGCTACAAAACTCCAAATGGTGTAGCCATTTCTCAGATTGCTGGATTGCATCTTTCTCTCTTTCTATCAGCTGTACAGTATCTTTTTTGAGAGAGGAGGAAAAAAAACCCACCCAGGCAGCTTACTACAGCAATTCATAGGTTTCTGAGTCCCTGATTTGAGCTCCTGTTCACTCTGAGCAGGTAATCCCATGGGACAGCAATTTACCAGTCTCTGAATTCTCAGTTTTATCCTCTTGAAGCTCTTGACTGTGCCAGCATACTTTATGGAAAATAAATGCCTTTGAATATGTATTGGCTTATTTAGCATCATTCATTTTTCATTTGCTGTTCATGGACAGGGCAAAGAAAACCTTTAGGACAGTCAGTTTCAGCACTGAACTTTGTCAAGTTGAGCTTCATAGCCATATGAGCTACAAACTTGGCATTTGAAATCATGAAAACTCATTACTTTGAATTCACACTAAATACCTTATTTTCTGCTTACATAGAATTTCCTAGTACACAGAACATTGAGCAGCAGTTACATAAAACTCCTTATATAACTAGTAAGCTGTCTCTATCCTCCTGTGCTTTTCTCAGAAAAAGGGAGGGGATACACATGCCCATTTATTAGACACAAATGTTCAAATTATGATGGATGCTTTGGGGCATTGGACTTCCTGTGATGCTGAGATGGCCTTTGATAATTTTTCAACAGGCTTCATTGACAGCATCTTTTACCAGGGCCTGCCTTAAATAAAAAACATTAATCAGGGGACAATAAAGTCAAAAACAAAGAGATCACCAAATGCAAGTGTTTCAGAGACTGACCATGCTTTTTGTTAGAACACTGCCACAAAAGAGCAATATGGACTGATATGGGATTTGGGGACATTGGCTTGCAAGTGGTTCCAAGTCTTTCTTGGCTGAACATTCCCAGAGGGTGATGCTGGGGGACTCTTGTCCAGCCTTTTGGTCATTAGCTTGTGGGGTTCCTCAGGGGACAATACTGTCCCCTATGCTTTTAAACATCTACATGAAGCCACTAGGAGAGGTCATCCAGAGCTTTTGGGTAGGGTGTCATCAGTACCTCTCTCAGTATCTCCTTTACAACTGACAATGAGGCTGTGACAGTCCTGAACCATTGTCTGGATATAATGAAGGACTGGATGTGGATGAATAAACTAAGGTCCAATCTAGACAAGGTGGAAGTGCTGTTGGTCAGTAGGAAAACCAACCTGAGATTGGGATCATAGTCTGTTCCTGTATGGGGTTATACTTCCTCTGAAAGATCACGTTCATAGTTCTGGGGTGCTCTTAGACCCAGCACTGCTTCTGGAAGGCCAGATTGCTGCAGTGGCCAGGAGTACCTTAACCTAGCTTCAGCTGGTGCACCAGTTATGCTCTTTCCATCTGGCAGATCTGGCCAGAGTAGTTCATGCCTTAGTTGTCTCCCAATACTGACCTTGAAATGTGTTCAGGAATAGCATCATCATCATCATCATCATCATCATCATCATCATCATCATCCATTTTTGGAGGGTGAAATGGAGATACTCTGTTGTTGGGGCCTATATGATTAGAAATCACATCAACATGAAAATCATTTTAAAAAATATCATTAAAAGATCTTTCATTTTGACACTGGTTGGACTACATGTGAGGAGCTGCTTTTGCAGACGAACTGACTTAAAGAATCCAAATGGTTGGACAGGTACTTTTAAAGATATACTTTTGGCCCAGTTTGATAACCTTTTATTTAATCAATAAAAAACAAAATCATTTTGTGGTCCACAATCATATCAGCAAACATTTGGGGTCTCAGCTATTTTGGATGATTATACTATTAAAAGGATACTTATGATTATGCTATAATGTTTGGATAGGCTAAAATAAATGTTTGTGTTACTTGGCTGACTGTTTTATTCTTTTTTCTGGTTTGTTTTTTTGTGTGTGTGTGTATGCATGTGCTTTCTGTAGTTCTCTCTTTCTTTTCTTTTGGTTGTATTGATTTGTTGCTGTTGATTATCTACATAGATAAATATCTAAGAAGGGACCAAAATAGTTAAGAAGTTGGAGGCATGTCAAGGTGCAGTTCTCCAGAAGAGTGTTATACACACACCAAAAACAACAGAATGAAGGGAATGTACCATAGTATAAGCTTTTGTGGCTCATAGTCCACTTGATCAGCTGTATGGAAATCTGGTTTATATTTGGATGGAGGGAGAGACTGAGGTTTTCTGTTATTATTTATTGTTAGTGTTCCCATTTCTTCAGGAGTCATGAGACTGTCACTGAATTTCCCTGATAAATCAGATAGAATTAACATCTAAGAATCACGAAAATCCAATGCAGTGTCAGTTTTGAGTAACAAGTCTGAAAAAAGAGAACACTAATTTTTCTTATTGCTAAACAATTAGGTATCTGAGGTTACAGGGAAGAGATTTTTTTAGGTTTGGGTACAGCATTTTCTCTCTCTCTCTCTCTCTGTCCTCTCTTGCTCTCTGGAACCATGTAGATGGGTAGGTTTCTCTGAAGGGGTTAGCCACATGATACAAGCAGGTTTGAGATGCAACAATAGTTGAAGAACAGATTGTCATGAAATGGATGAACGTTATGAAAAGAGGAAAAGTCAGACATTTAACCAAGTGACAGCCCCAGGAGCAACTTAAAATCTGCCATGAGCTGTCTGCAGACTGTGCCAAAGAGACAGCTGCTAGTGCCAATAGAACATAGATTGCCAATATTCATCTTACATTATGCATGATTCTGTCATAATGATACATGCAGAGCATCACATCAGACAACCATATGGATCCAGAGCTGCACAGTGGAAGGCATTATGAGAGAGGACCCATGTCTGCTGGCCTCCAATGAAGGAGAGGCCAGCGCTGATGACATCAGACAAAATGCATTATGATGCCAGGCATTTAGGGGCAGAGCTAGGGAGTTATTATCTCCATCTGCCCCTCTTCACTTCCTATTGGATGACAGAGACAGAGGACAAAGTAGAGTGTGTCAGATCGGTTTTGCTCTCCCTGCGCACTGCAGGGATATCATGTAGTACAATGCCATACAATGCCCTGTAGTGTGTTGATGTCGGGGGGAAAAAAGTTTAAAGGGATGGGACTGAGTGAGAAACAATGTGCTGGGGATGAGGAAATGTAGTTTTAATGAACTTTGATAAGAGGAAACAAACATAGCTGCAAGGTCATGTGGTTGGTGAGTGGGATGAGAGTCTGGAGAAAGAGTTGCTTTAATTAGCTGCCAAATAGAATGCTTGTGTGCACACATTTGTAATGTTACAGCTTATAAGGTACTACACATCCAATAGTTCTGAAGTCTTGGCAGTTGCCAAGGTGTGCTGTTGTTGCTTCAGTGTTCTGAATAAAGCTTTTGAACCCTCTATGCCTGTTCTCTGAACTTGAAGCTTGCTAGTATACAACAGAGTGGCAGAGAAAAAAAAAGCTGCAGAAGTGATCTTTGGAAAGAGTTAGCAGGGAGTGGATTGGGTTGGTAGCCCATTACCAGACTAGGCAGCTGAACACTTCTACAGTGGATGATGCTTGGTGGTATCCAGCTCATTGAGGGCAATTAGCACTTGAGGGCCTCAGGAAATTAAGGCCTGTTATTGTTGCATTTGTGTTAGGACTAGCTACAAGAGCACTTCACCCCCACACCTGATTGTTTAGTTCCATTATCAGGTAACAGGAGGCTTCTGGGGCTGGTTTAGGTCTCATCACTACCAGGTGGCTTTAGTTCCCACTCTGGCATTTTGAGGCTTTAGGAAGTAAGCAACAGCCTAACAGTACTGGCTATAGTACAGTCCCCCACGGTGTTATTTCCTTGGAGGACCATTTATTGCAACCCACTAGGGATTTTCCATCTAAAAGCACTGGTGTGAGCTACTTTCAATGTGATTTTTTTTTAAGAAAAAATTATTAAAATAAACATTAAAACAAAATGAAGTCAACATTTATAAAATCACAATAATCCTTAATCTAATCACCTTCATCACATACATTGACTTCCCCTGATGGGTCTCAGATTCTAGCTATTCATATATGATGTATCCTTTCATTTGAATTAAACAGTTATGATTCTAACTCTTTTAAGACTAAAGATGCTATAACTTATTACTGTTTTAACTTTTATTTTTCACATATAAAAAAGTATCACTATTACTATATTAAATAAAACAGTCTAAAAATATATTGTGATTTTTTAGTTATGACGATGCCTGTTACTTTCAAACTCCAAGGCTTTGCTACCACTAGTTCTCCCCAAGTGTTTCGTAAATAAGTGATTATAATGTATATGTGCTAAATGACAGAGAGTGGGGGATGCAGGAATGCTAGAAGCTCAAAACATTTCTTTTAAAGATTTAAGTCTGCACTTTGAAAACACTGTAACATTTCATTTCTAGAACAGACTGACCAAAACTCAACGTGTTATATTGTCAGGAGCAGGGTCATAGCACTGAGAAATTGATTTTTTGGACTGCAACTCCTGGCAATCCCTAGACATCTCTGTTCAGATTTGAGATTCTAGAGCCCATGTTCAAACCCTTGCTTGCTCTTAGCCCAGCACTACCTCACAGGGAATAACATCTGTAAAAACCTGATACATTGAAATATACTACATGAATAATACATAACCTAAGAATGAGTACTGACTGTGTTCCATCACTTCTTCCACCAATCCTGTTTATGTGTATTCAGAAGTAGATTTCACTGTAGTCAATTGTTGCCAGCAGGCATTGGAGACAAATTCATTCACTTCACATTTAAATATATTTGAGACCACTTCATTTGCACTTTCTGAACTCATGTTCAGATTGAGGTATAGCTACCCTTCAGTTTTTTCACTTCACAAGATTTTGCAATAGACCAAAATTTTCTGTTCAAAAGATGCACTTAAAATTAAACACATTAAAAGAAATGTTTACCAAAAATATGTATTTTAGCATCCGTTTTGTGCATGTCTTTTTTTTAATCTAATAGGCCTATAAGCCTATTACAATTCTTGCAGCACACATAGGTATCTCCCATATATCCCATACAGGTATTATACAGAGGAAGGGAAGAGAAATAACTACAGAGACATAAGGACACATAATTGTCTGCTGTAATTATCTACAATGTTTCTCCTCCTGCCAGAAAACCTCACCAACTCCACCTGAAGCAAGTGCAAATCAGTAGCTCTCCTGGAAGAAAAGATTAGTGCACTACAGCTACTTCAATTCCTTTTGGTGCATCAGAGAACATGAGGACTTTCTGGTTGGAACACAGAGAGAATTGAACTTACAGAACCAATAGAAAGAAACTGCCAAGGAAAATGAAGAGGCCTATAACAACAAAAAAGCACCCTGGAGGAGGTCCACTCTTCTGGAGGACAGTGTTACCCTGATTTCTGGGGGTCCTGTGAGGGACACCTAAGTGCACTCCAAATTACAAAGTTGGGAATTAGCAAAGAGCACAAGCTAGCACTATGAGAGGCAGGGCAGTGCAGCGAGATCTTTTACCCAATGTCTACGGGGTCAGGCAGAATCAAGGAGCAAACAGAAGTAAATAATAATTGTTGTTTTTATTAAAATACAGCCAAACACATGTATGCAACACACTCACACAGGGATCTATAGAAATAAAGGTAGGAGTTGGATAGAGGGATTTTAAGAGGAGGTTTTGTATGGGAAATACTACACCTGTCCTGAAGCCCAGGTAGTCTGAAGAAGTTGTTCGTGGAAATGGAATTTCTCAGCACGTGGAGTTGAGGGAAAGTGTCGGGGCCTCCGCGGCCCCGGAGGTCCCCACGGACGTGGCTCCCGAGGAGGAGGACGGCCCGGCCTCCTCGCGAGTAGTGGCGGAGGCCTCCGGCGCCAGGAACAGCCGTCCGGACGCTGTCGAGGCTACCGCCGCCGCAGAGGAGGCCGCGGACCCACCCGCGGCTACGGGCGACCATTCTGGGCCCGTCTCAACCGCCGCCACTGAGGACGAGGCCAGGGAGGCCTCCGCCGCTACGGGAGGCCACCCGAACCTCGCCTGCCCTGCCACCGCCGCGGAACCTACCTGGGACGCCGCCGCCGCCGCGGACACCGACGGAGCCATCGCTGTGGAGGGGAGTCACCCGGAGGACGCTGGAGCCGCCGGTATCAGAGAAGGCCGACCAGGTGTGCGCCCGGGGTGGGCAGGGCCCAGGCACCACTCTGGGCCACCGCCCACCCGCAGGCCCGATTCGGAGGAGCCCGTTGGCCTCCCTCCCACATTCCTGCAGCGGCGGCAAGCCACTGCCCGCCGCTACCACCAGCTGCTGGAGCGTCGGCTGCAGGCTGAGGGCTCGCAGCTGGCTGAGGACGCACATCTGTGAGCCTGGCTAAGGGCTCCCAGCTGCGCAGCCACCCCTGGATTGGCCAGCACCAGGCCCCTACTTAAGTCCCAGGAGTAGCTGAATCCAGCATGGAGCAACAACCAACGGCTCTCCGTGTGTTGCCTGTCCGTGCTGCTGCGTTCCTGTCAAGTTCCTGCTGAGTTCCTGCCGTGTTTCTGCCGCGTTCCTGCCGAGACCCTGCCTAGACGCCTAGCCAGCCAGCTTAACCCCTCGTCGCCTGGGTGAGGAAACCCTATCTTTTGTTCTTATTTACTGCCTGAAGCAAGGCTTGCCTTAGTTTGTTTACTGGACTGCTTAGTTGGCTGCGAACCCGCTGGCTGAGGCTTCTGAGGCACCAGCCTCATCCCGAGCTCGGTCCTAGCTGCCCGGCCCCACCCAGCCGCCGATAGAAAGGCTCGCCGAACGAAGTGACAGCAAGGTGGGATGGAAGCCAAGAGTGATCCAAGGAAGCGTTCAAAGTCAGGGGGTCTTATAGGGGAAAATGTGCCCGTAAGCTAGTCCGTTCCTGGGGATAACAATGAGTTTCGGGCTGGAGACAAAGCCTCCGAAAGGTCAGTAATTCACATGATTGAGTTATGACAGCATTGTCAATAGAGTAGCCAGTATGCAAACACGGAGTGCTTGACAGTTGAGTATTCGGCTCATCAAGCTGCCTGCTCGGGGCAGGGAGTCCTTTGTAAGTAGCGTGCATACGTAATATGGTACTTGCCTTGAGGTCTCCTAAAGCGGCAGTCTGGCTATTTCTGGCCTGTCTGGATTTGTTTGGAATATTTTGGTGATTAGCGGCCATGCCTGTGTGCTTGCTTGTCCAGAGGCCTTGCAAGCACGTGGAGAGGAATAGGTAAAGAAGGCCAAATTATTGATATCAAATGATATCTAATATCCCACAAGTCAGGGTTAGAAACTATGGTAACAACAGTCCCTGTCAGGATCAGACAATACAAAAGGGATTCAGAACCTCTCCAACTAAGCAGTGACTTCCTGCATCATCATAGGTATCCATTGTTCTTGTGTGCCTTCAAAACATTTCAAAGGGCCTTTCCGCACTTTTCTGTTATAGTGCTATAATTCCACTTTAAATATCTTGTGAAATCCTGGTCTTTGCAGTTTAGAGAGGGACATTTAGAGTTCTCAACCAGAAAGCTCTTTGGCCTCAGTAAACTACAAACCCCAGAATTCCACAGGATGATGAAAGAGGAAAAATAGCACTATAACAGTGTAGTACGGAAGGGCCCCAGCTTATCACAACCCTAAGGCAAAGCTATCATAGTGTTTGTAGTGCTCTCTCTCTCTGTGTGAGATGTACCCAAGGTCACCCAGTGGATTTCCATGGCCAAGCAGGGAATCAAACCTTGGTTTCCAGGGTCATAGTCCAATGTTCAAACTACTACACCGTGCTGGTTCTTAAAGGCAAGAAAGCCAGCAGTGAAGATGCTCAAACAGGAAGGCAACAACAATCAGGGACTTTTATCTCAGCCTTACTACTTAGAGAGCAAAATACTAGAGAACAGATAGCTATCTGGAGAATAGAGAGGCCTCAGAGAATTCATAAGTTGTCAGGGGGACAGTGTTAATAAAAACTCTTTAAGCTAATTCTTCTTTTCCTTTTAGAATGTATTTACTTCTGGAACAGTGCCCCAATATGGCCCACACAAAAATGATGGTACAATAATATTTGTAGATATGCTATCTATTAACCTTATTAAGATGATGCTGAGAGTAACAGTGCTATGTAAGCTCAGCTGTCTGTTTTGCCTTATCTTCTGAGTATCTGGACTGTTTTAATTACGCTGTTTTTAACTCTTTCCATTGGCGTTAAGTAGGCTGTACTCAGGTTCTTCTTACTGAAATCAAACATTCTAAGGATTTGCTTTAAACTCCAACACTTAGATTTGTGTGACTCCCTATACTATATACCACATATTGAGTTAATCAGTGGGAGAGTCCATTACAAAAGGTCTGATTAGATGTTAGAAGACTAATAATTAATAATAATTAATAATAATTAATAAAATGCAGAGAAAGGTTGTTTAATTGTAATTATTTCAAAGCGATTTTGTTTGTTTTAAAAATCTTAATTAAATTTCTGTACCATGTAATACAGCCAAGAAAAGAATCTTGTAACAAAGTTAAGAACAGCATATTCACTAACGTATTACCTTTCATAGAACTAGAGCCCATTGCATTTGATAGATACAGAATTTCTTTATACAGAAGACACGTTACCATTCCCTACCACTCCTCCTACAAGATATGCAATTTTCATAAATTGGGCTTATTAATGACTGGAGAGCATGATCGGTGCCATGCTGGTCAGAGAATGCATTCAGGGTTATGCTGGCCAGAGATGTGTTCGAGATCATGAAAGTTCACATAGGATTAGGTGGAAAACACAACAATGATGGGTTTGTGCTAATTGCTTCACCACCTTAGGCTCTTGGTACTTTTAAATATACTGAAAGATGAACTGCTCAGATTGGACAGCAATCAGAGGCCATCCCTTGATCTTACACCACACGGATCTTTCCTATACGCCCTGCCTACCTAACAAAATGAATTTCAACAGAGAGAAATGTAAGGTCCTACACTTAGACAGAAAAAATGAAATGCACAAATATAGGATGGGGGACACATGTTTGGATAACAGTACATATGAAAGGGATCTAAGAGTCTATGTAGATTACAAGCTGAAGATGAGTCAGCAGTGTGATACGGCAGCCAAGAAATCTAACTCAATTCTCTGTTGCATCAATAGGAGTATGAAGTCTAGATCAAAGGAGGTAATGGTACCACTTTATTCTGCATTGGTTAGACCCCATTTGGAACATTGTGTCCAGTTCTGGGCACCTCTTTTCAAGAAGGATATTGACAAGCTGGAGCATGTCCAGAGGAGGGTGACCAAAATGGTGAAGAGTCTGGAAGCCATGCCCTATGAGGAGCGTCTTAGGGGGCTGGGTATGTTTAGTCTGCAGAAGAGAAGTTTAAGAGGGGACATGATAGCCATGTTAAAATATTTGAAGGGATGACATGTTGAGGAGGGAACGGGCTTGTTTTCCGCTGCTCCAAAGACAAGGGCCCTTTCTGCACCTTACCTTGTTCCGGCACTGGGGTGCGGGGATCGTGTGAGAAGCCTCTGCTGAGAGGCTCTCCCTTCCATGCTGCTTCAGCTCTGCATGAGCTGCCTGCTCACGCGAGAGCCCCACCTCTTTCTTCCGCAGTGGAGCACTGAGACAGGAAGCGCAACTGGCCTGTCTCCAGAGGCTCCGCATGCCAGGTAAGTGCACATGGGACCTGGGAGCGATGCGTGATCATGCACCATTTTCGGCTTCTAGCTGAAAATGAAAAGGTGCGCAATTGGCCCCCGCTGGCCCCTGGAGTGTCATGCGATTGTGAATGTGTCGTGCAGATCACTCCTCACAATCTCACAATGCTCCAGGCCCTCTTTTGCATGGAAAATGCCATGTGAAAAGGGCCTAGGACAAGGAGGAATGGATTCAAGCTGCAGGAAAGGAGATTCCACCTGAACCTCAGGAAGAACTTCCTGACGGTCAGAGCTGTTCAGCAGTGGAATATGCTGCCTCAATGGAGTGTGTTGGAGTCTTCTTCTTTAGAGGTTTTTAAGCCAAGGCTGGATGGCCATCTGTTGGGAATGCTTTGATGTGAGTCCCTGCATAACAGGAGGTCGGACTGGATGACCCCTGTGGTCTCTTCCAACTCTATGATTCTATGATACTTGACTGAACATTAAGAGATCATCATAGGTCCCATCAATTTTGTCACTCTGGAGTTAAGCAATCCGCCCATTCTGGACCCTTTTGTCAATCCCATGGGGAAACCATTACAGCTTGTCAACACACCCCTTCAGAGTATGAAAGAAGATGTGAAATAGGGTATAAAAACCCTAGTTTCAAAACAGAATATAAAAACCCTAGTTTTGACCCAAGCCATTTGTAATATGTAGCATATAGTACATAGTGTCCCAGACTGCCATTTTTCCATGCTACCCCCAGACACTGTCTGAGCCCCTTCACTGTGACCCCTTCTTCAGGACTTGTAACTATCACAGTTTTCACCTTATCTTTCTCTATCCAACCTTTCTTGTCTCACTTTTTTGAAGGAATAGCTACCAAAGAGATCAGAGGGATCCATGAAAGACAAGTACCTGTGAGGAGTGAGCAGGCAGTGGGAAATAAGATATATTTTTGGTTTCTCATAATAACAGGTTTCAGACTAGTTGTCTCTAGTTTAGAGGTTTTGACTTAGGAACCTATAGTTCTAGAGTTTCAGACTCAGATTTGGTATTACAATATGGTTCTCAGTCTGTGGATTACTTTCCCTTTTTCCTCTGAGCCATGACAGCATCAATAGGCTTGATAAACCCACATTCTTTTACCATTGTAAACTTTCAGGTTACAACTGAATATTGGTCTTCTATGACAATTGCTCACATGCATGGTTTGTAACCATAGTATTTCAGATATAGGAAAGGTTTGCATTGCTCAACACAGTTATTGGTATTTAAGTTCAGTTGTGATTCACTATCATTTACCAATCTCCTTTTGCCTCCATTATCTACTAGCTTCCTCGTCACAGGGATTTCTTATTTAAATTCTAAGACACTCATTCCATCCTGGGGGAAATTATTTGAACCAATATAGTCATTATGAATGCAGAGCTGTGTTAGAGGTGTTAGGAATGTGTTTTAAAATTGATAAGTGTTATAACGCTCTATTATTCATTCGAAAAAAAGAACCCTATGTTTTATTTTATTTGTTTCATCCAATTTGCAAGTGTTCTATTTGCTCTACTGTCACGTAGGTTTTCACTGAATGGATTTGATATTTACAGAGTTAATCGTTTCTTTTCTCTCAGTGGTGTAGTTTAATAGGATATGACCTTTGTTACTTCTGCTACAAGGTAATCATACTATTATTAGTGGGTGAGGAATCAAATACATTAGTAGGTTTTTTTTTCTTCTCAGCAGAGATGTTTTGCCTTGACTGGCTTATGTGAGATGGTAGTCTGAATACAATGCCAGTGTATGACCAGATCCAGAAGCCATGATAGCAAGGTATCAGTTTAGAGGATGTGGTGCTAAGTGTTCTGAGCACTGATTCAGTATGGGATGAGTTCACCACACTTACTAGCAACAGTCCCTAAGTCCAGGAACACTAGGATATTATTCCTAAAAAAGAAGGTAGAGGATGTCATGCCCAAAATATAGCAGAGATTGCTCCCACAGCTTTGGAAGCATGCCCAGCAGCAGAGAATATCTTAGCAGCAATGCACTGTAGCCAGGAAAAACTCACCCACATCAATTGTTTTCTTCCATCAAGGAGGCAATTTATTCTAGAGTTACAATATGTACATATTTCCAAGAATCTCCAGAAGGCATTCCAGCATCCCTTTCCTTGCTCTTTCTGACAAAGCCTCTGGCAGACACATCAACACCATGTGCAACTTGATGGCTAGCACTCAGCTACCTTTATACTCACACTAGTTTATGCAATCCTGCCAATCTTTGCATTCTCCCCTGATTGCTCATCAGCATGACTCAGCTGAAGTCACATGGCTTTTCACAGGTGCACTTAACAACCCACATCACAAAGTATTTTCTACAGCTTTGGTCCAACCTTTTCTTGACAGAGGAAAGGGCATGTTCACACATCAGCATTGGGTCCTTTTTCATAAAGTGTGGAGCGAAGTGATTAGGAGTGGGCACATCTATAACATTCACATGTTCAGATGTTCACCCTTTCTTCTCCACATCCTTTCTGTGCCAAGTTCCATCTTCTTTTTTATAAGATAAGATTGATCCTTTCTCTTTTTATTTTATATTTCTATTGCTAACACACAGAGAATTGAAATCAGCATTTTGCATGCTTTTGAAATATGCAGTCTTCTTCAGTTGCATCGCTATATGATGCGAAGATTTCAGAGTGCAGCTTTAAGAACTGGGGACCTCAAATTCTACACACACCACAGGGGGTCCCAAAAATTCAGACAAAGAGCAGCATCAGACTTTGAATGTACAAGGTCTAAGATTCATTTTCAGATAAAAGATTTCAGGTAGTATGCCAGGGATATAATCTGACGAAGTATCATCAGAGAGAGCAGACTGTGATGGGCATGATGAGCTATTTAAAGAACATCCAATGTAGCTGTTTATATGTCTTAATTTCATCAACAGTGACCTTGCACTGTGATGGGGAGAGACTTCTGTCTCACTTTGGCACTGCTTTTCCATGGTGATGGAATCAATTGTTTCAGTGAGGCAGGAGGCTATGCTGATGGTAGCACTGCTGCTGGCAAGGTCTCCTAAGTTAGAAAGGCTTTTGCTGAGAAGCCAGACTAAATGTGCAAAACAGCTATGGGGCAGCAGCAGCAGCAGTGGGGGAAGAGGGAACATTGGCAGAAGATTTCTCAGATAAGAACAGTAGAACTTAAGCTAACTTTAAAAGAGTTGGTACTGCTCCGTGCAAAGCAATGGTAAAATCATCCTGAATACTTTATCTTGAAAACCCTACAATTAGCCAGTCCAAAATGAAACAAAAGATAGTGCTTGAAGATGAGACTCCCAAGTCAGAAGGTATTCAAGCAGCTATTCAGGAACATCAGAGGACAAATATGCAACAGGGCTCAAGCTGAAAGGATGTTCAGCTGCTGACATGCTCAGCAGTGAAAGAAATGTCTGCAGCTGCACAACATTTGTAATAGAAACAAGGACTGTGAGAAGCATCAATCAGGGAAAGCTAAAACAAGAAATGGAACACATAGGCATAGCCATACTTGGTACAACTAAGCTAAAAAGGACAGAAATCAAGCATTTTCCATCAGATAATTGTGTTAATTACATGATATGAAGTCTGACCAAATAATATCAATATGACTATTTTTAAAAAAACAAAACAAAAACAAACCCTACCAGTATAACCATGATCCAAGTTTATGGCTCAACCATGGGGGAGGGGGTAAGGGAAAAAAATCAAAAGATTATACATGGACATCCAGGAGAAAAATGATCACATGCACAAACAGGGCATCTGGGTAATCACTAGAAATTGGATGCAAAATAGGAAACAGAGCAAAAGAAAATATTGGAGGACAATTTGGACAAGGATCAAGAAATGAAGAAGGAAAGCAACTTATTAAATTCTGGGAGGTCAAAAGTTTGTTCATTTGCAAACATATTCTTCAGACAAATCAATGACTGTATAGGTGGAGATCGCTAGATGGCCAATACAAAATCAAATATATGATTGGAAGCAGAAGACAGACAATCTCCATTCTTTTTGCAAAAACAAGGCCTGAACTAGATTGTGGCATAGACCATGCAATGATACTAACAGAAATTAAAGTTAAAGAAGTATACTAAATTAATAATTGTGCAGATATACAAGAAGAACATCCTTATTTTTTTTTAAGTATGAAGAGTAGGTTTTCAGCATTAAGTTTAATATACCAAAAGCCAGAAGAACACTGAACCAAACTAGGGACATTGCAAAAATACACCATGTGGAACTTAAAAAAAGAAAAATTCTCATTGGATGATTAATGAAACTCTTCAAACAGTTAAGGACAAGTAAGCAAAAGTAAAAGATGACTGAAAAAGGGTCAGAATCCTGAGAGTAATTGCTTAGCAATTTATGCATACAAAGAAAACTATTATAATAAACAATGCAAAGAAACAGAAAATGTCATGCACCGAGATATTTGGTACTTTTGATCCAGAGAGAAATCCAGCCACCCCAGACTATAGGATCCCCAATAGAGACACACGGGAAACCAGATCTGGATTTTGAACACTATGCATGTAACATTTATTGAGACATAAAATAGAAAAATCACATAAGTATCAAGAGAGCTCTGTCACGCACACATTCATACCGACATACTCACACGGTCCCCTTTGCTGAACATTGATCAGGCATCCCCAAAAGGGTGGATGACGTCTGTTGCCGTGGATGAAGAGTCACCAAAGAAAGGTTCAAAATTCCCCCTCTATATACCCATCTTGTTCACTTCTCGAGAAAAACATGTTTTGCTGGTTGTCATGGTTCCAGAACATACCAATGTCTTCTCTGTTTATGTCAAAACAACCTGTATCATGTCAATTTCTTATCTTGTCTTGACGTTTCGTGCAACTTGGAGCTCAGAGCACACCTTGTTTGTTCAAATTCCTTCTTGTTTTGGCAACTCTCTTCTCCGGCCAAGTCAGCATTCCTTTTATTTCTCGCTTTACAGTCCAAGTTCCTCCTATATTAATGCAATGTGCGGCACCATTTTCTTTGGTTTTCTTTGGTTTTCTTTGGTTTTCTTTGGTTCAGGACCTAGTATTTTCAACCAGAGCCCTCTTGTTCATCACAAAGATAACAAAAATGTAGGACAAGAGATCTCTTTCACAACATTCAAGAAATTAAATGAAAATTTAAAGCAAGAATAAGGATGCTACTTGACCAGAAATGAAACACCTTATATGATCAGGACAAAACAAAAATTTGATGGAAGCAATACACTGAGGAACTATTTAAATAAAATGAAATGATGATAGATTCCTTCAGTGGAGAACCATTTGAAAATGAATCAACAGTCTTAGAAAGTGAAGTGGAAAAGTTGCTTGTAGCACATGGGAGAAATAAATCACCAGGAAAAGATGTCATACTAACAGAGTTGTGTTCAGATGTAAAGGTGGAATGCAAGTATTAAGACCTATATAGACCACGAGAACTTTAAAAGAAATGGGAGCACCACAACATATAGTCATTCTGCTGCTATTGTGGGGAGGATGTCAACATCAGAACACAATAAAGAGAAACAGAATAGTTTCCTTTGCCAAAGAATCAGACAAGACTGCATTTTAATTTCTCTGAAGAACATATCACATCAAAAATTTAAGATATGCAGATAACACAATATTTCTTGCAAAAACAAAACAAAATGAAACAAAAACAAAGACTTGGATGACTATTGATGAAAATTAAGGATGAAATTGCAAGGTTATAGCTAAAAATTAAGAAAATAGGAATAATGAACATAGGTGATTTACATAATTTTAAAGTGAGTATTGAAAATATCATAATTGTTACAGATTTTCTATACTTTGGCTCAGCTCAGTCGTTAATCAAAATGTTGACTGTAGTGAAGTAATCCAAAGAAGACTAGGTACTGGAAAGGCAGCTATGAAGGAACTAGATAAGATCTTCAAAGTATAAAAATATATAAATGAACACCCAAGTCATAATTTTTTAAAATAATTTTTATTTTCACACACACACACACACACACATCACATCACACCGTCCAAGTGAAACTTTACAACTTTACAGCTTCATCACATTATTCACAACTATGATTACCTGTACAAAACATTCAATCCTTTAAAGCTAATATAGCTATATTTCCCCATTTCTTTTCCAAATAGTCAGTTAAACCTCTCCAATGATCCTTAAAATTATTATTAGCCTTATCTTTCAGCAATAATTGAAAAACACCCAAGTCATAATTATCCATGCCATAGTATTTCTGATTTCTATGTATGTGCATGAGAGCTGAACAGTGAAGAAAGGCGAGAGGAAATCATCTTATTGAACAGTAGTGGTGGAGGAAAGTTGTATGGATGCCTCCTAGAGTAAATGGAGCCTGAACTCTCAAGATGCCAAGATGAATAAACTGAGTCAGACAATTTGATCCTTTGGAAAAGATGATATTGCTCAGTAAAGGAAGACTGAATTACAGATAGATTCATTCAATCAAGGAGACTAGGATCCTGAATCTGCAGGATCCGAGCAGTTGATGACCACAGCTCTTGGAATCCTCTCATCCACCACAAACTGAAGTCAACTTGATGGCAAAAGAACAAACAACAAAGAGGAGGCCCCCCATATTCTTCAGGCTGTTCTTATAGTTGGCACCATGTTTAAGTAAAAGTGCCAGAGCATATGCTCAGGGACAGCCATACATATGAACATGTATACCTAGAAGCTATATATATAAATAATATTCTACTTACTCTCTTTGTCCCATAGAACCAAAGCAATCTAAATGCATGTTTCTTTAGCCTGTTCACAACCCCTTCAGATGATAAATGAAGTATAAACAGTTCTTCTTCCACGATGTACAGAAATAGTAAAAGGAGGTGGGCCTTGGGTATGCTATACCCATGAGGTTGGTGTCAGGTTCTTGTTTAGAGCATGTAAGCCAAACTACTAGTGTTATATGCTTTTTGGTCTCTCACTCTGGACAGGATTGAATGCGGGTAATCCTGGTGTAAGAGAGCCAGACTGCTATAGTAGAGTTTGAGCATTGGACTGCAACCCTGAGGACCAGAGTCTGATTCCCAACTCAGCCAGGTGGTCTTGGTCACATCACACACTCTCAGCCTCCAGAAAATCTCATAATAGGTTTGCCTTAGAGTTGCCATAAATCAGAAATGATCTGAAAGCATACAACAACAATAATCCTGGTATAAGCAATGCAAGGCCAGGTGAGCTTATTTTGCCAGAATAGATATAGGGGTTTCCCCACAACAGCTTCCATGTGGACTAAGTTATTGCTTGGATACCATTGTCAAGGTTAAGTTAGATGTAACATGCTGGACCATGTTAATAGAGCAATTAGGCTATGTGCTATTCCTGAGTACCTGGAGATGCTCCAGCTTAGCATAGGGTGATTCCTGAGAGCAGGCGTCTAGAGTTTGAGGACATGGAGTAGGAAAAACAACCACCTTAGGGTTACAAGATCTTCTTGTGTCATATTCTTAGAGTCTTGGCACTCAAAGGTCTGGGATTAAGAAAATTACTTAAAGACATAAAGGTAAGACCAACAATGAGAGAATCTGTTGACTGTCTTTGGACAGAGAGCAGGATCAGATTTGTTCTGATTAGCTAACCTTAGTAAGAAATGCACTTCTTCCATTCTCATATTCACTTTGTTGATTTGATAAAATTATGTTCATTGACCATTCAGTAACCTGCATGCCACCTCATATTTCTAGTTATGTGCACAACTGCTTTTACTGTATGAAACCTTTGGTCCATACGCCTTTAGATTGTTTTTGGAGTGGCAGCATGTTTTTAAGGTCTCAGGCAAACCTGTCCCAATATTCCAACAATACTTGCCCCTATATCCAGAGATTCCAGTGGATAGTTCTAGTCCTCCTTTCCATCTTGACTACAAAAGCATATATTTTGGTATCAAATTGACTTTCTGCATGCTTTCATTCATAAAAATAATATTTACATTCACATGTCAGCCATCTTTGCAAATGGTATCCTTAGATATGTCTTAAGTTAAACATGTTGCATAGTGAATACAAACGTCAATATTCACCACACACTTGTCTTTTTTTATTCTATATACATATTCTACTATTGATTTACTGGATTCCACAAAATTTTTCTCATTCCTGAACAAGAGTTATTTATGACAATGTTTGTTGGATGGAGATTAGAAAGAAGTGTTCGTTCAGATACCTATATGACAACATTAGTTGTTTCTGAACAAGCAACAGATACAGTTGTCATGAGCTGTCACAATGGTTCTTTTATTGCAGATTTCCAACAGAAGACATACAGAAACTGCCTGATCAGATATGTGACAGATTGCAAGAGCTCTTATCCATATGGTTCTCCAGACAGCCTTCTAAATGCGATGAAAGTTCCTTCTAACTTTAAAGAACAGCATCCAATAGAGTAATGCTAGCTTTGCTCAGCCCTCCAGAAGCACAGCATCTTACAGGAGTTATTTTCAAAGTAGTTTATGGCAAAATGCAACAGCAAGGGGTTTGTAATTATTTAGGGACAGAACTGATGTGCTGATGCAAAATCATCTTTTCATCCCTTTCCCAGAATACTGTTGACTGTGGAGCTTGGACTTAAATACAGTTTTATAAAATGAGTTACTACCAGATGTATCACCAAAGGAAAAATGCAAGGCAAATCTGAAGGTTTATAGTTAACAAAGGAGGGAATTAGGAAAAAAAATCCATAGGAAGCTAAGGTTGTTTTGATAAACAGAGTTTTGAAAGTGTACTTACTTGGACTACAACTCCTAGAATCCAGCCAGCACTGGGAAAATTCTGGGAATTGTAGTTCAAACAGGCAAATTTTTCTAGCTTTGTAAAACTTCTTAGGATATACTGATTTCTTACTTACCATCAGTGTTTTGGTGATCAGGTGATTCTGGCACAGGGAAAATTTCTAAGAAATTCTTGAGTAAAAGAAAAGAGTTTAACTAAAATGTGAGGTGCTGGTGTGTGTATGTGTGTACAAGTGTGCAAATTATATGAATCTGTTTATTTTTAAAAAAATCTCACATAAAAGCCTAACATAAAGTGTAACAGTACTTTATTTTTTTATTTTTTTTAGTCATTTAAACTACCAAGAACAGCAGTATAACTTTTTGGGAAGTATACAATCTGTTAGACAGTCAAGTTGCAATCCCCACATTTGTTTCAAAGATGCAGCTTGTAACTCTTTGTTCATGCATCTTCCTAGCAAGACCAGTGAATTGGGTGGCAATGATGACTTCTGAAGAGGTGTAGTATTGAGTAGAAGACTTCACCTGGAGGCAGCTTGCATAAATGGGATTCCAGAATGTAGAGTATCACTTACGGTATGGAATGGTACAGCATTGCTCTGGGTACTATGCAACCTATTTTGTGCTCCCCAAGCTAGCCTGCTTTCCTCAGATGCAATGACTGTGATGGAGTAAGATTTTTCGGCCAGTCTGGTGCCATCTTCAGAATCTTCTGTCCTTGGTTATAGCTCTCTAAGTGTTACATCACATAAGTGATTATCAGTTTTAGGACTAATAAAAGAAGACAGTGTGTGCATTTGACTGAATTGCTGTGTTACTTCCGAATTGCTGTGCTGGCAATTCATATTTGCAGGGCTGGTTCTACCATTAGACAGAGTGAACCTTAGGTGGGCATGATCGTGATCAGAACTGTCGTATCATCAATGAAAAAGTCAGATTCTTTACTACATCAAACAGGGCTGGTGAGAGGGTACCACTTTGTTCTTCACCTCAGGAAGCAAAATGCCTTGGACTGTCTGTATATCTTCAAGCAAGTGAAACAATAGAAAAGGGGTTGGCATCTCTCTGGCAGTATGACTTTTTCATATCATGTTTTCACTTCAGAAGAAAGTATCAAACAGAATTATTGATTCATTTTTTTTTCTTTTTAAAGTAAAATCTAATTATTTTTGTTAGTTACAAATCCAATTTGTGTATTAATCTCTCAAATTTGTCAAATGGATTTTTAATTGGGAATTAATTGCTTTTTGCCTTCCACAGCCATTGCTGATTTTTATAAGCTTACTATCAAAATCCTTTGGTGATTTTTCACCTGATAGAGAGATAACGTATCTAATTAATCAAGCTGTGTATTAACAAATGTCCTATTTAGAGGTACAATAATTAGATTGGGAAAATGCTAGGAAAACAAGAAAATTATTCCCCAAGGTGGCAGGATTGTGAGCTCTACTTGAAAGAAGGTTCTGCATTTTGCAAAGCTGATTAATTAGTTTTAAGGAGGTCTCGGAAGGCTTTGGCATATTTTATTTTTATTTTTTTTTGAAGTGTGTAATCAGTTTGCAGAATGTATTTTCTGAACCACAAAGATATTTGCAACCAACTTTCAAAATATTATCTGTGACAAAACACAACATTTGCTTTTCTTTATAGAAAAACCTGTTTACACTTTTGGAGACGCAGTATGATAAATTCTGGCAAGCTCAGTCATTTTCTATCTTCGTTTCACTTGGCAGAGGCTGAAATACTAAAAAAAAAAGTTTAGCCTCTTATTTTTTTTAACTTTATTTATTCTTGGTAATATCTCATCCTGCACTCTAAGAGCAGAAAGAATATTGTTTCATGAGAGAAAGAAAAGTAATTTGATTCAGAGATTAACAAATATTCCCCACTGCTGGAATGAACATTAAATACAGTTGCTAAATGCTAGGGAGGAGGAAACAGGGATAACTTCCAGACAGTACATATATATTAGCCTGTTACAGTCAAAACAACAAATAATCTTGTAGCCACACTGGCTCCAGGTTTTTTGAAGTTGTTGGCAAAGGGCAGTGAACCCAGTCTTTACTACTACCCAGAAGAGGTAAACAAGGTGATAAGCATATTTAGATAATTTTTAATAGTAAGAACAATAACAGCAGCAAGAACATATCTGGCAGACCAATTTAGATTTTGTTCCCCATCTAGTAAACATCATATTTCCACTGGAATCAATTTACACAGGTAAGCAACAGATGTAGGTAAGCAACAGATGCACATGCATACCTCATCCTAGGTGATGTGAAATCTATGTGTGGATTTTACCTAAACTGTAGCCAAAATTAAGATCTAATTGAACAATACTTTTATTCTTCTTCCCACCTTCCTGTTCCACTTTTTGCTACTTCTTCATTTTGAAATGATACCCGTTTAGGGAAATGTGCCTGAATGAGGCATAAACTCATCACAGTTGGACCATCTGTGTGCTTTATCATACTGCAGTGGTCTCAAGCAATTCCAGAATTCCCCACTAATACCAAATGAAAATCACCGCTGTTTATCACATTGTTGAGCTGAAAAATGAGGCTTATTTTACACATATGCTTACAGGCAGATTAAGATATACAGGCTGGGAAAAACACTGTGGAGCAGAAGTCCATTCTGCTAACAGATCTTATCATTTAGCACTATAAAGCCTCTAACTTTCATCAGTTAACCTATATGCAATCCCTAATTATCAGTCATCAACCCGGCATTTTAAAGTATTCTCTTGTGTTACTGTTGTGTTTTCAGTGGATGCCTATAGTAGTTATAGCAGAATTTAATACTGGAAACATTTGCATTTTTTTCTTTTATTTTCTTTTGAGCTCAGCTATTTTTCTGAACTTTAAGCTCACATTTTTAGAACAACTTTAACAGAGAATCATAGGAGAATCAGTCAAGTCTGAATTTTTGCACAAGCCTACACAATCTGCTGAACCTAAAATGAAAGTTCTTAGTCTTGAGTTCATTGAGTTGCTCCAGATTCCACCTGCATTTTCTTCCCATCCTTGTTTAGTATCAGATTACAACACTTCCTGTTGTCTTTCCACAATGAAATTAGTGGAAATGTTTCCTGATTCATATTTGTATTTCTGCCATTTATGTAAATTCATAAAACTTTCCCCACTAACAAAAATGAGTATCTGTGCATTTCCCCTGATTATGCTCATTTGAACCATTCATGTATTGAAATATGTGTATTGCTTTGTACACATTTTATTTCTTGGAAACACCCCCAAAGCCTCATATGCAGATACATAGCTCCCAGTGTGAAGGGGGGAAGGTGGTAATACTGTTTCCCTGGGCTGCTGCAGTGATGTTAAGGCCAGTTGTGAATCTGTAGTCTGTGGCATCCGTGGGATCAGCAATGGGCTCAGTGTGTCTCCAGCTCTGTCTATAGGATGTTGTCAACACTTGGGGAAGGGTGGAACATGGGAAAGTTGACAAGGGCCCTTTCCGTACGTGGGGAAGGAACCACACAAAAATGGGACTCACCGGACTTCTTCAGCATCCAGGCGAGTCCATCGGGACAAGGAGCAGTGCGAGCTCCTCGTTCCGCACCGCTCCGGTGTCCAAAATGGCGGTTTCCAGTTGGTGGAGGCTCTCCACCAACCAGAGAAACTCGCCAGCCTAAAGGCCACCCCCGACAGATCTGCAGGCATACACTAGTGTGTACCTGCAAATCTGTACCAGAGCGCGGCGATGGAGCGACACGGGGTCACGCCCTCCATGCTTTTTAAAAACCTCTTAAAAGAGGTTTTTAAAAAGCATGCTGTGCTACCAATTCCAGTCACTCTGGAGTGGACTGAGGTGCGGAACTACGAAAAGTAGTCTGCCCCAGTCCACTCCACGGTGCAGAAGACCTCTGTCGGATGTCGCTCTGCACCGTTTTAATAGGCCAGTGCGGAAAGGGCCAAGGAGGGCAGAAAGCAAAATAGGGGAGAAAAAGGAAGGGGAGAGAACATAGAAGAAACCAAAATAAAAGGAAGGCAAGATGGCACAAGAGACATGGTAGAAGAGAGGGATTAAAAAACAGTAGGAGTAAGGAGTACAAGGCTGGCCAAGAGAAAGATGTCTCAGATTGGAGTAAGTGGAGAGTTGAGAAGAGATTATGCCAGGGAGGAAAGAAAGGCAAGGGAACTGGCATGGAAGAGAACTCTCCATGACGGTTTCCAGAAACAGGACTGTAGGAGCAAGGGCAGCTGATAAGCTGCAGAAGAGCTCTGAGGCCCTGGGTATCTCCAAAAAAAGACAGCTGGTAGCAAAAGCCAAATGAGGACCACTGAACAGTGAACCCCCACCAAAAAAGGCTTCTCCTCTTTCTGGCAGGAAGTCACTTCTTTCGGCCAGAGATTCTGGTCCAGAGCCAATGAGCCATTCCACTTAAATGGAATGGAGCAGGAGTGTGCTACTTTTGGTCCTGCCCTGCCCTAGGAAGAAGCTGCTGAAGGGGAATTACAATTAATAAGAAGCATGAACAGGAGGCTCTTGAGAAGAAGGCTCTAGCCAGTCAGGGCATCTGTAAACCTTAAGAAGGGGGATCCACAAGGGAAGTAAGCACACACACTGTTGATAATCATCTGGGATAGGGTGGAGTTGAACCTGTAAGTGCTTCTCATTAATCCTCTTAAAGGGGTGCTTTTGCCCAGAAAAAAGATGAGGGTACTTATCATACTTGGGAAGTATGAAAATGATACTTTCATTAAAAGGACTGGGCCCAATTAAATTTCTTTCTCTCCCTACCTATAAGAGAACTGGAATAAAATTGTATACTAAGATCTGCACTTTCCAGAATGTATGTTCCATTTTGGCACCAAAAAAAATGCATGTGAATATGTTTGCATAAAGATGCATATATAGGGATGGACATATAAATTGGGAAATGCAAAAGCAAACTACCCAAGATCCTGCATAACTTTGAATGACATGCATATATATCATTAACAAGAATCCAGCCACAAACGGAAATCTCTAGGTTTCAATCCTTTCTTAAATACACTACAAAATTATATCACTTTCATATCATTCTAGGCATCTACCATTGATGTAAGAGACTGCCTCGTATGAATTCCTAGTGATTGTAGTTTTGTGAAGCATTTAGAATTTAGAATGTTCCCAAGCTCAAAAATATTGGAAAATACTGCATGAACAGATAGAAGAGGCATTACAAAAGAAATTTGATATGTTGCCGGAAATATATCTACTTAGTATGATCGACTATATCCCAAATCTGACCCCACTGCAGCAAAATTTTTTACTATATATCATAACAGCTAGAAGGATGGTCTATGCAAAAACATGGAAGCAACCAAATTCACCAACTCTTCAGGTGTGGTTAATCAAGTTGTATGACATGATGGAGATAGATAAATTAACATTATTGCTAAGGGGTAAAGACTTAAAGATGTTTTAGTTAACTTGGAACCCTATAATGGCGATCTTGGAAGAAAGATGGGGCCATATAACAAATATTGCTACAAAAGAGTAAGAGGTAAGGAAAAGGAAGTTAATAAGAGATAAATTTTATTTAGAAAGGAAGAAAAGGAAAAGTTATATATAATTGGTGTCTAAATCCAAACCATTTACATTAAGTTCCACGAAATATTATGCGTTTAAAGAGTTAATTTTAATTTTTCCCGTAGTGACAAGCAGAAAAGATTATAAGTTTAAGCTGGTAATGAAAGAGTAAGATATCGAGAAAAAGGACATAACGAATTAAAGGTGTTAAGGAAATAAAAGATAGGATATAGATAAGAATGTCAATAAGAGAACTTAAATTGTATAAAGGAAGTCATATGTTTTTTGTTGTTTCTTGTGTGGGATAGGAGGGGGTGAATGGGGTTATATGTTGTATGAAAGATTGCTGTGTGGTAAATGTTGTGTATAAATAATGTAATGTGATTGTGTGGAAATTTCAATAAAAATGATAATTAAAAAAAATAGAATTATCTTCCAGTGAGCTATAGTGGCTCACCCAAGTATGCATCCCAGAATACTAAAAGATGTAGTCATGACAGTTGAAGTGGTTTCAAAGTGCTCTAATTGTGCAATGGTGAAAGGGGCTGAAGGAAGATGTACACAAGAATGTTCACAAATTTTCATGTGTGTGTGTTTTTTGTTTTGTTTTTTGTTTTTTTGGGCAAGATGTTTGTCATGTTTGTAAAATGATGCAAACATTAGCTAAAACCAACATGCAGTGAGTAAAATGAGAAGTTCATATATTTGTTCATCCTTAGCAAAAACTGACGCAGGAGAAACAGTAATGATGTAGCCTTCTGACTGGAAATTTTTGTTCACACAGAGTCTTCAAGAAATAGATCATAGGCTTAAAGAAAAACAAATAGTGAAATAGAAGTGTTTTGTGTACAACCCAATGTTTTGTATATAATGGCATTGGTTTTTACATCCAATGGGACCTCCTCTACCTCACAACACTTTTTATTTATTTTGTACTTGTATCAGACCAGCTGAAGCCTAGCTGTAACTCCTCACTAGTGGGAAAGTTGATCTCTTTTATTTAATAACTTTAATCCACATATTAAAACAAATGGTTTGTTCTGTCCTTTTAAGGAGAGCAGCACCTTAGTGTGCTGAAAGGATTCAGCTTTTGAAAATTACTATATGAATTAATTAACTCAGTGTGAAACGTTGAAACAAATGGGCAGCTGGGATTTTAGCTATCTACCAGATTTCACACTTCTCCAAATGTTGTGACCATGTTCTCAAAACAGACATTTAAATATTATTTTGAGAGAAAATGCACATTCAATGACATTTTAAAAGGCATACTTAAATAAGTAATTGATGGGATTAAAACATTACAGATTAGTGTGAGAAGAGAATATGGAAGGTTGTTGTGGGTTTTCCGGGCTTTGAGGCCATGTTCTATTAGTATGTTCTTCTGATGTTTCACCTGCATGTGTGGCTGGCATCTTCAGAGGATATCTTCTGGATAGCATATCCTCTGAAGATGCCAGCCACAGATTTAGGTGAAATGTCGGGAGCAGATACTAATAGAATACGGCTTCAAAGCCTGGAAAACCCACAATAACCTCTGGATTCCAGCTGTGAAAGCCTTTGATTTTACATAGAATATGGAAGGATTCTTAAAAACTGTGGGTAAGATCTTGTCAAGTGACACAGCTTGGACATACAAAAATTCATCCACCTATCTATATTTACAAATAGCATTTCATGTACATTGCAATGTCAACTCAAATTTGAGTTTCTCCTTTAGGGCAAATACAGAAAGACATTTAAAGGAATTTCAGTGAAATTTCTCTGGGAAGATTCCATATTTATTTGTGGAGAATCATACGTACATGTTAAACTCTTCAACAGAGGGTCTATTGTACATGGTTGCTACCTTAGATGAAAAGGGAGCTAACAAAGGAACAGCTCTTGGTAGTGGTTCCTAGTTACTGAAAGCTGTCCGAGAAAGCTTCAAATGACACTAACCTTACTTTCCTTGTGACCCCAAATACTTTTTTATTTTCCAGTCCTTTTTAAAGTGCAATTAATGCGCTGTTTTATGCTATCTTTATGATTTCTGGATTTAATTTATTCTTTCTTGCAAACTTTCCTAGGAAATATAATTAAGGGCACAATAAAAATATAATAAAGTAAAGAGAAGATATTTATCCTTAACTAAAACGAGTTCCTTCTTTCCTGTATCTAGCATTTCCCTCTCATTAACTTGACAATATCCACTTCTCTCATTGATGTTGTCACAGCATATCCTGAAATGCTAATCCAGCACTAATAAAGACATCTCTTGCACATATGGCCTGTACTACATCAATTTAGACAAGCATTCATCATGAACTAATTAAAACTCTCTTTCCTGCTTAATTATTGGTCTCCAATGATATTAGATGAAGACAATGTACATCGCAAGAAGTTGACAGGCGTGTGCACTCTGGCAACAGTGATAGCTGTCATACACTTAGTGATTTCAATTTTCTTTCAGAATTATGCTGGAGGAAGCACTTCTGCAATGCCTTGAGAAGAAAAAAAATTAAATAAGGAAGAGAGTTGAGAACAGCTGCTGATATTGATTTGATGCATCTGAAACTTTATGAAACCATAGATGGATACATTTGACACAAGCATATTTTTGGAAGACGTTCAGACAGAAGCCAACAACATCTGTTAATATTGACTTTTCAAGTGGGGTGGGGAATTATGTTGGAATTTCCAGAAGAATTACAATCAGTGATTGATTGAAAAATCTGTTCTTGTGCTACATAAATGGGATTATCAAATGCAAAACAGAAGGCTAGAGGGTATGATTTCTTTTCAGTGTATAAGATGTCATGGAAATAGTGCTTCACTCTAAATATAGTCAGTTGAAACAAACAATGAGCCACTGTGTAATCCTGTACACATTCTTCTAAGAAGTATGTCCCCCTGAATTCAATGGGGGTCTTTCTGCTAAGTGCTACATAAAACAGGAATAAAACTATGGTCATTTCCGCACTACAGTCTTATAGCGTGATGATTCCACTTTCAACCTCCTACGGAATCCTGAGGTTTGCAGTTTCGGGAGGGTCATCTTCAACATTCCAGGTAGCATGGAGCAAGAACATTCAAATCTGCCTTTTCATTATCAAGAATTGCTGCCATTCAAAGATAATCTTCTTTTGTCAGAGATTCACTTCTATGAAAACTGCAGCTAGAACAACTGAAATATTCAAAAGTGTTTATCACAGATCGGTTACTTTGGATGGATGTTGGAAATGTCTATTGGATATTCTTTGGCTATTTTTCTTTTTCTTTTCTTTTTTACATAAATTTTCACAAGCAGTAGGAAGCATGTGACCATTCAGATCCTTGTTGGAACTGCAAGTCCTGGCAGTCCAAGCAGCATATCCAATGATGAATGATCATGGGAATTGCAGTCCAACAATATCAATAGGGATGAATGATTCCCATCTCTTCCTGTATGCATTATAATACTGAACATGCATTGTGTACACTGTAGGCTCTTACTAATTTTATATATATATATGCTTTATATTTTGGCTTTGTCCACATTTGTGATTTATCATTTGGAAAAAAATGGAAAACCAATTACTATTTACAAATTTAAAAATAAATTAGAAAAGGGAATGAAGTGAATTGGACAGCTGCTATTGTGTTCTAGCTGTCTAAGCCATCAGAATGAAGTATGTTGGAAACTGAGAGGGGAGGAAATGAGCGTATAAAATGTACACCATGAATTTCCTGTCTGTATCCCTTATTTCTCTATGTTGCCAACTACACATTCATTACGATGTCCATGGTATTCTGTCAGAGTTTGATATATGCTTCTTTGCCGTGTCTAACATTTGTCCCTTTTTGCTGACTGAGAAACGTTCATTTCAGTGGCAGGCCATTCAAACAGCCTCAGAGCTGATAACATGTTCTGAATCATTTCCTCCTTACTGCAGATATAGGATGACTCTCTGTCAGGCCAGCAATGATGGAAATCTGTCTTTTGTGTGATGGCTGCTGGGAGCTCTGCTCCACTGCGCTAGCAGTTTATTCTGCCCACAGGTACACTCATACAAAGGATCCAACAGGATGTGATATGCTGAGACAATGATCATATTTGATCTACATGCAAAATTAAGATAACTTGCATATCTCTAACATGACATTGGAGTGTCGTGTTAACGGAAAAGGGATAGATTCATACTTAGATTGTGGATTTTCCTTCTGAAACAATCACCGACTAGTCTGAACATTTTGAGACAATGGGTAAGACAGTTTGATGGGCCTAAATATAAACAAGCAGACTCTTTCTGTAAACAATTTGTCATCCTCTTCCACAATTATTTCCAGTGGTGAATATGTAAGGCTGCAAAAAGCATTTGCAAGAACATAAGTCATAGAGCCATCTTAAACCATACTGTCATGGCAATGAGTGGACCACACGACAACATTGGTTCAGACACCACTACAGAAGGGATGGTTTGGAACTTTTCGGTAGGCCAAGTGATTAATACAAAACACCTTCCAAAAGACTTGCCATTGATGATCAACTAAGAAACAATGAGACTAGAAAGAGGAAATTGGATTAATAAGGGCCACTTTATTTTACCTGACCTATTTAAGTTGTGTTGGCATGGAAATGGAGCAAGAAGGGGGAGCAACATGATGTTGGTCCAGGTGAGCCTAGGAACCAACCCCACGACAAAGCACCTAAACCTAGCTTAATTGCAGGGTAACCCAGGAACTTCCACCCAAGTTGCAGAACTCTATAAGTGAGAGGCTGAATGCCAGATTATCCTCAAGGGTAGTCTCCTTCTCCATCCCCGGGGATGCAGGCCCCTAAAGGGGGCTCCAGAACCCTACCTTACACCAACAGGATGCCAAAAGGTGATCACCAGTCTTACATTTTCCCCCTGCTACCTGCCACAGACAAGGGGCAAGCATATACTTAATCCCTTTCCCCCACCAGGGCACTCAAGATGGCCCTCACCACCTGCTCTAACTCCACCAAGATCCAAATATTTTCCTTATCCAGAGAATGAACACAATTATCCCTGTAGAGCTCTTGTCATTGGAAAATTATGCTAGAGTGAGGAAGAAAGTGGCCCAACCTCCTGCCCAGGGCCCTAGAAAGTTCAGTGTTGGCCCTCCTGTGGGCACAATCAGTGCATTGGGAACATTGGCAGTCTCCACACTTAACAAGTGAAAATGGCAGGAAAAAAAAAGTAAACTCCAAATCAATGATTTTTTGTAGTGTGAAAGTCCTGTAAAGCTTGCAAAACCAGGGCCTTGTCTTTCAGCAAGCTCAAGTCATTCCCACCAAGATGAATGACTAACACATCACCAGGAGGCCCAGTGTGCTCTCTAAACAAAAGAGGCAACAATCTACTCTACTAGAGGCCTCTTCTGCCCAGCCAGTCAACATTGCTCAACCTGAACATTGATGGGGGCAACATCACTCACCCTGAATTGAGCTCCAAAATGTCAATTTTGGGCCTGGCACATTGCCCAGAACACCATGCTGCAACCATATGTCTAAACATGCTATCTTGCCACACCACACCTAAAATATGATGAGAAACAGAGTAAACAAGAACAAGATTGGTTAGATGACACCATTTCAGTACTTAAAAGGGGACATGTATATCTTTGCAGCAGCAGATTTCCAATGCCCAATGCGTTGGATGTCCTTTGGCCTGAAGCCCATCACCAAACCAAGGGAGGCAGCTCCAGTTTGAAATGAATGGGTGCTAGACTTCACCCCAAGAAGGTCCAAATGCTATAAAACCTTCAAGGTGACCACCCACAACTGATACCTGGTGAGGGGTGAAAAGTCAACATGGCAAAACACCATCCCCAGCCACCCACCAGGTGTGCCTCAAAATGGCAACTTTGGGCATGGTGCACCTCCCCAAGCACCATGTGGTGGCCACAAATCAGGAGCTGATATCTCACTGTACAACACCTAGAATTCAACAGAGAAAAAGAAAAGGAAAGAAAGAAAAACCTAGAAACAAAGGTCCATTCTGAAGCATTGTCTCATCCCACCATGGGGATGGGAGAAAGATGGAACCATGATGATGCTTCTGCATAACATCATTGTGGTCCCTTCCTTCTCCTGCCCCCAGGCAATGCAATCACGAGTTAAATCACTGACAGGTTTTCCCCATAAGTGACCTGTGATCATGCCACCATCCTTCACTTACCTGTCCTGAGGAAGCCCCAG
This sequence comes from Ctenosaura bakeri, assembly GCA_948474755.1. Taxonomy (NCBI): domain Eukaryota; kingdom Metazoa; phylum Chordata; class Lepidosauria; order Squamata; family Iguanidae; genus Ctenosaura; species Ctenosaura bakeri. The sequence goes on along the minus strand of CAOLHI010000629.1, from coordinate 331,071 downwards.
AAGTATGATGGCTGTGCTTCCTGCCCCAATGCAGCCTGGGAAAGTACCCAGCTGTGCTGCAGAAGGAAGTGACATGTCCATCGTGCTACCTTCCACAAGGAGCCAGTCCTGTGTGAAGGAGAGAACTGCTGTTGTGCTCCCTTCCCAGCACTGCTGCTGTCAGGATTACCACTGGACACCACTGCAAGAAGGTAAGCTGTGGAAAGGGCTAAAGTTAGTTGAGCAAAACAGCCTTAAATTTAAGAGGACACATATACATCTTTGCAGCGAAAGATTTCCAACTCCAATGCTCTGGATTTCTTGTGAGTTTAAGCCCATTGCAGAAGCAGAAGAGAAAGCCCCAATCCTAAATGAATGGGTACCAGACTTAACCCCATGCAGGCCCAAGCACTGCAAGGCCTTCAGTGTTACTGTCCAAAACTAATACCTGGTAGGGGCCAAAAAATTCAACGAGACAAAACAAATCAATAGTCCTGGCCTAGACCCCTGAACTGCACATAATACATGAACAAGGCATGAAGCTGGGTCAGAGCACAATCCCAACTACACCTTTGCCCCCACTCTTTTCTGGTCTTTTCTGATCAGCTTGGACCAGGCACATGCCTAAAGATGGGCAAATTAATGACACTGACTAGGGTCATATTGTAATCAAGAATGGACTGACAGGAAACCTGAGAATGATGGGACTTAAAGTAGCATAGACTAGTATAAAAGAATCAGAATCTGGCCTCTGCAGAGTTTCCCCCAGTGCCCTTTGAGTTGCTAGCTTGTTTTGTTATTAAAAGTGCCTGGAAATTATATCTGCCTTCAGAGGCAACATCTTGACTTGGGAGACATAGAGACATGGAAAATGGAATGCATATTACAGATAACACAGGAGACAGCAGTGCTAAGCTGCCAGAGTACAGAAAGGTAAGCAGTCCCCACTTTGAATAAATAATAGATAGGTGCCAAGTGACTGGTGCATGGGGGGTACTACTACATGACAAGACCAAATCACATACCCTGATACCTGAAACCCACCAAGGTTTATTTAGAAGTGATGCAACTTAGGCCCTTTTCGCATAGCATTTTCCATGCAAAAGAGGGCCTGGAGCATTGTGCAATTGTGAGGAGCGATCTGCACAACGCGCTCACAATCGCGCGATGCTCCAGGGGTTGGTAGGGGCCGATCACACACCTTTTCATTTTCGGCTAGAAGCCGAAAATAGTACATTATCACGCATTGCTCCCAGGCCACACACACACTTACCTGGCATGCACAGCCTCCGGAGCCATGCCGGTTTGACCTCAGACGCTAGAGCCTCTCGCTGGAGGCTCCTCACGCGATCCCTGTACCCCAGCACCGGAAGACAGTAAGGTGCAGAAAGGGCCTAAGTGTGCTAATTTCATTTTCTTATGGAATGTATAAATGTGTATATCTTTCTTAATTCTGTGCATTTGATTTTGGATTCCCTCAGACATCTTTTGGTTTCAGCCTGTGTTGGATAAAATATTTTTTTAAATATTATTTTGAATCTCCTGCTGGTGTGTGATGTATTGACTTTGTTGCACTCCAGGGAAAACCTGCTCATTGTCGCTATCACCAACAACAGGAGATTAACATAAGCAGCACCGATTTTAAACCCTGAAACTGCTTCTGCATATTGATCCACACACGAAGCTTGACAGATTGCTGTGCTAGGAATGCCCTGGACTCCCACATTGTGAAGATCAAAGAAGAGGTGACAAGTTTAAGTGGCCTCTAGCCCTGTCCCTGTCATGAGCTGTGATCTGGCACAAGATGCCAATCAGCAACCTCCCTATCTCTCCCCCTCCCCAACACCAAGGTCACAGACCAATGCTGTGGCCCTTAAATTGTCTTGGAGGGAGTGGGTAAATAGGGAAGTGACCAAGCGGCAGAAACTGCCTTCTTGTCTACTCCAGTTTGCTAGAGGATTAATGAAGACATCTTTCTGCTTCCTCCTTCTCCTTCCTCTCTCTCTGGAGAACTTCAGTGGGAGAGCAAGTAGCCCCCACTGCCTAGAAGTCCTCCTCTTCCCCTCTATGTCTATTTAAGAGACCATACAGTGCATCTCCCCACTTCTGTGCTTGGCAATTGCCTGAGGAGAGGTTTTGGATGGAGTGTGAATCGCCCTCTGTACTTCACCCCAAAAAAGACATACAGATAGGTAATCTTGAGATTACACATGCAAATGCCACCAACATGTTTCCAGACTCTGTTATGTTCAAACAAAACAAACATGAAAACTAACCAATGTGTTTTAGCCCTGAAGAGAGTTTGATCCAAGTCCAATTGAAAAAGGGAAGATTAATCCTGTTTAGTGGGTGTGAAACTCTTTCATTGCATTTAATTAGGCTGGTCTAGACATTTATGGGATGTAACAAAGTTGTCAAAAACATACAGCATCAAACTCCTGTGTGTGCTTCATATTAAAGGGCCTACTTTTGGCTCAACAACAGTGGAAAGTTTCATTTTTAAAAAACTTCAGAGGCTATAATAAAAACATTATTTCTGTTGTCAAAGAGTCTCTTCTGGACAAACTCCTTTTTATTTCTGAGAAGCTGGTGAAATCTTCAGAAGGGACACAACACATATGTGACAAATGAGTTTTGCTTAATGTGAACAAAAGAGTTCATTTCTCCTCCTCTCACTTACACAAGGCTTTTCCTAAAGCAAAGAGGAAGAAAATGATCACACAGAAATCCAAAACAATCTGCTTCATTTAATGCTAAGTCGAACATTCATTGTAGCTGTTCTTAAATAGCTTCAAACACACTTTTTGGTTGCAGAGATTTTTGGTTAAACAGAGTGCTGAAGTCAAGTCACGTGAAGTTTATTACTACAGTCTGCAAACCAATAAACAAAACATAAAAGCAGAAAGATATACAGTAAAGTACATTAACGTTATGTATAATATATACAAACTGTGTTGATTCTCAATAAAACTGGCCCAATGATGTCAATTCACTGGTTTCCACAGCATTTGTACTCTTGTTTTAATGACACTATACCAAACACACATTGCCACTGTTTTTGTGTTTTTGTGATTTTGTGAAAACAAAAACAACAAACAAACAAAATGCTTATGTCTTCCAGAAGCTGGCAGCTCTTAGGGTGCTCCAGAAGAATCTACTAAGGAATGAGAAAGTGGGGGAGGAAATTTGACCTAAGGGCATCACAAAAATAGGGGGAGAAAGCAAGATGTGACCAACTGTTTTAATTCCATCGTGCCACATCTAGTACTTTTCCAATGCTTCCAGCAAAGTAGATAATACATTCATATATAAAGACCTAAGGTTGCAGTATCTAGACCCCACAGCACCTTGATCAGTGGGCCTCATGTGGCCCTTAATTCTTTTTTGTGGACCCTGTTGACCCTATCAGACTGCTCTCTACCTGCCAAAAATGGTAAGCTGCGACTTATGGAAATCTCCAGAAATGTTAAAGAAAGTCTAAATAGGTTTTAGTTCACTTTCTGCCATTACTTAACATAAAATAAATTTGTTTTTCAAAACTAGAAATGGACTTGCAATCACTTTGGGGTTTGTTTGATGCATTTTATATTTATATTTATATATATTTATACTTATATTTGTATGTATTTACTTATTCATTTTTGCATTTTTGGTTGACTCTGTGGGCTTTAATCTTCCAGAGGCCTAAAAGACTGACAGACTCAATGAAGTTAGCTGTTATGTCACCTGGACCAGCAAACTGAAGCTTTCATACTTCAATAGTAGTACACAGTTTGTATACAGAAGGTCTTAGGTCCCTTTCCTGACACCTCCAAGCATGCTGAGGGAATGTAGTTTCTGAATCAATACTTTAGCTTTCTTGTTGTTCTCCACACTAGGGAAACATCCATCCTGGATGCTTGTCATGGAGACCTATGTGATCCAAAATAATGGCACTTACACTTAAGGTGCTCTGGAGACCAATATGCATACTTGCTAGAGGCAGTGATATTCAAAACATCTTTGGATGTCAATTAATGGGTGGGGGACCCTCAAAGTGTTTGAAATGTAATAAATGGGGAAGGGGTGGAATTGAAGAAAAAAGTAAATAGTTTTTTTTAATGAGTAATTTTTATCCTTATTGCTAACACTATTCAGCATTTTCACAGTAATTTTGCTGAACTTTTAAGTTAGTTCTTGCAGTGGGCCATAATTCTGAGATGGTTTCCGTCAGCGCTTGGAAAAATACTTCTTTTGGATACAATTTAGTGTCACCCTCAGATATTGTCTAGAGTTTTTGAGACTCTAATTGCTCAGCCTATGAATCTCATGTTTTGAACTTTATCTCCCAGAATTCTTGACCATTAATGATGGTTTCAGTTTAGTTCACCAACCATTGATTTTCCAGATATTTTGTACTTCATATCTCTAAATTGTTGACTACAGTCATGTTCATTTAGGCTTCTGGGAATGGCAAGCCAAAAAACACCCATTGAACCAATGGATGAGAATCACTAGGCTAGATATCCAATCTGGTTGGAACTGCTGATAGAGCTATGTTGTCACTAGGACACCAAGCTCGCTAACAGAGGAGAGAGACCACTCAAAGACATTTTGTCCAGGTCCACTTCAAATATGGAGCTAACACTAGTCTTTCAAGCTGAGACTTGGAATATGTCTAGTAGAAGATTTTGATTCATTGTGCCCAGGCAAGGATACAGTGCTACTCCACAATTCAAAACTGATCCATAGTCTGGTGAATCCAGAAGTTTAGTTCTAGATGACTTTTCTGGGAGTCAGTGTTGGTTATCCATATTTCATTACAAGACGAGAATAGCTAGGTCTGAAAATGCAAAAGTCTGCACAGCCCACCCCATTGAGTCTCCATATCATATAAACTTCCTAGTTCAGTCTTTGGCTTTGAGAATGTTGTACTTGGTAAACAGTTGGCTTTTGCTTAGCAGCAGAATAGATTTTACTGGTGAAGAAATCTAATCTTTTCCTTGGATAATTAATTCAAGTTTGTTCACTTTCATACATGCCTTGTGAGTATTCATACCCAAACAACATAACACGCTAATATTTACAGATACTTTAATATCGCTTAGATTGTGATGGGCAGGTAGAAGATAGAGAGGTGAAAGGCTAACTAGCTGATTTATGTTTAAACAGTTTTATTCATTATAGAGCAAAGAAAGCAAGAAGGACGGAAGGAAGGAAGGAAGGAAGGAAGGAAGGAAGGAAGGAAGGAAGGAAGGAAGGAAGGAAGGAAGGAAGGGTTAAAAGCTTTCTAAACAAGACAAGTTGGGGAGGAACATGTGATTGCCAAACAAACATCAAAGTATTTGTGTGTATGCATGAGTATGGTACTAGGCCAGGAGATCAACCAAAAGCTCTGACAAGTCCAGCCACTTAAACGTTCAAAAATCAAAAGCCAAATTATATCTCCAATCCAAATCAAAGAGTTTGGGGGCTGAATGAAGGAGATTATGTATTATGTGTCAGGTAATGGTCAGTAATATTTTAAATGTGCAACCTTTTAGGCATTATTTTTAATCTACAAATCTTGTGATATGGATCATTTTCTGTGTTTTGTAAATGAGGAAACTGGGAATGAGTCATGTTGACTTATACAAAGTTGGATAGTGAATCAAACACTTAAGTTTGAGTCCAAGCAGTTCTTTGTAATGAAACCTGGAGCACAATCAAACAACGCATTTCACCCTTCTCCACATTTGGTGATGCAATTATCAGTTAAAAAGGTATGTCAAAATGTGTCTAAAAGTTCATGTTTTGGACAAAATACATTTAGAGATATGTTATTTGGTATATTTGGTATAACATATATATATACATGTGATTGTGTGAGAATATATGTGTATGCACATATATATTCAACAATATTATCTAAATGCAAATTTTCATGCAGCAATGGAACTAAACAAATTCCACTGTAAAATTGATATGGACTAGATGTAGAGTGAAGGCCCATGGTGCTACTGAGAAATGTGAATATTTCTCCATTTTAGTGTTATTGTTATTGTTTTGCTTTGTTTTGTTTCATTATACTTGTTCTATTTTGTGAATTTTTGTGACATGGGGAAAGTATATGTTTGACATGGAGTGTTGTGCAGATTTTGGAATTTTTGTATGTACTTTTCTCAAGGTATATGTATATACTTGGATAAACATTTGTTTTTTTGTTTTTTTGTAATATATGCATTTCCCCCTTTTACTTAGCATTTAGTCAATATGCACATTTTTCAAACACACTCAGTTTTGAGCTTTGTTCATTTATTCACATGTAACTAAAAGAGGGAAAGAAAAAAAATTAAAGATTCTTCTCAATGATATTAAACTGAAAGATGCATCTATGCTTTCATTTATTGAGCTTTAAAATGCACTTCTCCAGTTGTTGATATCTACAGTTATCGTCAACAGAAGTTCATTTTAAAACTCAATTAATATGGATTCATTTTCCTACTTCTAGCAATAGCATCCCCTCCAGTAGCAGAAAGACCAAGCAATAATGTACCAGGACAAAAAGACCCCACTAGGCTTTGAGAAACGTAGTTTTTTTAAAAAACCGAAGGGAATGAAAGATGTAAGTGTACATATTTTGAATTAAACAAAACCCAGAACATCTGCCTGATTTGAATTTATTAAAGAATTCTCTCTGTGTGTATATTTAAGCTGTCATACATAGAGAAAAAATCACTATGTGACTTTTAGCCAGCGACCTCGTCTTTCTCCACCTGGCCTACTTAATAGAGCTTTTGTAAGGATAAAGTGGGAAAAAGGGGTCTCATCTATGATGTCTTAACCTCATTGGAGGAAAAGTGGGAAATAAATGCAGCTAATCAAATAAATTATAGATACACAGACACACTTTGGGGATACTAGGTTTAAATGTGTTTTCTGGGAGGCACAATAATTGCTTCAACATTAAAAGCTTTGGCTTATTATGTGATAAGCACATTCAGTTCTTCTCTTTTCACACCAGTATTTATTCTCCTTGCTGCATGCACTAGGCTGCCTTTGAAGACATCCACATGTACTGTCAGTAAATCTTTGTGCTTTAATTGCATTCATCTGGGGACTTGTTAGTGCAAGATTTAATAGTCTTTGGGGTATTCTCCACTGAAGTTTTAAATGTGTTGGTGCCATCCTGCTTGTAGTGAGATTGCAGAGAAAAATGGGACCTATGGGAATGATGCCAAGAGTCCAGTGAATAAGGAAATGCACATGCTGGCTCAAGAACATTGTCTTTAAGTGTCCCTCAATGTCCAGTATGCTCTATAAGGGGTGGCATGACTCTCTCAGAACCTCAGTGAAGAAATACTGCAAGAGCAAATTGACTTGGTAGAAGGTATATTCATCACTGTCTTTTGGATAGTCTCCCCTGGCCTAAACAAGCTATAATTTCTCCTGTATCTTTCCAAGAAAACAGCTGTTGTTGTTTGTGATCTAGTTGGTCCAGCAATGCTATTTACTGAGCACTCATTAAATGCTTCCATAATTATTCACAGGGACATAATGAACAGAACGACACATTGAAAGTTTATGGGCTGTGATAACTGCCCAACCATATTCTGCTTTTGTTGTAAGCCTGTGTTTATGACAGTGCATTTGTGGTCTCCAAGCAACTTCTCCTCAATCTGTAGAGTCACACTCTTGTTTCTATTGTTTTACCCTGTTGCTCTTTACGGGGTCAGAAAAGATGGGAGACATGACTCAATTAATGCTGAGCAGCTTCATAGATGTGTGCTCAATATTTGATGAACGCAGAATAAAGGAATAGCTTTCATATGTTGTTGGGTCACTACAGAGAGTAGTTAGAAGACTGTCATGTGTAAGGCACCACTAAGGATGATGACTAGCTTAGAAAAAACAAAGAAAACACGATTTATTTTAGGAAGTCCATCTAAGGATGCTGAGCTATACTGTGGGGCCTTTCTGTACTACACTGTTGCAGTGCTATTATTTCACTTTCAACATCCTGTGGAATTCTGGGGTATGTAGTTTACTGAGGCCAAAGAGCTCTCTAGCTGAGAATTCTAAATGCCCCTTCCCTAAACTGTAAGCCCCAGGATTCCATAGGATGTTGGAAGGGGAATAATAGCATTTTAACAGTGTAATGCAGAGAGGCTCTATGCTACATGTTACAGAAAGATCTAGAAGAGGACAGTCTGGGGAAGGAAATGAAGTTATCTGTATGAGTATTGGTCTACATCACAGTAAGAATATTCATAAATATTTGTTCCAAGGTCGACAAATGGGTTTTCCAATAGTTTGGAAATCCTGTCAGGAAGAATAAAAGACTAGTAAGACCCCCTCGGCCATGGAAACCCAGTGGGTGGCCTTGGATGCATCATATATTCTCAGTCCTTGAAACACTGTGATAGGTTTGCCTAAGCATTGCCATAAGTCAGAAACAACTTGAAGGCATACAACAGCAACAAGAATCTTATGTAATTTTCTCCATGTATTTGAACATTCCAAAATGCTATGGAAGAATTATTTAGCATAGAAAAACTCATTACTTCTTGTGCAAACCCACTGCTTTCTGCTCAGAAAACACTGTTTTCAGCACAGGAAACCTTTTTATTACATAGACAAAAAAAATTAATACACACACACACACTTTTTTCCTATGGAGAATAATTCCACCACTATACTTGAGAATGTTTAAATATGGGGGGAAATGAGGCAGAGGAAAATTAGTTTTCTCCCAGAGCAAGGAAAAAGTCACCACAACTATTCAATGTCTCCTGCAAGGATGAAAAATTCAAGGATTTACATATATTACAGAGGTGGCTAGAACAAATGAGGAAAAGTCAAGTTGCCCTACTTACTGTCTTGCTGCCCCCGTATGTTTTCTTTGTTGCCTGAACAAAACATCATTGAGCTATTCTACACTTTCAACAAGGACAACTCATTATGACATCAACATCACAACTCTTGTCAGAATCATTTCTCACATTTCAACATCCAGTTGTCAGCTCCTAGCAGTCAAGTGGTGATGAACTGAGTGATATCCATACTTCTGTGAATTACATAATCATCTCATAGAATTCATATTGTGGCTTTCAGTGAATCTCATACTGGGCTTGGAGAATACACTAAAAGGCAAGTAAATCATAGAATCATAATCACGTGAGCACAAGGGCCGTTCAGACCAAACCTTGCTGTGCAGTAAGACACAGTTAAAGGCTAGTGGGGTGCCACAGTTTTGTGTGCTGGGCCCAGTGGTATTCAACACCTTTATAAATGACTTGGGTCATGCAATAGAGGGCATGCTTATCAAATTTACAGATGATACCAAATTAGGAGAGGTATCTAATATCTCAGAGGACAGGATCAAAATTTAAAATGATCTTAACAGATTAGAAAGCTGGTCCAAAACTAGCCAATGAATTTCAGCAGGGAGATATGTAAAGTACTACACTTGGGAAGAAAAATAAAGTAAAATGCACAGATCTAGGATGGGTGACACCTGGCTTGACCACAGTACATGTGAAAAGGATCTATAAGTCTTAGTAAACCACAAGGTGAACATGAGAACAGTGTGAGGCAGCATTTAAAAAAGCCAATGGAATTCTTGGCTGTATCAATAGGAGTACAGTAGTGTTTAGGTCAACAACAGTGATAGTACCACTCTATTTCACATTGGTCAAACTTTACCTGGAATACTGTGTACAATATTGGGTAGCACAGTTCAGGAAGGATATCGACAAGTTGGTCCATGTCCAGAGGAAGGCAATCAAAATGGTAAAATGCCTGTAAACCATGCCCTATGAAGAACAGCTTAGTAAGCCCGGAGAAGAGAAGGTTAAGAGGTGACATGACAGTCATCTTTAAATATTTGAAGGGTTTGTCATATAGAAAATAGAGCAAGTTTTTTTTTTTCTACTGAAGACATTAGGACATGGACCAATGGATTCATATTACAGGAAAAGAGATTCCATCTACACATTAGGAAGAACTTCCTGATGGTACGAGTAGTTTTCCAGTGGAATATGAATCCTGGGAGTGTGATGGAGTCTTCTTCTTTGGATATTTTTAAACCAGAGGTGGGATACATGGCCACCTCAAACAAAACATCTGATCATATAATAATCATGCTGGGCATGAATAGTCCACATAATCTCTGTGAATTGTAAAGTTGGCCCTTTTCACAAGGCATTTTCCATGTGAAAGGGGGCCTGGAGCGCCACACAATTGTGAGAAGCAATCTGCATGATGCACTCACAATTGCACGATGCTCCAGGGGTCGGCAGGCGTCGATCGTGTACCTTTTCATTTTCGGCTACATGCTCCCAGGCCCCGGGCACTTACCTGGCATCCAGAGCCTCTGGAGCCATGCCGGTCGTGCTTCCTGCCCTAGCACAGCCTGGGAAACTCCCAGGCTGTGCTGCAGAAAGAAGCGGTGGGGCTCTTGTGCAGGCAGGCAGCTCATGCAGAGCCAAAGGACCTCTGACGCAAGAGCCTCTTGCTGGAGGCTGCTCGCATGATCCCCACACCCCAGTGCCAGAAGAAGGTAAGATGCGAAAAGGGCCTATGTTTTGGATAAAGGATGCTATGAGCATAGGCTGCACCTTGGCCTTCACCCCTGCTTAAATGAAAAACCTGATGGCTAGTTTAACCAGGTCCTCTTTATCTTCCTCCTCCTGAGGTTCTCCTTCTTCTTATCTAGGCCATTTCTGCACTACACTGTTATAATGCTATTATTACACTTTCAACATCCTGTGGAATTCTGGGGTTTGTAGTTTCCTGCGACCCAAGAACTCTCTGGCTGAGAATTCTCAATGCCCCTCCCTAAACTGCAAACCCCAGGATTCCACAGGATGTTGAAAGTGGAATGATAGCGGTATAACAGTGTAATGTGGAAATGGCTCCAGTCTTCTCATCCTTCTTTTCCACCTCCATGTACAGAAACATGAATACATCCACGCATTCACCTGGAAGGATTTTCAAGGTTGACTGAGGGTGACTGAAGAAGTTGGTCCCTGAGGGGGAGAGTCAGCTGAATAAGGGATAGAATCATAACCCACACTAGGCATAGCTCCTATTTGAACCTGCATCTGCCCCTAGTCATACCAGTGGTGAAGTGGAAAGTGGAACACTAGGCCATGGCACCCATTGGAATGGAGCCTAGGCCCAGAGTGGTTGGGCATTACAGTCATCACAGAGGAACTGATAGGGCCCTGTCTGCTAGGATGTCCTGAGGGTGTTATCTATGCCTTCTAGAGCCAACTATAAATATGTATGAGTAAGCGTATCAGGCATCTCACCTGCTGTCACTTGGGCTACCACCACTTCTGGCTGTCCCCTGATATCACTTGAAGAGGAATAAACTGTCTCATTACATACCCCAGTTGCTACTGGTGTTGCTGATTCCTCCTTCTGTCTTTGCTTCTCTATGGCATCAAGATGAACCTTAATCTTGTTAGTTACCCCCCTTTTTTTTTTGATGTCCTAGAAGTTATCCTCATGGTAGATATCTGTCTAGGGGCACATTGGTCCATTCAAGACCCTTCCAAAGTAATTCTTTTCCCCTCTTCATCTGATGAAGAGGACAGTTCCACTAGCAGGCATTTGTGGGATTGTTTCTTTGCAGGCCAGTTGCCTTTGGATCCACCTATTTTAGGGGTCATTGTGTTGCTGAGGACCCAAGTTCTAATCCAATGCTTGGTTTACTCATTGGGGCTGAATACCTCCTTCCAGGAAAAATGACCAAAGATGTGCGTATTTTGGGTAGGTAGGGGTTGCACTGAGACAGGAAGCGTGACTGGCCCAGCTCCCCAGATTCTGCACACAAGGTAAGTGCATGCGGGGCCTGGAAGCAATGTGCGACCACGTACCATTTTCAGCTTAAAGCCCAAAATGAAAAAGTGCAGGAGCAGCACCTGCCAGGCCCTGGAGTGTCACGCAAATGTGAGTGCGTCATGTAGACCGCTCCTCACATTTGCGCGATGCTCGAGGGGACCTTTCGCATGGAAAATGCCATGTGAAAAGGGCCCATGAGGCAGCTTAAGTACCACATGCAGGGCCTTCCCAGTCGGGCTGCCTGAACTAGGTCAGGCTGTACTACCTCCCTAGTCCCCCAACAACAGCTAAGATGGGCTAAGGAAAGGGAATCATCTTGTCCATAGGCTGACCCATTTTGCCCAACTCCTCCCACCACTGGGTGACCACCAGTAGCCGGGTCATGTCACACCATGGCCCATAGGCCCTGTCACCATGAAATCAGGCACCATGGCATTCAGTTTACTCAGCCTCCTCACTACTGTCCCATAAGGTTAGATCCCCTGCCTCCATTCTCCACTTGCTCAAAGTGAGTGTTCAAAATTCACAAGGCAAAAAGGGATTGCTGAGGATGGCAAATGGATGGCAGGGCCTTAAATAACCCCTAACTCTGCCCTCACACTCTCCATCATGGTACTGAACACCACAACATTGTTCTGTCCTTTCTAGAAGGGAGCAAACATGCCTTCCCTTTTGCATGGCTGTGCTGGATTGGAAGAGCTAAATTTAAATTGTAACCCACTTTGAATCGCAATTTTGGCAGAAAGGCAGGATAGAAATAAATATCACCACCACCACTACCATCTTAAGTGAAAAGAAAATATTTATAGCATACCACATAGACAGAGGGCAACAGGAACTGTTTGGAAAGGAAATTGTATCTCTACTAGACAGATGAAGATGGTAACTGATGGCTACTGTGACATGGCTGAGACATAAGCTGAAATCAGGTTGTTTCTGAACATGGTCATAACAACACTGGTGTAGGCGGTGGTGGCAGGAGGGAAAAAGGCTGCTGAAGCCATGGCTATGACAGGAAGTAAGACTTTAGAGAAATAAGCTGTTTGGAGCTGGCAGATTTTGCCTTCCTTCCTTCTACAGTTCAGTGTGACCCTGGAAGAATACAACCAATGGGAAGGGACAGTGGGAGTGTAGTCAGACCCAAGAGCATCAATATGCTAGGAAAAGAAGCAATAAATAGATCAGACAGCACAAGATGGAAAAATATCAGGGAGCATTAATGAGCCTTCTTTTTCTGCTTTTCCTTGTGGATGCACAGCTGCAAGTGCAGTTGGACATTTCTCCTCTTCCAAAAGTTAGTGCATTCTAGAGGCTGGGAGAGCACACATTTCTCCACCATTCCAAGACTAGAATGGATAGAAATAAAAATTTCCCTTTAGAAAAGAATGGAACCTACTGCTCACAAACACTTTTAATGCACATCATATAATTCTCATCGTTGTTGGATATCAACTGTGACTCCTACAAAATGAAGGTTAATTTCTGTTTATAATCATCGTGTTGTGCTCTCTCCATGCCATGGGACTGTATGTAGGATATGGGAAATGTGTATGTATGAGAGATGTGCCAAGTATGACAGAGATGAATGGGAAAGTTCTTAGAGACACAAGGTGGTACCAAATGGTCAGTGTTGTTTACCAGATGGGACAGTAAATAGCATTTAGCTAGCCTAGCTAAGAAATGTTTGTTTGTGCCTGAGGACAGCAATCAATGAGTGATTTACTAGGATTAGACTGCAGGTTACTAAAGTAGGAAATGTAGTTAGAATATCAAAGGACAGGGCATGAAATTCAAAAGATCAAAGTAACCAATAGAGAAGAAAGAAAGAAAGAAAGAAAGAAAGAAAGAAAGAAAGAAAGAAAGAAAGAAAGAAAGAAAGAAAGAAAACAACATAGAAGTTGGGAGGTGCATGAACCTGGAGAAGCTACCAATGGGCATCATGTATGGAGGGTAATGAAGTATTATGTTTTACTATATAACCAGATGAGTGATGTGATTATTGACTCCACCAACAGTTGTTAATTAGCCTCTTGTGTTCCAATAACATCATGGAAAGTAGACGTGTTTTCTTGAGAGACACAGAACAGCAGCATACAACAATAATAATAGTGTGAGATATATTATGCCACCTCTGTGTGTGTGTGTGTGTGTGTGTGTGTGTGTGTGTGAAAATATATTAATCTTATAGTTGTGTTTTTTCCGAAGAAAAAACACTATTGTGCCAGGCATGTTTACACTGAAGTAACCCGTACATGTGTCTTGTGTGTTCTGAATTTCAGCGTTTCTGTAGAAACTTATAAGTGTGTATTCAGAAGTGAGAAAGGAAAGAATACTTTAAAAATAGTCAAAAAAATGTGTTTCTTGAGCACCAGGAAACTCTGACAAAGACAATCATGGCCTAATGAGAATCTTTGCATCTCAGGACTTATTCTATGCAGAAGTCACAAAGACTTTTTTTGTCTGTCTGTGCAAAAAACTATATGCAAATTTTGCACAAAGAAATCCCAAACAGCAAAATATCTACAAAGACCAAGCAAGTTTTGGAAATTTTCTTGTAGCAGAAAGAAGACTGCTAAAATTAGTATTGCTTACTTCAACCACAAAATCAGAGGCAAGCCCCATCGAGTTCAATGAGAATGTCTTTCAGGATGGCCAGAATAAAATAGTGCATGCAAACCCTGTGTTAGGATATGGGAGGGAGGGTGCTCTCTTTATCTGAATTCCAATAGCTGTTTGGAGACATGTGATGCCTTCCTTCTCCTTCCTAACAAATTGCATTAGTCTCACTGAAATGCTTTTTTAGCTTGCCTCAGAATCCCATGGATGTTTCACTGAGTACGAACAAACACCTTCCAAATTCACCTCACATTTCACTGCAGGTGCAATTCAGTGGCAGCTCAAGTTATGTTTTAAAAAGGTTAGGGCAGACAGACTGTGAGAGAGGAGACTGTAAATTTTCTTGGTCAGAATTTGTTTTTCATCTTTTATAATGTTGGAATAAAATATGAGTAGGCTTTGTGCAATACCTTTGATGTGTGTGTATGTGTGTCCTCCCGTGGCCTCTTGGGAACAAAGCAGCACAATTTTATCCTACTCTGGAGAGGACTGTGATACAGCTGATTGTATTATGCTGGTATTGCAGTTACAATATTAATGAGTGAACGCTTCCCTGGAGACATCATTCTAGGTTTGAGAGAAAGGAAGAGGATTAAGACAAAAATTGGTCCACAAAAAAAAAAAAAAAAAGGCAGCAAATGCTCTGCTGTTTTAGAAATGGCATCCACATTCAAATCTATTTTGTAGACTGACAGTCACATATTGTAATATTATTATTCCAGAAGACAGAATATTACTTCAAAACCTTAATACCAAAATATCTGACTTTTTGTTGTTGTTGCATTAGGAGTTCACTGCCACACCAGATGTGACAATAGCAATCAGTTGCTATTCACATGGCTGACCATTCATGTAAAGAGCAGAACAACAGAACAATGTTTATTTTATTCTTTTTTAGTTAAAGATGTTCCTAAACAGAGGAATTGGACCTTCCCCAAACTTACATCCCCACATTATTCATCAACAAGCAGGCACATAGAATCATAAGCCCTTTTTGCATGCCGTTTTCCATGCGAAAGAGGGTCTGGAGTGTTGCATGATTGTGAGGAGCAATCTGCAGGATGCACTCACAATCGCGCGACACTCCAGGGGCTGGCAGGGGACGATCATGCACCTTTTCATTTTTGGCTGGAAGCCATGCGATTGCGCATTGCTCCCAGGCCCCACGTTCACTTACCTGGTGTGCGGAGCCTCTGGAGCCATGCTGGTCGTGCTTCATGCCCCAGTGCAACCTGGGAAGGTCCCAGGCTGTGCTGCAGAAGGAAGAGGCGGAGCTTTCATGTGATCAGGCAGCTTGTGTGGAGCGGAAGGATCCCGGATATGAGAGCCACTTGCCAGAGGATCTTACATGATCCCTGCACCCCAGTGCTGGAAAAAGGTAAGGTATGGAAAGGGCCATAGAAACACAGAGTTGGAAGAAACCACAGTGGCCATCGAGTCCAACCCCATGTCATCTAGCTAACTGTAAGGGGCAGCTGGTATCTCTATTGACAGTGAGGACTTGAATCTGCTGTAGGTTTTCATCTGAACTTCAGGAGGTTGAACTAAGGAGCTGTACAAGGTCCTGACTTCTATCCTCCCCTTTGGTCAGCAGCTTGGATAGCTTTTTTTAAAGTTCAGAGTAAACCCAGGAGCAAATTTTCCACCTATAAAGTGGAGTATTGCTTGATAGAAAGCAATCCTAGCCTTTAAAGGGGAGGGGAAACCAGGCAGAACCCCTAACTTTCTGGAGCAGGATGTTTTTAAAAATGTGCATATGTATGTACATGGTGGGTTTTGATTACCACTCATAAATTAACAAAATACCTCTTACTTTTATTAAGATGTGCACCCTCCACAGGCTGTAAGAGAAATTGACTCACCTGTTGCTGTATTAATTGTCTCTCCCTCCTCAGTCATCTTCTCCCCGAAACATGTAGTACGCCAAGAGCACCAGAAGGTAGCCAGACAGACTCTATGCATGCGCCAAAGAGAGATTCTATTCTCCTCTCTTTTGCTCTTTGTAACTGATTAGTGGAATGCTCAGGGGGGGAAGTTCAATAGGTTTAACATATAGCAGAGTTGGATGGGACATCTAACAATCTGTACTGACTGTGAACTTCGTACACATTAGCTGAATCCTGCAACTCAACCTCATCATTTATTAAAAGGCACACACTTTTTACAAGCTTTCTGGCCCTCCAATAAAGGACACCTAGCAACCCTAGCAACCATCCAAGTACTAACCAAACCTGATCCAGCTTCTGTAAACAGTGGTAAATTATCAAAAATGTGTAGAGCAACCCCTGACACTGTGCTTGAATCCCCCTCCCTTCAGATGCTCTGGCAGTGGAAAATTCCTTCTCAGACTTCACAGGTTTGCACTGTAACGCTTCCCACCTGACTGATGTGTTAGAGGTTCAAGATGGCATCTCCTTGCCTCATCAGCTTCCATCTGTTCTCTGTTCTCATCTGAAAACATCTTTTTTCTCTGCTCATTTATTTTTTCTTCAGAATATTAACTATTTTATTTTTTGTTTTATTTTCCTCAATTGTGAATGGTTTAAAAGTTCTCTTTTGGAGTTAATATCTTTTTGAATGGAGGACACATGAAATTGGTGACGTCTTCACATCAATTGCACCAAAGATAAATTGAACTGGCTTCTGAAGCTTCTGAATGCAGAATTTCATACAAAAAGGTGAGACACAAATAAATGGATTGAATAAGGATTTCATTTTATTTCAACTTATGAAACAGATCTGCTAAAGAAACTGATTATTCGGGACTTGTTTCTTAGAATCTATCCTTTTTATCATTTTTTTTTCCCAGGGCTGATATTCCAAGTAGTAACAATCTGTTTATCATAATGTGATTTTCCTCACCTGTGTGTCCTGTATCTACCGTGTTTTGTTTTGAAACTGATCATTGGAAAGTCAAACACGGTTTAACACAGGCACAAAATTCTGAAAATCCTGTTATGGAAGAGAAAATAGGTTAAAGGGAATATGCTTTCCCTTTGTTTGCCCCTAGGTTTCCACTTAGGATGAATTTCTTTCCAAGAAAAGGGTACTTTCTCCTAAACCACAACTCTTCAAGTAGTGAAGGGGCCTCCTACATTACTTCTCCTCAGTATTTCAGTTCTGAATAAATGAGATGAATCAGTGAAGTGAATTGAAATGGATGATGCAAATGAACTCAAAGGTGATTTCTATTCTGTCCATGAGCCCTGTGGCTAAGATGGTGATCCCTTTTCAATATACTAATGCACCAGTTTTTCACCGTGGCTATGTTTATATTCTACCTTTCTGGGGGAAAAAACTGCTGACAGGACTATCCTGCTTAAAATATTTTGGGACCACCCAGAGTTGAACATCCTGAGTGACAATACTGAGGGGAAAAAAAATACTGTTTCCTTCTTGTCAATCTGGTCAATGGGGAAAACATCCCTACTTGACTCATAACTGATAAGCTGTTCCTATAATGAAATCATGAGATACAGTAATTGAGTATGAAAGCAATACCAGCAGGGCAAGAAAAGTGACAATTTCAGGCCTCTTGTCCTTAGTGACATGTCAGCAGCATGCATCTATAACATTGCATCACTATGTCAACTCGCCCCCATCTCCCACTAGGGCTGGATTTAACATTAGTTCACCCTTGCATGCCACTTTTTGGGGAAGGAGTGAACTTAGGCCCTTTCCGTGTCACCCTCCCAACCTGCCACAGGGATGGGAGAAGGACAGGACTGTGAGAAAACTTATGCACAACATCGTCATGGTCCCATCCTGCCCCCATCCCCAGGCAGTGTGATTGTGCCACAAATCATTGACACGTTTTCCCAATGACTGGTGATTGCACTGCCATCCCACCATGCACCTGCACTTATCTTACTTGTAGAGGTCCTGGAAATACACTGCTTGCCCTGTGGAAGGAAGAGGCATGTCCTTCTCTCTTCCTGTATCTTGGAGGCAGCCGGCATAGAGAGAAGTGCTCCTGTTGCACTCCTCTCTGAGCAGGACCCACTCTGGATGCCTCTGGGATGAGGTAAGGTGCAAAAAGACTCTTAGTTTATCATCACAACTCAATCATTCATTTGCTTTTTATTTTATTTCTATCCCACACTTATTTTTCTCCTGGCATGTTACCCAAGCTGGCAAATGAAACAAATTAAAATAAAGCACAGCTGAAACCTTATTATACAAAAACAATTAAATAAACAATGCTATTACAAGCAGAAAGTTAAATCAGCTCAAACTCATTTAGAACATACTAAAAAAATAAAAAAGCACGGCACACTCCATTAAAAGACCCTTCTGCTACATCAGTTCAGAGCCAAGGCCTTGCCTAAATGAAAATGTCTTTTCCTGTTGACAAAAGTAGAACAGACACAGAGCTAACAGAAACACACACACACACCGTATGAGGGAGTTCCGCAGTTTGGGAGCAAACCCTGAGGTCATTTCCACAGTACACTGTTATAGTGCTCTTATTCCACTTTCAACATCCTGTGGAATTCTGGGGTTTGTAGTTTACTGAGGCCAAAGAGCTCTCTGGCTAAGAATCTATGTTACTGTAGTTTATAATCCGGATCCAAGGCTTATTAAATATAACCTGATATCAAGAGATTGCTCATTCCAAACCGCTCCTCTTCACGTGCTTGCGAGGCCCCCAGACAAGCATGCACACGGGCATGGCTGAAATAGCTGAACAATACAAGATAAATCCAGGCAGGCCAGTAATTTGCTGGAATGCAGGTTCAGGAGACCTCCAGGCAACAACACTTTGAACCTATATTATGTATGCATGCAGCATACAAAAGATTCTCTGCCCCAAGCAGGCAGCTTGATGAGCTGAATAGCCAACTGTCAAGCACTCCCTATTTGCATACTGTCTGCGCTATTGACAACTCTGTCATAATTCAATCATCTAAAGTATTGACCTCTCGGAGGCTTTGTCTCCAACCCAAAACCCATTGTTTTCCCTGGGAACGGACTAGCCTACAGGCACGTTTTCCCCTATAAGAACCCCTCATTTTGAGCACTTCTTCGGATGGCTCCTGGCTTCCATCCCGCCTTGCTGCCGCTCCGTTCATTGAGCCTTCCCCTCAGCTTCCACGTGTTGAGAATCTCCTCTCCAACTGACTTGACTTTTCTTCTGACTATCTGGGCTACATGATCAGGTATAGTATTTCCCCTGAAAAATCCCTCTCAAAATCCTCTATCGAAACTCCTACCTTTATCTTCTTAGGTCTGTGTGAGTGATTCCATATGTGCGTGTTGACTGTCTTTTTAATAAAGAAAACAATTTTTATTTACTTCTGCTTGATTATTGACTCAGCCTGACCCCGTAAACATTGGGTCCAAGATCTCGGTAGGTTGCCCTGCCTCTTGCATTGCTATATCTTGTGCTCTTGCTAATTCCCATTCCCCATTATTTGGAGCACATTGAGGTGTCCCTCACGGGAACCCAGAAATCAGGATAACATCTAAAAGCCCCTTCCTCAACTGCAAACCTAGGATTCCATAAGATGTTGAAAGTGGAATAATAGTACTGTAACAGTGCAGTGCAGAAATGGCTTGAGAATGCTCTCTCCTGTGTCCTCACGAAACATACCTGCAATGTTGGTAGGAATGAGATATAGCTCTCTACCAAAGACCTTAAAACTCAGTCAGACTTTTTATTATTTTATTTTATTTTATTGACCTCTTAATACATAAAGAGCTGCAGATTGGGGTCAGTCAAGGAACAACTCCTTCTCCACAAAAAGGCTGTTTCCCACATAGAAAACACTGCTTCCTGTGGATATCAATCACATTCATAATTTGTACTGAATAATTCCTGAACTGTGGAGTTTATGATCAACCCAGGATTATGGAAGGGAATTCTAGATTTTTCAATTACAAGAGATGTTAGGAAACAGCAAACTTTCTTCTTATAGCTTTGAGACATTCAAAAACTTTTTTCCCCTTTCAATGACAAGAAATTGTACAACTTTTCTGAAGAAAGGCACAGAACTTCCTAAAAAGCGGCATAGTCTTTGGAAAGCTGTACAGCTTTCCTATAAAACTTATGCATGTAAAAGATGTCATATGAAAGATAGAACAAGTTTGTTTTCTGCTGGTCCAGAGACTAGGGCATGAGGCCATGGATTCAAACTACTGGAAATAAGATGTCACCTAAACATTAAAGAGAGCTATCCAACCAAGGACTACGCTGCCTCAGAGTGTGATGGAGCCTCCTTATTTCGATGCTTTTAAATAGAGGCTAATGGTCATCTGTTGGGAGTGCTTTGATTGTTTATTATTGCATGGTGGGATTTGGACTGAATGGCCCTTGTGGTCTCTTCCAGCTCTTATGATTCTGTACAGATGGAGGAGCTTCAGACAACTGGTGCCAGAGAAAACCACGGCACTGGACCTGATGCCCATAGACCTATGGGTTGTTGGAGGAATGAAGTAGTAATAGAAATCTATCTGTAGCTCCAATCATGAGGAAGAGCTATTTTAGGTGGTGAAGGAATTCAGGTAGTTTCAGATGGAAAACCTGGAGGATGAATGACCAGTGCCAGCTGCCTACTTATTGCAGTATTGTGCCTCCCTCCACAACAGGGGAAAGTCCATCAGGACTAGAACTAGGCTGTCTGCTATTGCCTTCTGACTGAAAGTGCAAAGTATTCCAGAAACAACTGGTGATTTTTAGATTCAGAAGGTCCTAGAAGGTTGGTCCAGAGAGAAGGACTCAGTAACCATTGCCAGGAAGCCTCTGTCCCCAGATATCCTTAAAGGCTTGGGTGGATTATGGCCAGAGATCTGCATCTTGCCATGTGAAACCCAATTGTTCTATGCTTGTGGTTGTTGGGTCAAAGTGGGACAAGTCTGGCAAAGCTTTATAATTTACAGATCTCTATTTGGAAAATAACCAAATTAGTCATTATTGTTTTTTGATGATTGATCAGTGCAGTGCTAGCACCTGTCTGCAGCTTCAGACCTACAGTGATCAGTCTTTATGCCCAGTCAAAGCACTAAGCTATCATGTTCAGGCCAGGGGGATTGAACCAGCCCCCTTATTCTGTCTTGCAGATTCCTCACCTTTGACCAAATACCAGTTCTGGCCTATTACCTCCAGGGCTCAAGCCACAATTGGCCTGAAAGATGTAAATTTGGCGCTCTGTTTGTTGTTGGTGCTGCTGTTATTGTTGTTGCTTTGTGCCTTCAAGTTGTTTCTAACTTATGGTGACCCTAAGGTGAACCTATCATGGGGTTTTCTGGGCCTGAAAGTGTGGGGACTCCCAATCAATTCAGTGGATAGCGTGCTGGCTTCATCTGCATGCCAGAAGTTTGTTAGGTCCTTTCAGAGATTAAGTTTCAATTTATTTGCCCTCATCCAGATTAAAAGCAGCTAGCTTCCATACAAAGCAATACTGACAGTCAATGTAGTACAGACCATGCACATATGCAACCTAACTCATGGCCATGGAGTCTGTCAAAGGGAGAGTTATTGCATATGACTTGAACATGAAGTATCCATATCATATTTTATGTTAGGACTACGTTGGAAATGGAAGAATCTGTTTCCAGATTCTATCACCCCAAAATAAGGTTTGCCAGGCTGAATAAGATGTGAATCAGTCCTAGGGGTCAAAAGGAGAGTACTTTACAATAATTCAAATTTAATATTATAGAGAGATGGCGCAGAAGAGCACATATCAGGAATTCTGTAAGAGTAAGCCTTGAATAAAGCACTGTCCGTGAGCCTCCCTCCTGAAAGGTTGTGCAAATACTGACCCACCTTTTCAAGTGGTTACAAGGAGTTCTACAAGAGTGAACAAGTAAGTGAGTGAGAGACAGATGCCATGGGCCAAAATGGTAATTTTCTCATCTATAATTCCATCATCACATCCCAGTCTGTCTTGCTTGCTCCTTGGACTGGAGTGTGACAAATGAAATAAAATTATCAAAGGACTTCAAAGTGCCAGAGCACTTCACAAGATGCATCAGTGCCAAGGTGTTTGGTTTCATTTTGCAAGTCAAAGAAGGTATTAAAGATGCATTTGTCAGAAGGCAAATCTCCCTGTTTCTCTTTCTAAATACAGTTTTTCCAAGGGTGTGTAGCCTATCAATGTAGGCAGCATTAATAGAGTATCGTTCTATTGGTTTTCAACAGAGAGAGGGGGCACTGTGAAAGAAAAACAAAACTTACTATAAGACCTTGGGTATTCTTTGGATGATGGTTTTTTGTGGTTTGCGACAAATATAATTTGCAAGAGATGACAAAAAATAATCATCTAATAACAAGACTCCTCTGTATGGACCTGGCTGGCTTCATTAATGGGTTTCTTCAAACAGAAATACAGCTGTCAACATGATACTTGGCAAGCACTGCATTTCACTGCAATGACAGATCAGAAAGGGGACCCTGGCATGGTTCCCCAGGCACTGTGCCACATAACATATTCAAAGAGGAAGAGATAGAAAATAAATCTGGCTGATATTGCCTCTGGTCCTTTATTGAAAACAAGACATTGGGTAATAGGTGACTAAGGCTAGAATAATACTTGGCTTTGTAGGCATGGCCTCTCTATAGCGAGCTTCCAGAGGTATAGATCAGAATTTAATTAGATCATCTTCCTGAGTTGTGAAATATTCTCAGGCTGAAAATACTCTGCCCAACCTGGCTGACCATTTTCACCAATGAGACTTAAATCAATGTTTTGCTTTTTGCTGTGTGCAAAGGAAGTATAAAACTTGTACTAGTGAGAATGCTCTTTATATTATTAATACTTCAAATTCCATCCTCCACTTTGGGGTTGGTGAGATCACCTAGGTAGGGTGAGACTCAACGAGTATTTAAGCATTAAGAATAAAAACAACCTTAGAAGTACAGTCTCCCTTCTGACTGGGGTTATCATGAGACATTTTACTGTCTGAGATACATAGAAAATGACTCAAAGTTCAGGGTACCCCAAACCATCCAAATGATTCTTGCATCTATGGCAGAAACACTGACAAGTACCTTCCTTTTTTCTTTTTTTTCCTGCCAATTTTTAGAAAAAGTAATGATTTTCTGACTTTTCATGTAACCAACAATCCAGTGCTTCAAGCAGCTGCCTTATGCTGTCTAATGGTAGGATTGCAGTGGCAGCTGGTAACACCAATGTCAGTGATGTGGTGAATTGACTCCAGCTTTTAGTACAAACTGCAATGCATTGAATTGGGGATAGGAGTCAGCACTTTGCATAGATTAAAATTTTGAATTCAGATTTAAATTTAGAGTGGATTCAACACCCCACTAACAGTGAAGCCACCAGCTGGTACAGGTACCTCTTCAGAAGGAAGAGATAGCTTTATAAATGATGAGAGGTGGATGTAACTTTAAATAACGAAACTGCAAATTGCAACAAACCACATGCATGGCACTCTATGTGGCTTGATGATTTTAGAAATTGACCCCTTACTTTTGTATTGCTTGTAGCTACAGGCTGGAGACGGCAATCCCCTCTCCCCTCAGGAAGGAGGGAGAGAACACTAGGCATGTTAATATTCTATGACCCTTTTCGCACAGCATTTGCCATGTGAAAGGGTGCTTGGAGCGTTGCACGATTGTGAGGAGCAATCTGCATGATGCACTCACAATTGCGCGACACTCCAGGGTAGGGCAGGTACCGCTCATGCACTTTTTCATTTTTGGCTTTCAGCCAAAAATGGTGCATGATTGCACATTGCTTCAGGGCCCCGCGCACACTTGCTGTGCATGTAGAGCCTCCAGAGCTGCAGCGGTTGTGCTTCTTGCCACAGTGCAACCTGGGAAACTCCCAGGCTGTGCTGTGGAAGGAAGAGGTGGGGCTCTTGTGCTGCCTGCTGGGAAGCAGGCAGCTCGTGTGGAGCTGAAGCAGTGGGGATGCGAGAGCCTCTCGCTGGAGGCTGTTCACGTGATCCCCGCACCCCAGCACCAATAAAAGATAAGGGGTAGATAGGGTGTATGAGTCATAACACAGGATGGGAAGGGAGACAGAAGAAGAGGGTATAAAACCCTATGCCAGCTCCTGCCATTATCTTTGAATGTTGCTTCTTTTCAGGAGAAGATGCCAGTCTGAAAGAGTTTGCCAGGCCATTTTTTAGAAATGGCCTTTACAGCTCTGCCTTTTGTTTGGTGCTGTTTTGGATGTGTGTTGGTGGTAGCATCTCTTTGGCAGTGACCTTTGCAAGTGTGGCATTATTTCTCAACATCCTCTGCCTGTTGGAAGTGGTATGCTGTTAGCTGTCTGATGGGATTACATGCACAACATATTGGTGGATGGGGTCCTCAACAAACTTACAATTTTAGGCAGGGATGACCTTTCAGGATGACCCATCACAAATGAGTGCAACGGAGAGTCAGGCAGAAACTTCATGGACATATTCTATATATGGAGGGAATCCTTATGAATCTCTGTCTTATAAAGAAGTTGCTTATGGAGAACAAACTCTATCTTTAGCTGATAATCTTTTTCCGGCTACTAAGGATGAGATATATTTGGGCGAGTATGCAGATGTTTTTATTTGGGAAGTTTTGAAAAAAAGGACAAGGAAGGAAGACATGAGTAAAAAAATAAAGGACACGGAAATTTAAAGAGCATGGGTTTAAAGAACTTGAATATATGTTAAATGGTTGCCTGGTTATCTCATGTTTCCAGTATTGTGGTAAAGGCTCTGCCTTGGAATGCTTTTCCCCATTTTCAACTCCTTGATAGAGGTTATGTTGATTTTGTTAGCTGCATGGCTGCAGTAGGATAGCACATTCTGTGTGTGTGCTGCTGTGAATCCAGTTTTTGTTGGGATCACATTCAGCTGCAGTTTATGATTCCAGCAAGGCTTAATCTGGGAGGTAGAACTGATAGTGCGTGCAAGTTGCAAGCTTCCAACATTCAGGCAGGGAAGGTGGTTGAACCTCATTACTTTGCTGAGAGTTCAGCTGACAAAACTTATGTTGTTAATGACATGCAAATGTAGACATGATTGCTCCATCTGTGGAACATTCTTTTATTACATGTGCAAAGATCAAGGAAATTGAATTCTGTAGAGATAAACTTGGCAACAAAAAGGAAGAAGTAGATGCTTCTGGACTCTCTGCTCGAAAATGAGACCAACCCATTTTATCTGACTAACCTATTGCAGCAATATTCCAGAAGTCATAGAATCATAGAGTTGGAAGAAACCAGAGGGGCCATCTGTCCTATCTCAATCCTGGCACAGCTGATAAATCAAACAAAACAAACTGAATATTTCCCAGCTTGTTACTTACTTCCAAGCAGTGAGCAAAGAGTCATAAATAAGTCCAACATAAACAAAGTCCAGCAGGGTTTCTCAGCAAGGGAGTGTCCAAGGTCAATCCTAGCATTTGTCAAGGCATCCAGCAAGGTAGCAGGTCAGATTAGTTCTGACAACTCCTGGAAGGGAAGGATGCCAGCTAAATAGACCCTAAGCCTAGCACAGCTGTGCCTTGATTGATTGCTGCCAGTTATAAATTCTGAGAGAGTGACATTAACTCTCTCTTTGCTGTCTGTGCTGTGAGAAGCTGGGTCCAGGTAAGTGTTCTTCTGTATCTGAAGAGGCAGGACTCTCTGTTGGAGCTGGCAACATCCTTTGTTCTGTTTCTGGCACTGTAACCTCTCTCTGTACTGCAGGCCCTGGCATGCCTTCTGCTTCAGATTCTGAGTCAAAGTCCCTGCTCTAGAAGCAGGGTATGACACCATCCACTCCAACCCCCTGCCATGAATGAACATACATCAAAGCACTCCCAACAAAGGTCTAGAGAACAGATATCTTTTAGAAGGGTTTACTCTTGATTTTCATATTCCATATGAGGGTCTCAGGAACTCTCATGTGACATCAACTGTACATTCTATTTATGTGATAGAATATGTTAGAAAAAAAGGCCACTTGTATTGGCTACTTGGTTAGGCAAACTTAAATCCACCCATTGATATTCTTATTAAGTATAGTAACTAACAATCATGAATATGAAATGGTTATGGATGATAAATCTAAGTAACTGTTCCATATTCACAATCACTGCTTAGTCACTATTGTAGCACTATTGCTACAATTGTAGCTCCCCTCAACTTATTTTATTGTGCATCAGCTTCATGAGGAGAAGGAGATCTATTCTGCTGCCTATCAGAACATGAGTGAATGATATTTCTTTCTGGTTTGGAGGGGTCAGGCCTGGAAACTAAGTAGCTGATACAGAATACTGGCCAACATTGAGAGGGGAAGAAGTCATGGTAGAGATTTATATCCTTTTCTCCCAGATCCCAATCTTAGGCCATTTCTGCACTAGACTGTTACAGGGCTGTTATTCCACTTGCAACATCCTATGGAATCCTGGCTTTTTCAGTTTTGGGAGGGGACGGACAGCCCCTCCCTAAACTGCAAACCCCAGAATTCCATAGGATGTTACAAGTGGAATAACAGCACTGTAACAGTCTAGGGTGGAAACGGCCTTAGTGTTTCCTCACTGGATGTAGTGATGAAGAAGAGACAAGTTGAGTACAGACTTATACATCACCTTTCCTATCCTAAAGGGGACTTTGATAAATGACCATCTTTCCAGTGACCTATGCACACTTAAACACATATCATTTGTATGATGAGGAGCTGTGAGGTAGGGGCTAAGTTTGCAAATTGTGATATTAAGTCAACATTTTGCTTCCTTCCTCTTAATACTCTGCATTTTAAAAAAAAAAAAATTCTTTTCATGAGAAGTTTTATTTGGATAGGGTACCTCCTGTAGGGTGTTTAATGTCCAGCACTGCTTTTCAAAGTTTCACCACAATTTTACAATGGGAGATACTAAATAAGGTAACATTTTCTTCAATAGTCTGATTTCTTATTGTTTTGATCTGCACAAAGTTGCCAACAAGAAAAGCTGGCTCAGGATTTTGTAGGCTTCATGGTTAAGTTGAATGTTTTTTTATCACATGAAAACACAGAAGATGCCATGTTTAGGCTTACCTGGAGAGGGTGTTGGGTTGGATTTGATTCTGCAGAGTTGTAGATGGCTAGAAGATAAACTGGCTGGTATGAAGAGAAACACATTTGATGCAAGCCCTAGAAAGAAAATAACACTTAAGGAACATCAGGAACTTGTAGAGCACTTGAAGTTTGCTGATAAAGTTATTGCCCCAGATAGAGTGCTCTTAAAGTGTTTATGTGATGCTATGTTTAGAATTAAAAGGCAGCATTATTGATTAAGAGTGATTTGCTTGTTTGGGAAATTTGAACACATTTAAGGTTGTTTCAGTCTAGAGAGATGACAAATGGATTAAGACTAAACTACAAATTAATTCAGATGTTTTTCCTTTTGGAGCATATTTTAGAGGACATTGGTGTGTTAGTGATTGTCCAGAGGAATGGAAACAAGAATATCTTACCAGGTATGTCATATTCCTTGATTTCTGAATCCTGTCTATTTGTGGACAAATGACCTGTCTAACCTCACAGTTAACTTTTGGTGTGAAAACATGGCAGCTACTCAGGTGATAAATCCTTCAACATCCAGGTCAGAGCGGCAATATGGTGTGTGCGTGCTTTCACATTGTAATGTTTGCATCATTACATTTTGTCCCTGGCTAAACATGTTCCTGGAGTCAATAATTTCACTGCCAATGCTTTGTATCATAAACAAAGCAGAGTTCTAACAGCTGACTGGTAAAGTGATGCCAGCAAAATTGTGGAAGTTTGGAGGTGTGAAGCTTAATGGATGAAAGCTTTGGCTGTTGCTCTCATTATAACATGACTTATAATAAGTCAAGTAATGAATTTAGGAACTTTGGAAACAACATAAGATTTCCTGAAATATGGCTAGCTTCAGTTTCTCACATCATGCAATTTACTATGCCACTCTGACAAAAGGGCCAGTTTACATATTCCATTATAGGCAAGTTAGCTGCTTCCTCATTCTTTGTAGCTCAGTCTCTGAGAAAAGAGGAAAAAAAGTAAGCCTACAATTTGGAGATTCAGTCTTTGGAGTTCAGAAAACAGAAAGAGAAAAACAAGCATTTTGTTGACATTTCATTGGGGATGTTAAAGGAGAAGCCTGGATAGCTGTGCCACTACATATTTAGTATGACAAACAGGGATAGTGATGGAATTGTTCTTGCAGTGAACTGCAGCATCTGTTCCATATTAGTTTTCTTGCCAGGGAATCTGATCTGCCATGTTATACTTGCAGCAAATGAAAGCTAGTTGCCCTTTTGGAGGAGAAGGCGCAGCAGCTTGAAGCCCATGAATCTACATTTTGACTAATCAGAGTGGATGAAGCTTTTTTAGAAGGACTGGAACAGACTGTTCCGGAAGGGCAAGAGTTGAGAGATGCCTCTAGATAGGGTGACAATTCTGAAACACAGGACAAAGATACTTGGAGAAATATGAAAGACTTTTGAGGCCCCTCCCTAAACTGCAAATCCCTGGATTCCATAGGATGTTGAAAGTGGAATAATAGCACTATAACAGTCTAGTGCAGAAATGGCCGTAATCTGAGGGCCACTGTCAACAATGTTTGATAATTCATGAAGGAAAGTAGAGGTCCCAGAAGATTGAAGGAGGGCAAATGTACCCCCCTTGAAAAAACGGGGGGGAGGAGACTGAGCAATTACTGATCATTCAGTTTGAGGCCTATATATATAGGCATATATATGTGTGTGTGTGTGTGTATATACATATATATATATAAATAAATATATATGGGCATCAAACTGAATGATAAAAAACATTCAGTTTGATGAATGATTCTATAATATTCTAGAACAGATCACTAAACTGTCAGTCTGTGCAGACTTAGACCATTTCCGCCATAAACTCTTATGGTGCTATTATTCCACATTCAAAATCCTGTAGAATTCTGGGGTTTGTAGCTTACTGAGGCTAAAGAGCAATCTGGCTGAGAATTCTAAAGGCCCCTCCTTAAACTTAAACTGAAAATGATGTTTGATCACGCATTGCTCCTGGGCCCTGCATGCGCTTACCTGTTGTGTGGAGCCTCCGGAGCCATGCCAGTCATGCTTCCTGCCCCAGCGCAGCCTGGGAAAGTCCCAGGCTGCACTGCAGAAGGAAGAGGTGGGGCTCTTGCACGAGCAGGCAGCTCGTGCAGAGCTGAAGCAGTAGGGATGGAAGAGCCTCTCGCCGGAGGCTGCTCACATGATCCCTGCACCCCAGCACTGAAAAAAGGTAAGGTGCGGAAAAGGCAACTGTAATTGCCTTGGAAGGTCTGCCTTGGAATGTGGTGGACTCTCCATCTCAAGAAGTTTTTAAACATAGTTAGATGGGCATTTTTTGAGAGTACTTTATTTGTGTATTACTTCATGAGGTAAGTTGGACTACATGGTCCTTGTGGGCTCTTGGAACTCCTGTGGGGGTAGGTGGAATAAAAAAGACAAGGTAAAAGGCTTATTGGTACTTTCCTTTCAGACAAAGAAGTGTGAAGCATTGAGTTTTGGCATTCTAGCTACTTCCAGTCACCATCTTGAGAGAGGAGATTCCTCCCAGAGGGAAGCAGTAGGAGCAAAGACAGCACCTGACCAATCAACAGCCATCACACAGCAGAATGTGCAGCCATGTGGCAGAGAGGTCACACCTCCACCAAGGGGGGGGGCTTTGCTCACCTAAAAGGAGGAAAAAAACATTTTAAAAACAAGCCTCACAAGCCTGGGGTGAGGAATGCAAAAGAATGAGAGGAAGGCAAGAACGTGCCTCACAAATAATCAGATTCATGAAGGTCAAACCCATGAATGTGGAGGGATATCTGTACTTTCTATTACATGCCATGTTATATTGCATTTACATGATAAATGCCATTATGTTATAAATGACATTATGTGATAAATGACATAGTAAATGTTACTTGCTGATTTGATTACATAATATTTTCACTAGTTGAAACTGTAGATTTATTACATATTATACAGCATCCCTAAATCCAAATACTTCTACACCATTTTATACTGTGGAATCCTTTACAGCATTTATTAGACCAATCCAGTTTTCATAGTGTTGTTTCTGTTATTCCATTTTGAATTTAACTCCCCTCTTCCCTTGTAACTGTCCTGTCCATAGACTTTGCCCTCCCCATCATCTCAGATTCACTATTTCAAGCTCTTTCCCACTTGATATTTTAGAACAATTGTCCTGAAACAGTACTTTTGTATCATCTCTCAATGCTTCAGTCATAAGGGCTAGATCAATTTGGTTTCATTCAACTATCAAAGTAATTTGATTACAAATTAGTCTTACATTAAACCCTTTCTTCTCCTCTTGGATTGTATCCCCCCTTTCACAAAATAGATCTTCTTAGTCAACCATCTCTCCCAGCCCAGTAGCTTTCAGTAGCTATGTGTGGAACTCCTAAACTTGAAGAGTAATATGAAAATTACTCTTCAGATTTAGGACTTCCACATGTAGCTCCTCCGTCATCTGTTGTAAAAAATCCTTGGAATTTTCCATTTTTCATTCAATCCATTCATTTCAGAGTTAAAAACTCATTTTTCTCATGTATAGCCAAAAGCTGCTAACAAGCTAGCTTTATCAACATCAAATAGATAACATATGTACTTTCTCATGCTATAATTTCTTTCATGCTGTTAAAAACTAATTCTGTTTTGCAAATAAAACACAGTTCAAGCTATTCACAAAATATATGCTTAATTATTCTCTCTTGACAACATCAATTGCGATTTTTCTAATTTATTTGTCTTGGTCTTTTGGGTAAACTCACCTACTTAGCTCTTAACTGCAGAAAGAAGGTAGCTGTGGAAGCTATGTGTCCCCTTTTAATCAGAAGAATTCTTCATTTTGTAACTCCAAAGGTTTAATTGTGTGTTTTTTTAAGTGGGTTGTCAGCATGGGGCTTTCAGATCCAAACAGCTGCTTTTAATAGTAAGGGCAAGATGTAACTCCCTCAGACCTTTACATTTACAATGTGCTTATTCATGAGAAAATGCAAGTAATAGGAATTCCAGATCCTAATGCTTAATCCTCTGCTCCCATTTTAATCCAAGGGGAGTTTCTCCAGCCAGAGATCCCTCTGGTCAGCACTTTTACCATGAAAGCTCTCCTCCTGAAGAACTGCAGCTGGAGCATCTGAAGAAATGGGCTATGTCTACGTGTGGGCCACTGGGGCTGAATGATATTGTCACTTTGTGACCTACTTTCTGATCCATCTCACATGGCTTCTCTTTCTGTCTGGATTTTTTTTTTCTTCTTTAAACAAGATTTAGATTGTCCTCTCCAGTAAATAAATGCTTATTTCTGACAGCTGGAGCAAGGAAAATGTGGGTTGCTTGTGGAATCTGGCCTCCCACAGCTCAAAAAAAGTTAAAAAAAAACTAAAAAATGCCTCAAATGCTTCAAAATATCCTCTATGAGGTGTGGGGGACAATTTTACCACATTTTCTCATCCAGGCCGTTTTGGGTTTTTTTGTCTCAAAAGAGGTCCTTTTCTTTCCTCAAAGGGAAGTAAATTGGAAGCTGACTCTGTAGAGTGTTGGGAGCCAACAATCACCTTTAGAATGGTGGGGGGGACAGGTAAGCAGAAAATTGTGGTCCTCCGTGAGTTGTCCAATTCTGGTTTAAATTGTTTTTTTGTAAGTGGATGTGTATGTTTCCTTTCAAATGCAAATTTAGATGTAATTTGTGGTATGATTTTGACTGATCTTGCCTGCCTCTATTCTTACAGTTTTCATATTTTCCTCCTTTTCTTTTTAAAGAAAGATTGCAGCCTCCTCTGCTTTCCAGTATCTTAATTTTCTCTCCCACATAAATAAATGACCATCAGCTAGGGAGAACTATGGTGGGTTGACTAGCAATTTGATAACATAGGATTTTGCCCTTCTAGGAGGTTGTGACAGGACATAGCGAATGGGGCTTCATTTTTTGTTTGTTTTACTTGAGTATCTTAAACTTATAATTACAAATACATTTTATTCATTCTTTTTTAAAAAAATATTCACAACCTCCCAATGCCGTGCAGCATGTTTTATTTCTTCATTCTGAAATATTTGTATCATATCTTTCCATCTATTGTCACAGACAGTTGATATATTTTAGAGCAATGAAACAACCATATTAAACATAATTTTATGAGCTCAGTGAAAACATAAAGACTGGCTGTATATGCTTATGTGTGTATGTTTAGCATAGCATTGTATCTAATTTTTTTTCCTTTTTCTTTTTCTTTCTCAAGCCTCCCTAAGTGGTTAAAGTGCAAGTGCAACAGTTTTGTGTGTTCTTCCTCACTAATAACTTTTGAACTTGATCATGCCTTTTATTTGTTTGAACATGTCTTCATGTTGCCAGCCTTCATTCCTTACCGATTCATATTTGGGTCTCCATTTTCAGCTGTGACATGCTAGAAGGTACGGTAGCTTACAGGCAAAACTATACCTTACATTGTATATATTGTTTGTAGAAAAGCTTGCTTAAGCTATCCCTTTTTCAGTCTGAAGAAAACACAGCCACACAGCCTTGATCTGGAACATGTTCCCAAGCCAAATTGGTGCTTTTCATTTTTTCTTCAAAATACTAAGTCTGTTTATCCTTTAAGGAAAAAAAAACCTTACGAACATGTAATTTGTCAGGACTCCCTCAGACAGAGCTCATGGAAAATTTCTCAGGAGACATTTTTCTTGGAAAATGTCTGAGATATTTTTCTGCTTCTCATCCCCTCAGGCAAAAATTGTTTGACAAGTTTTTTTCTCCAAAGAATTACCTTTGGGGTGCTGGGAAGCAGCTGCAATATACTACTGCGAAATCTTGAGAGACTGATAGTACTGGAAAATTGTGGGAGATGCTCAGCAGTGGTCAAGCTGTCTAAGTGGTTGCCAAAACATTTGTAGAAGCAGGAAAAGGGAAAAAGGAAAAGCTTAGGGGGAAAGAAAACATACTACAGTCACTGATATTGAACCCCAGTGAAAAATATTTTCCCTGTTCCTTGGAGAACTTTGTCCAGATAGTCTCTACCATTCTGATGCGAGTGTATTGCCCAAAGATTTAACAGTGCCCATGTCCTTTTGGATATTGTTTTCATTAAGGAAATCCTAAAGTTCAAGAAGAGCATTGCCATTTTCTTAAAATGTCAAACTAAGACATTGTGTCCTATTCCTCCCCATTTCCCAATAAGAATGACTAATGGCAATATCAATTAAGTGCCTGCAATTATGTTTCCCTCATTTTTTAATAAGACATTCTATTTTGAGAATAATGCAACCCCTGGAAACAGATTATTCTGTGATTTCAGTGAAATGAAATGCGCAGGTGGTCTCTTTACAAATGAGAATGATTGAAAGACGTCACAGAAGTGCAGGGTTTATTTTGGACTGGAGGGGCTGAATCTGAAGGACAAGCTTATTAGCAAACCCCTACAAAAACAGAGAGGAGATAAAACTGAACAGGTATTTATTCTTTCTTCCAAATGAGCTGGGCAAATTTTTCAGGGCCTCTGGGAAATTGCTCTGTGCAAACATGCAGTGGATCAATTCATCCATCCGTCTTTTTCAAAAACCTAAGTAAAAGACAATGACGATGTATTCCAGAGCTTTCCAGGCTAGAGATAGGAAAGTAAGAAGTAAAAAGTTAACAATTGCTGATATTGCTGCTGCTGATAACTGCTGAAGAGCTCAGTGTCCTTCTCATTAAAGCAAAACAAAACCTGTTACAATCTGTGTTCCTGGGTAAAATAGAAGTTTACGAAGAGTTTCTTCCTAATGTCATCATGTGAAATGTATGACTGAGGAGAACTATATTTCGCTTGACTTCTTGGGCTTATTTACCTTCCCAACACACCGCAAATCAGCACATCAGAGCAATGTATGCAGAGGGCTGTTGAAATGAAGCAGCTTCACTCTTAGAAGCATAGAGTTGGAAGAGACCACAGGGGCCACCACTCTCATCATCCTCAGCCAGCTGTTTTCAGACAATGGGACTGAGCCCAGGCTGGGAGAAGCTGCTCCACATTAACCTCCCATAAAGCATCATAGAATCATAGAATCATAGAAATGTAGAGTTGGAAGAGACCACAGGAGCCATCTAGTCCAACCCCCTGCCATGCAGGAACACTCTCAAAGCACTCCCAACAGATGGCCATCAAGCCTCTGCTTAAAAACCTCCAAAGAAGGAGACTCCACTACACTCCGAGGCAGCACATTCCACTGCCGGACAGCCCTGACTGTCAGGAAGTTCTTCCTGAGGTTCAGGTGGAATCTCCTTTCCTGCAGCTTGAATCCATTGCTCCTTGTCCTGGTCTCTGGAGCAGCAGAAAACAAGCCCTCTCCTTCCTCTTCATGGCATCCCTTCAAATATTTAAACATGGCTATCATGTCCTCTCTTAACCTTCTCTTCTGCAGACTAAACATACCCAGCTCTCTATCTTCATAGGGCATGGCTTCCAGGCCCCTCACCATTTTGGTCACCCTCCTCTGGACACGTTCCACCTTGTTGATATCCTTCTTGAATTGGGGTGCCCAGAACTGGACACAGTATTCCATCCTAACCAACACAGAATAGAGTGGTACTACTTCCTCCCTCGATCTAGAAACCAGACTCCTATTGATACAACCAAGAATTGTGTTGGCTTTCTTGGCTGCCACATCACACTGTTGACTCATGTTCAGACTATGATCTACCAAGACTCCTAGATCTCTTTCACATGGACTGCTACCAAGCCACGCGTCCCCCATCCTGTATTTGTGCAATTCATTTTTTCTGCCTAAGTGTAGGACCTTACATTTCTCTCTTTTGAAATTCATTTTGTTAGCTTTGGCCCAGCTCTCCAATCTGTCTAGGTCATTTTGAAATTTGATCCTGTCCTCTGGGGTATTAGCAACCCCTCCCAATTTGGTGTCATCTGCAAATTTGATGAGCATGCCCTCTACTCCTTCATCCAAGTCATTGATGAAGATGTTGAATAGCACTGGGCCCAAGACAGAACTCTGTGGCACCCCACTAGTCACTTCTCTCCAAGATGAAAAGCAGCCATCGGTGAGCATCTTTTGGGGTTTGGTTGGTCAACCAATTACAAATCCACCAAACAATAGTCCTGCCCAGCCTGCATTTCACTAGTTTCTTTGTCAGAATATCATGGGGAACTTTGTCAAAGGCCTTACTGAAGTCAAGATTTGCCATGTCTACAGCATTCCCTTCATCTACCAAGATGATAACCCTATCATAGAATAATAGAATCATAGAAATGTAGAGTTGGAGGAGACCACAGGGGCCACCCAGTCCAACCCCCTGCTATGCAGGAACACCCTCAAAGCACTCCCGACAGATGGTCATCCAGCCTTTGCTTAAAAACCTCCAAAGAAGGAGACTCCACTACACTCCGAGGCAGTGTATTCCACTGTCGGACAGCTCTGACCGTCAAGAAGTTCTTCCTGAGGTTCAAATGGAATCTCCTTTCCTGCAGCTTGAATCCATTGCTCCTTGTCCTGGTCTCTGGAGCAGCAGAAAACAAGCCCCCTCCCTCCTTGACATGACATCCCTTCAAATATTTAAACATGGCTATCATGTCCCCTCTTAACCTTCTCTTCTGCAGTCTAAACGTACCCAGCTCCCTAAGCCGTTCCTTATAGGGCATGGCTTCCAGGCCCCTCACCATTTTGGTCACCCTCCTCTGGACTTGCTCCAGCTTGTCAATATCCCTCTTGAATTGGGGTGCCCAGAACTGGACGCAGTATTCAAGATGAGGTCTAACCAAAGCAGAGTAGAGTGGTACCAGTACCTCCCTCGATCTAGACACCATACTCCTATTGATGCAACCAAGAATTGCATTGGCTTTCTTGGCTGCTGCATCACACTGCTGACTCATGTTCAGCTTGTGGTCTATGAAGACTCCTAGATCCCTTTCACACGTACTGCTATCCAGCCAAGTGTCCCTCATCCTATATTTCTGTATTCCATTTTTTCTACCTAAGTGTAGGACTTTACATTTCTCTCTGTTGAAATTCATTTTGTTAGCCTTGGCCCAGCTCTCTGTCAGCGGCTGGCGGAGACCAAGCAGACGCGGGGCGAGCGGCTGGAGTTGACAGCATTTATTAGCGGGAGCCAGTAAACAGAGGGTTACAGCACTCCTACAGCAAAGCCCCCGCACAACGTAAATTAGTCCCAAAGCAACGGTTAAGTCCCAAAGTAAAGGCAAGGCTATTTCCTAAAGCAAAGAAAGAGTTATGTCACCCATAGCAAAGACCAAGGGCTCGGCCGCCAGGGAGGCTGGATGCGGTCACTGGAGGGAGGGGCTGGATCCGGACACAGGCAGAGGAGGATGCAGAAGACTGATGGTTGTTGCTCCGTGGTCCTCCTCTCCCGGCGCCCATCCTAAGTAACCCCTTGGTCCAGCGGCAACCAATCAGGTCCGGGCTCACAGCTGAGAGCCCTCAGCCTGCCGCCTGGCCTCACAGCTGATGACTCTCAGCCCGCAGCCACTTCTCCAGCAGCCACTGTGAACGGCGGACTGCATCTTTCCCCTGCCGCCATTGCCAAAACGTGGGAGGAGGGGTGGCAGTCTCCTCCAAGTCGGAGCCGCAGGTGCGCAGAAACTCCGGACTGGAGCAGGGGCCTGCCCTCCCTGATGAGCCTGCAGGCGCCTCGACCGCCAGGGCGGACCCAGGGCAGGCCCCAGCGCTGCTAACGGGCCCATCCACATCGGCAGCGGCCTCCGAGGCAGCTGGGCCTCTGCCCACATCGGCAGTGGCCTCCAAAGCGTCCGGGCCTCCGCCTGCGTCGGCGGTTCCCTCCGAGGTGTCCGGGCTTCCGCCCGCTGCGGCAGCGGCCTCTGAGGTCTCCAGGCCTCCACCCGTATCAGCGGCGGCCTCCACGGTGGTGGCGAGCTCAGCCGGGCCCATGACACTCTTCAATCTGTCAAGGTCATTTTGAATGTTCATCCTGTCCTCTGGTATATTAGCAATCCCTCCCAATTTGGTGTCATCTACAAATTTGATGAGCATGGCTTCTATTCCTTCATCCAAGTCGTTGATAAAAATATTGAACAGCACTGGGCCCAGGACAGAACCCCGTAGCACCCTGCTAATCACTTCTCTCCAGGATGAAAAGCAGACATTGGTGAGCACCCTTTGGGAACAGTCAGTCAACCAGTTACAGATCCACCTGACAGTAGCCCTGTCCAGGCGACATTTTACTAGCTTCTTTGCAAGAATGTCATGGGGAACTTTGTCAAAGGCCTTAATGAAATCGAGGTATGCTACATCCACAGCATTCCCTTCATCTATTAAGCTAGTAACTCTATCATAAAAAGAGATAAGATTAGACTGGCATGACTTATTTTTGAGAAATCCATGTTGACTTCTTGTGATTACCACATTGCTTTCTAAGTGATTAGAAACTGACTGCTTAATTATCTGCTTCAGGATCTTTCCGGGTACTGATGTCAGGCTGACTGGGCAATAATTATTTGGGTTCTCTTTTTTCCCCTTCTTGAAGATAGGGACAACATTTGCCCTCCTCCAGTCTGCTGGAACTTCTCCTGTCCTCCAAGATTTCTCAAAGATTATAGCAAGCGGTTCTGAAATGACCTCTGCCAGTTCTTTTACTATCCTTTAATGCAATTCATCTGGCCCTGGAGCCTTGAATTTATTCAGTGTGGCCAGGTATTCCTGTACCACCTCTCTACCTATTATGTGCCACATTCCCCCTGGTTCCTCCCCTGTTCCCCAAAGAGGTAAGATTAGTCTGGCATGACTTATTTTTTAGAAATCCATGTTGGCTTTTAGTGATTACTGCATTGCTTTCTAAGTTATTACAGACTGACTGTTTAATGATCTGCTCTAGGATCTTTCCTGGAATTGATGTCAGGCTGATCAGGTGATAATTATTTGGGTCCTCTTTTTTTTCCTTCTTGAAAATGGGGACAGCATTTGCCCTCCTCCAGTCTGCTGGGATTTCTCTTGTTCTCCAAGAGTTCTCAAAGATTATTGCAAGTGGTTCAGAAATGACTTCTGTCAATTCTATTAATATCCTTGGATGCAATTCATCTGTCCCTGAATTCATCTAGTTTATCCAAATTTCCTGTACTACTTCTCTACTTATTCTTTGCTGCATTTCCCTCACTTCCTCACCTTCTCCCCACCCCCCAGGTTGGGTACTTCTATCCTTTTGGGGAAAAACTGAGACAAAGAAGGTGTTGAGTAGTTCTGCCTTCTCACTTCCCCCCATTATTAACTGGACATCTTCTCCATGCAGTGACCCTATCATTTCCTTGTTTTTCCTTTTGTTGAGGACCTATCTAAAAAAGCCCTTTTTATTGTTTTTGATGTCTCTGGCAAGCCTGAGTTCATTCTGTGCTTTAGCTTTTCTGACCTTCTCCTACATCTCCTGGCTATTTGCATGAATTCCTCTTTGGTGGTTTCACCATTCTTTCATTTCCTGTACACGTTTCTTCTAACACTTAGCTCAGCAGAGAGTTCTTTCATCAACCATTCCAGTTTCTTTAGACACCTGCCATTTTTCCTTTTCCTTTTCCATTTTTCCTTCTTATTGGCATAGTTTTCAATTGTGACTTCAGTATCTCACTTTTAAGAAACTCCCATCCGTCATGATCTCCTTTCTCTTTTAGTATTCTTGACCATGGGATTTCAGCAAGTAACTGCTAAATTTAGAGAAATCAGCTTTCTTAAAATTTAAGATGTGTGTCTGGCTACACTTGGCTTCTCCTTCCCAATGAATGACAAACTTCGAAACTACCCCCTGAAGATCCCACCACCTCCACCTTATCAACAAGGTCATCCCTGTCAGTCAGGATCAGATCTAAAATAGCCAATCCAGTTGTTGCCTCTTCTCCCTTCTGGACCATGAAATTGTCTGCAAGGCAAGCAAGGAACCTGTTGGACCTTGTGGTCTTGGCAGAGTTTGACTACCAACAAATATCAAGATAACAAATGTCTTCTCCACATAGTTCCTATCACAACTGCCCTTTCTGTTTTCTTCCGAAGTCAATAATGAAGAAAATGTTCTTAAATTTAAGAGATATAAGGAGCTAGAAGAGATGGTCTTTGAGAGCAACATAGGCTGACCAAATATGGGGCTAATATGGGAATTTGCAGGCTTTGGACTTTGATCGATAGGCAATTGTGGAGGGGTTGTAGGAGCTCACCTCTGATTTTGATCCCACCCTTGCTTAAAACTTTAGCAGTATCACCAGTTACTGTGTGAGATCTTCCCCAGTATTTATTCTTTATGATCTAAAACTATCTTTATAGGTGGAAAAATATCCTGTTTATGTTTCTGGGCAAGATTCTTCGTGAAGAATTTCTATTACATATAACAAAATCTCATGCCTTCCGTTTTAATCATTTTCTGAGAGATACCATCTTAGTCTTTTGCAATGAAAACAATATGTCCACATCCAGGGAGGTTTCTTTGTGACATCTTTGTGCAAAATCAATACATCCTTACAGACCACAAAGGCAACAAAAGCAAGTGTGTGTGTGTGTACACTTCTAAAGCCCTTTTTGCATGGCAGTTTGCAAGCGAAAGGGCCCCTTGAGCGTTGCGTAAATGTGGGGAGCGGTCTACATGACTCACTCCCATTTACACGATGCTCAAGGCCCTCACGCGCAGCGAACATGCATTTTTTTTATTTTTGGCTTTTAGCCGAAAATGACCCTCGCGCACGGGTCTGGCAGCCTCTCACCTGCCGTGCGGAGCCTCTGGAGCTGGGCTGGTCTTGCATCCTCTCCTCAGTGCAGCCTCCAACTCCCAGGCTGCACTGCGGAAGGAAGGGGCGGGGCGTGGGCTCTCACGTGAGCAGGAAGGAGCTGTGGAGCTGAAGCAGGAGGCTTGTGAGAGCCTCCCTGCCCAGGCTTCTCGCAAGAGGACCCCCACCCAGCAGCGTTAAAAGGTAAGGTGCAAAAAGGCCCTAAGAAGAGAGGATTTTTAATAAATAAATAAATAAATAAATAAATAAATAAATAAATAAATCTAGTCAAGATGTAAGAAAAATGGGACAGGATTTCATGTGTAGTGACTGGATTGTGTTTTACTTTGTACTTCATTTGGGGAATCATAGTTATGAGAAACATATTACCTGCACCAGAGAGCAGATACTTACTTCGTTTGCAACATCTTCAGATGTACTTTTTTAAACAAATGGCAGGCTGTATCATCTTTGATGTTCAAAGATTTCTCACATGTTTGTTATCAAGAACAATTCCTTTCAATAATGCTTTCCTTTAGACTCCCTGAGTGCACATATGCTTTCCATTTCTTGATTTGCCATGCCAAACTGATTTGACAGCTTTGCTCCACAAATACACAGATATGCTTTCTCGTAAATGGGTTGAAACTAGAAAGAGATAAAGAGGGTTGGTGGGAAGGAATGGTGCTGTGGTTCCCATTTAAAGTCAGCCAGTGATACATTGGTTCTGGGACTGATAGAGTCAAAGCCCCAGGACTTTCTGAGCAGCAAGAACTGTAACATCATGTTCCACTCCACCTCCTTGGATTCCTCACTACCTCCTGAATTCAGCTGTACTCCTCAAAGAAATTGAAGGACAACATATTGTTATGAACTATCCCTATGTAATCCAAAATAGTTTAAGGTGGCTTGGTCTTGAAGTGGGCAAGGCCCATTAGCTTTACAAAAAAAATATTTCCAGTAGAGATGAATAGTGTGGTCTCGCTCACTCTCAGTCTCACTCTCTAATCACAGCTCCTTCCCATTCTCATCTAATAAAGAAACCTAATTCAGTAGGTCAGGTGTGTAGAACATGTGGACCTTCACAAATGGCCATGTTGTCTGTGGCTGACTGAGGCTGATAGGAATGGGAGTCCAACAACTTATATAATTGCAATTTCAGAGTTACAAAGCAGACAGAGACACTAGTTTAAATTATACAGACGTTTATCACAACAGAAACTGGTTCCTAAAACTTGTTTTAATTACCCCAAAACCAAGGCATTAATTTGGTAAAGTGTAGTTTGTGGGCTGCATCCAGTTCCAAGGCCATTTTTGGGCCCCTCAACATTCCCCCATTTTTTTTCTAAGACCCCCCCCCCCTTGATTCTGCTGCAGTTCAGTAGAGAGAAGAAAGAGAAATAAGGTCGTAGTTCCTCTTCCCTTTTTGTCTAGAGACTGCAGCAGGAATGGGTGATGGTTTCTGCCACTCAGCCAAGTCTTTCTCTGACCACTGAACAGCCATAATAACTGCCTCGGGCAGGGAGGGGTGAAATTATGTATGCAAAGCATTATGGTCCACTTCTATGATGCAGGATCTCAGACAATGCAAGGATAAAATTGTGGAAGAGAATCTGTGTGTGTTGCCCTGAGTTCCTTGGAGAAAAAGTAGGAGAAAAGCATAGCAATATTGATGCTTACTGTAGGTTAAGAAAGAGGCAAGCAATCATATCCTACTAGGGATATGTGAACATGTCTGAGAATTATTTGTCTTTTCAAAGCTGTCTTGTCACCCCTCACAATTCCTCTGATATTTCACCTGGAGAGGAACCTCAACATCTGAATTTTGCTTTAGCTGAACCTTTGGTGAGAACAATTTCCTGTAAAGAGGAGAAAGGGAATGTGCAAATAGAGGTGTGTTCAATAGAAAAATAAGCAATATAAAGTAATTCCCTGTGGATTACATGCCTGTTCAGTTGAACAGAAGGAATTATTCCATATATTGTGAGACAATTAATTACAACTATATTATTCCCTGTAGAGACCAGGTGGGCTCATTCATGGAAAGATTACCATTCCTTGGCCAAGATCCAGCAGAATGCAAGACCAGTAGAATTGGGATTCCTCCTCCCACCCCCAGTGCAGCTGTCAATGGCACTAGAAACTTGTTCCAGGGGGTTTCCCAGTCCTCTGGAGCAGGAGTTTTAAAGATGCATGTGGGAGAAGCAGTCTACAGGAAAGAGAGAACTATCACATTCTGAAGGAAATAGTGGGATCTAGAAGAACAACTCAACTGACCTACTCCTTCTTAAGAAGTGCCTGGCTATGGAAATGTCTCTAAATTGCAAATATGGATAAATTAACAGACAAAGGCCAAGACTCTACATTTTGTGGGGACAAAGTAGAATACTTTACCTGCCAAGTGCCACCTAGATACATCTTCCTAAGCATGTAAGCTCACTTGAAATGATAGATGTGTGCACTGTCATCCATATAGTGATGGGGTGAGGGCACAGGGCATCCTGGCAGCATTTGGCTGCACTTTGGCAGTCAGGATTACAAAGTAGCTGTTCCCCTCCTGGATCTTTTGGAGAATGTAAGAAATAGTAGAGTATCTCACGAATGGAATACAGCGTACAGTAGAGTCAGTTCCCCATATTTGCAGGTTTGACTTTCATGGATTCAGTTATTTCCAAATTTCTTCAACTGCTACCCCCCTCCCCCCGACACACACCTCAGATGCTTCTTTTCCAGGGGAATCTTCCTTTTCTGTGACTCTGGTCAGGTCATGAAGCCCTTTAAAAACTCATTTTTGTTTCTGCTTCTCCTCCTACACTGCCACTCACTGCCTTGCCAGCTAAGGACAGCTAGTAGCCTGATTTCTTAGTACTATAAATCCTCTCCTGATGCCACCTCACACCCAATGAAGGAGCTAGGAAAGAAAGGAAGTATAGGGTCACTGTTAATTCTTCCCTTACTTCTCCTTTCACAGGTCAAGTTTGGACCATGTGTTCTCCCCACCATGTCTTGGCTCCCTTCCCACAGACATAGACACAGACACATTTTGATATTTGTGATTTTTCAATTTTTGCAGGAATCCTGCACTCCTAACCCCAGCAAATGTGGAGGCCAGCTGTAGCTGCGAGTGGAAGGTGAGCAACAAAATCCAGTTCCGCCATCCCATATAAGCAGAGTTTCTAGCAGAGAAAATAGAGCAGTCCTAGTCTTTTGTTTGGAAAGATATGAATTCTATATCTTCTATATCATTCCATTAGGACTGCCAGATGAAATAAGGGTCAGGCCTCCTGTACCATTCATACTTGCATGAATATAGGAATTTCAGCATTGTTGCTTGTCATGCAAGCTTCACCTGCTGAAACTCTCTTTTCTACACAACCATTGAAGGTACAGGAGCCTGGTCCCTAATTTCACCTGGCAATCCTATATCTCATAGTGGATGGTTCTGTAACATCTTCAAACATGGAGGAAAGGGAGAGAGCTGCAGACTATAAAATGGAGGATGAACAAACTCAGACTAATTGCAGATTGACTAATACAGGAAGAGAAAGGCTGTGGCTAAAATAAAATAAAAAAAATAATTAGGGAATGACATGTCCACATTCTATGCCTGAACTCCTAGAGAGACAACTACTGAGCAACTATTGAATATAGTCATCCTCAGGTGGCTGCTTCTAAGAGGTTCTCCATGAAGTATACTGGAGATCTAGCAGGAAGATAGCTGTTCTTTTTCTCCCACCTGCAGGTTGATGGTGCTGAGGTGCCCCACCTCTGCCAGTCACTTAGATGGCCAAGGGGATTCATGTCTGTCCTCTGAAGCAGGCTTGTGGAATAGGGGGAAGTATTGTGCAAAGAGCTACTGAATATCTCCTTGTACGATGAGGATAAAAAACACACAGAGAGACATTGAACATTGCGTCACACATAAGTATACCACCAACAGGATGCCAACCATAGTATGAAGAAGGCGCAGGAACTGGGGAACTAGAACTGCACATAAGCTGAAACATTTTATAAACTGGAATCAAAGCTTCATAGGTTATAATAAGATATAGAACAACAAGCAACACTTGATGGAAATTTATTTGTGTAAAATGTCCATTTATAATGGTATTGCTGTAATTATTTTCTCTACATTTCCAGTCCTCTTGAATGGATATGAAAATGGTAAATGCTGAAAGAAAATAAGTGGGAAAGGTTAGTAATCGAATTTTCTTTCTACCATTACCATCTGCAAAGTTAACCTAACTCTATACTGATGTGGCACAAATCTTAACTTTACACTGAATACATTTTCCATTATTTTTCTTTCCACTAGCTAATAAATATTATCCCCTTAACCACACAGAGATCCTTTGCTTGATATCTTGATTCCATTTGATTCTAGGTTGAGGTAATTTTCTTTTTTAGGGGAGGAAAAACTGTCCCTAAGTGCCC
Source organism: Ctenosaura bakeri (assembly GCA_948474755.1). Classification (NCBI taxonomy): domain Eukaryota; kingdom Metazoa; phylum Chordata; class Lepidosauria; order Squamata; family Iguanidae; genus Ctenosaura; species Ctenosaura bakeri. The sequence goes on along the minus strand of CAOLHI010000629.1, from coordinate 286,577 downwards.
TGGAAGAGTTAACTCAATTTTCACAGAAACATTAGTTTCAAAAATAAATATAGAAGGAAAAATAGAGCAAGAAAATAGCAACACATTAATTTCCTTGCTGTCTGCTGGTATTTTCCAGGGGCATCAAATATGAAATTTTGCTTCTCTGGTCTCCTTGGATTTTATGCGTAATCAAATTGTCTTTTAAAATGTTAATACAACAACCTTGTCTGTTCATTTTCATGGTAGGCAGCACAAGACTAAGTTTGTTTTCTTATGCTCCATCTACATATTATGTGTCTACAAACTTAGATTTCCCTAAACTGCATTAGAGAAGTTTTGAAATTGTGTACATGTTGCTGAGCACATTATAGTGATCAAAACAGAATGCAGCCAAGGTGTCTGACACTGGAATAGATCAAACATCTCCAGAGAAAGGAGCAAGTGGTTTTAACTGTGGCAGGGTACTCCTGGTTACTGTTGAGTCCAGCAATATGCCTAAGCTCTGAATCTGAGATTCCAGGGCAATGTAACCCCATCTAGCATAGGCTGAACCCACATACCTAATAACTGACCAGAAGTATTTCTGTCTTGTTTGGATTAAACTTCAGCTTGTGTACCCTCATCCAACCTACTGCAGACAGCAGACAATATGAATACAATCATGAATACTGAACAGTTACCTAGGTTCACTCGCTAGCCATTTCCGCACTAGACTGTTATAGTGCTATTATTCCACTTTCAACATCCTATGGAATCCTGGGGTCTGCAGTTTAGGGAGGGGACTTTGAGGCAAACCCCAGGATTCCGTAGGATGTTGAAGGTGGAATAATAGCACTACAACAGTGTAGTGAGGAAATGGCCTATGTAAATGTTCCATATTCACAATTGTTACTTCGTCACAATTATGACACTAATCCTGTGACTGTATCTCCCCCCACCTACTTTACCAGGCATTATCTGCATGAGGAAAGGAGGTCTATTTGGCCATTGATCAAAGCATGGGCAAATGACATTTCCATCAGGGTTTTTTTTTGGGGGGGGGCAGGGGTTGCTGTCAAACCAAGGGAGATTATTTAGTTATACTTATCTAAGGAGGTAATAGAGATGACTGGTCACACTTTGGCATTTCCATTGTTACTGATAGAATAAAATATAATTATTGCTGTTTCCCCATTATATCTTGCACATAATATTTCTTTTCCCCTAATTACTGCACCCATTCTAGTATATTAACTGACACTGAGCATTTGTGACACTGACATTAATACAGTTTGTTTTATTTTGTTTAAGAAACCTAGCAATCAAGGCACTCAGTGTTTCTCTTTATAATCTTTGGTTTTACCATCCTTTTAATCTGGGGTAACCTCAGAGACAGAGAGAAAAAAACCAAATATTTTCTGAGAGGTTCATTAAAGGAACTATTATAGTTGTGTCAGGGCTTAAACAAATGTGTTTTTCAATCCACTTTATGGAAAAAATAATCCCCTGTAAATAAATATCTAGCAAAATGAGGGGATGGGAAGCACATTCCTTTCAGTGATATTCTGAATTGTGCCATCCATCTTATCACACTCCCTCATGCTACTATCTGTGCCATCAAGAACTACATTCTCTGTTACATATATGTGTGAAATAGCACGCTAACAATATTCATCCTTTATCATTATCCTGACACTTTAAAAAAAAATGTCTTGAGACATTTCCACACATCACCTGATACTGTTGTCATCCCATTGCAATTCTGGCAGTACCTTTGTTGGGATGGGAGCACAACAGGAACCCTCCCGTCCTCACCCAACAGACTTCCTGGGGAAGGGAGCATGATTGGCACATGACTGCCTTTTGTAGTGCAGCTGGGCTCTTTCCCCTGCTGTGTTGTGGGAGGAAGCACATTAATTCTGCCTCCTGCCCTTCTGCATAGCTGGGAAGGAAGGGAGTGTTGCATGATTGCAGGTGCTTAATGGATTTATTCCATTAAACAAATATCTCGCAATCAAGATGGATGCAGGCAGGATGAAAGCGGGACCACAATGACGTCGTGCAAAAGCACGACCCGCAGACTGCTGCCATCTCATCACAACAGCAGAACTGCAATGCCATGCAGAAAGAGTGACAGGGTACCAGACATGATGAAATCAAGTAAAATTTGCATAAAGTAGATAGAAAGGAATTTTGATGGATTCAAGATTCTTGATGAAAGTAGTATTGCTAAATCTCCTGACACTTCTTGGGAGGACTAATGACTTGAGAATGTGAACAGTGGCAATAAAATATGGGGGAAGCATACATTTTAAAATAAGAACCACCTAAATATGTGCACACATATTTTATCCGAAGGAGGAAAAAATGTCTAAATTGGGTAAAAAGCACAGTAGGATAAATGGATTAAAATCTGAACAAGTTTTTGTGTGAGGAAAAAAGCCACAAAGTCTTACAAATGGAAACTAAAGAAAGAGGGGAAGAAAATGCAAGTGGAATTTGTCTGAGCATTATCTGAGAGGGGCAATATAGACTCCTTGTGCTGACTGTTGCCTACAGACGCTTTAAAACAGATTGGCTAAGAGATATAAATAATTCCTTCATCTACAAAGGCAGTTTCTGTGAAGACCCTGGAATTTAACTCTCTGCCTGTGAGGACTGAGACCATAGGATTCATAGGAAGCTTCAGAGTGGGGGAAAGAATTGTTCTCAAGGCCAACCCTGGATGCTCCGTCTACCTCAGTACAAGAGAAACCTTAGACATGACAAGATGACATTTCCTTTGTCACACTACAAAATTTCTCACTCAGGAACCCCAGCACAGCCATACTGTACCTTTATGACAACAACTGGTAAATCACAAATTTTCTGCTGAACTCAGAGACAGGGAATGTGTGGTGTTGGATAGCAGCTCCTGTCCTTGATCTTGCTTGGCTATTATGACTAGGGCTGATGCATATAGCTATCCAAGAATATATTGTATTTCCAACCACAACATCAACGGAAAAGGTTTCTCCAAAGACAGCAACAGTCTTCCCCCAGACAGAAGTACAGATAGATGTACTTAAGTTTTATGCAGGTATTGCTGATTATAAAACAATATTTGAGCTCTGACGTTATAAAGTCACCAGCCTGAGTACAAATGGAGACACCTTGGTTGTTATCTGAATTTTGCATTCTTGCATACCGAACCAGACGTCTTATATTGCTTTACCTTCCTCCTCTTTTCTGGAACCACAGGTTACTGCTTAGCCTGGCATCTGTAACGCCCATAGTACTTAGGCCACACTTTAGAAAAGAACAAGGGAAAAGTATTGCCTTCACTTAGGAGCTTAGTGGAGGTATCTTGCTGGTCATTGTTGGCAGGATGCTGGATTTAATGTCCTTTCCTTCCTTCCTTCCTTCCTTCCTTCCTTCCTTCCTTCCTTCCTTCCTTCCTTCCTTCCTTCCTTCCTTCCTTCCTTTTATTTACATTCTGCTTTTCTCCCATATGGGACCCCAAAAGGCCTTTCAGGTCTCATCTAGAAAAAACTTTTTTTATGTTTTCTTAATTAAATAAGATGCAAGCTTCAGTATATTGCTATTTGTAACTGGATAGTAAACAAAAGAGGTTTGTGGAGGTTGCATTGTATAGCTGAGCAAATCTGAAAATATCTGAAACTCTTTTTATGTTTTTTTTTTTTTTGCTCTTAAGTGTATGTACTGACAAGGAAATATACTAGCTGCAACAACAACATAGCCCTGTAAAAGAGACTGACAGCCAACACAATCTGAAATCAGATAAAAGCTGTCTCTCCCCCTTCCCTCCCCATTTAGATAGGTGGGAAACTTATGAGCATGTCAAAGGATAAATCTCTCCCCCTACACACACACGCACACACACTATAAGTTGCTTTCTTTAAGGAACAAAAATATTTGGAGTGTATTTCATGCAGGACCTGTCAAAATAATAGCTTTGTGATGTGAATTCAGAACATAAAAGACTTCTATTAGCAATCAACCAGAGACAAGAGATAAACCAATCTGTCAGATGCAGTTTTCTTATCAGACCTATTTGTTATACTCCCTAAGAGTGTTCCAAATCCATAAAATTTACATAAAATTTACATCTGCCACTAGGAAGGTATTCAAAGGAAACTTCTGTGATTTTCATCTTAGCAGGATTCATAATTCAGAAGCATACACTCTTGATTGATTTGGAATCTCCAGATTACAATGATGAGATTGCTGAAGGGGCAGTCTCCCCAGCTTGTCAGCATTTAATGAGGAGCCCAAAAGGGTGTTTACACTATAACGTGCATGGAGGAGCTACTACCCAGGAGCAGAGCCATCTGCTAACGCTTTCCCAATAGATCTGAATGGTGGCAGGAGGGAGCTATAACAAAACGTTGTAGTGCAGAGTGTTCCAGTTTAGAGTTCCAACCAGTCAGACAAAATCTCTTCCAGGATATTACATCCCACACACCCTGTTCTGCAAAAGTTATTCAGCATTCTGGGGTCATCATGCTCAGTCCTAATTGGGTACCACTACCTTTTAACATTATTTTCCTAAGAACAGCAGGGAGGGCTATTTCTAAAGTTTTCTAATACCACTCTCTTGCCCCAGGCTAGTGGTATTTTAGGTACATAAGGTTTCATATTTGAGGGGAAAAAGTTCAGTATGCATATATGGGAACTGCTATAAGAGCACTGCACAGGAATAGACCAGATAGATGATGAGCAGCAAGCAGGTGATGGCTTCCATGCCAGTGGGATGATGAATCTTCTCCAGATTTCATTCCAAGCTTTAAAGGAGTTATTGAAGGTTGGGGTTGTCACCACAGATAGTTCTTTTACATTTTGAAATGGACTCACTACCCCATTAATATGAAAGCCACCAGCCACTACTGTAGCTTATACATACATACATACGTACATACATGCATACATATATACATCTGAGAATGGAGACATAGAACTGGAGAATTGCATAGAAAAAAAGTCCTAAGGCTTTACTGTTAACATCAGGTTAGAAGAGAAATGGGCAAAGGTCATGAATTCATCTTCATATTGTCTGGTTTTTTTGTCACATTATTGTAATTAGAACTGTTGATGTCTTCATCTGTGTAAAGCCAGGAAGGATATTGTGCAAAAGTCAGGATGAAAATTTAAAAAAAAAGAGAGAGAAGGAGGGAGAGAGTTTTGATTGAAGGAATGCATGATGTGTACTTCAATTCTGTTTTGCTGCTACAATTGCAAATCTTGCATTTTCACTTTCCTTGCATTCACATTTTGTGAGGTTTAGTAAATATTCAGATTTAAAAAAAACAAAGTGCAATTGGAATCCATTCCTACATTATACACTTGTGACAATGCAGAGATACAATCACGATCAGAATGACAAAATCCAGAATGGTTAAATCACAAACTGCCCACATTTAAGCTGTGCTAATTTGTCCTGAACGTGTTGTAAGCAGCTAATTAGTTGTACCTTATTCTCCAAATAGATACAAATGAAAGACACTTTGATTCAAGCTAGAAAGGGCTTAACCAATTTTAACTCAAGTGTGAAGCGAACAACCCATTATGAAAAGGGAAAGAGCAGGAGAGAGAACAGCCTGTTGGTTTTTACAGCCTTTCTCTTGCATTTGTTTTTGACATTTGAGTGACTCTCTTGTAAGGAGCTGGCCATGCATCATTAAACATGGCCCTCAATAAATCTCCCAAGCATCTCAGCCTGAAGTAAATGACAAAAGGCCTGAACCTTTGACAGGGCTTCCACCACTCAGACTTAAAATAAAAATACTGATCACCAAGACAATTCAAGAAGGGACACCCGCAAGAAGTAACCAACATAATTGCTGACAATCTCAGCCATCTGAATTGGTATTTTGAGGGTTGTTACTGCAGCACAATTTCTCATATGCCCTCTTAACCAATATCATGCTTTGGTAGCTGTCTGGCGATCTGGAATACTGTATTCTCAATGCAGACACCTAAGAGTATAGAAGTAAAATTAAGATAAAGAGAAACCTAAAAATATCAGCACACTTGTTCAGCTAATAATGACCTGCACTCCATAATATCTCCTACAACCTGTGCCATGTTCCATTAACATTATGCTACGAGTTCCTTTACTACACATAATGCGCTACCAGAGACAGAGGCAGAGAGAGAGGATATGGCTAATGTTGTAACATGAGGTTATGGGAGAAATTGCCGGGTGGACTATAATAAGGAATGGGTAGAACTTGATGCAGGTTGTTCTTGTTGCTGACCATACCATCCTGATATCTCTTGAAATATGAAATAAAGGATATCTGTTCTTATGATATGAACTTTATGGGTGGGAAATTTGCTGGCCTCCAGATGTTGATACATTCCATCATCTCTGAACTATGGGCCTTTTCACACTACACTATTATAGTGCTCTTATTCCACTTTCAACATCCTGTGGAATCCTGGGATCTGCAATTTAGGAATGAGCATTTAGAATTCTCAGCCAGAGAGTTCTTTGACCTCAGGAAACTAGAAATCCCAGAATTCCAAAGGATGTTGAAAGCGGAAGAATAGCACTATAGGCAAACGTGTACAAATTAAGAGCAGCTTCAACCAGACTCTGTCATGGGTCGTTTCTGGTTTTTCTAAGCCAATGCCAAGAGCTTGTTGTGATGTTGTGTATCGTATGATGTTCCAGCAGGACTGTACCAGCCTGTACCATCACACCCCAGTTCTGCACTCCAAGGCGTCTGAGAACTGGCCCCCTCACTGCCACCGCTGCTGCTGTTGTCTTCTTCTTGATGTTGTTATATTATTATTGCTATTTTTTTAATTGTGTAGTGCAGTGTAGTGCAGAAAGGCCCCTTGTCTAGGATGGGCAGGGCTGGCAGCAATAGAAATCAAACAATATCTGGAGAACTACAGGTTCTCAATCCATATAATACACAGTTACATCACAGTTTTGAATTCAGCTAGACTAAACCCATTATATCAATTGTTGAATGGTGAGTCAGTAAGATTCAATGATCTGTTCTCATTGCTATTAACAGTAGGATTCAATGCATTCATTCCATCTGTCCTTATTTTCACGAGATGGTGTCTGTTTTCTTGCCCTTGAAAACTGCTGTCCTTATTTCTACCTTGCTTTGCCCTAGGGGACGCTTTGTTAATTATTTCAATATAAGTTGATAGATTTGTCTTTTAGCAAGATTCATTCTTTCCTCCTAGCCTCCCAAGGCATTAAATCTTTAGTTGGAGAATGAATGCATCTTGTAATGCTTGTAATGTTTGTAATAAAAATTGCCCTGTGGTGCAGCACAACTACAGGTTGGAAAAATTACCTTTTTGACTACAATCCTTGAATCTGGGAATTGTAGTCCAAGGAAGTTCCCCCACCCCCAGGCTTTGAGCACAGCCTTATATTTCATAGGGTGTAACAAACTATCTTTTATTATAGTAACATTAGAAATAAAGTATTTTGTTAAGATTCATATAAAATTTCAAGTTCTGGCAGACTATACCAGCAACTATCAGCCTTAATTAGACACCAGTTCTCTGTGTCTTTTCTGCAGCTGCTTAAACACAACCCAGCAACCCTTTCTGCCAAGATCTCAACGGAGGATCTCTTTTTAAACAGACCATCTACCTTATATATAATTCCTCTTATCCATAAGCCTCTCCCTCACTCATCACTATGCTTGGTTGCACTCTATAGGTACTACGCCTATGGCCTAGCAACCCACCATCAAGTTGCACTTCCATTCCAAACAGCTGATTCCCAAAGCACCTTCCCCCTTAGAAGTCATTTTGTTCTACCAAGGCCCCGAAAATAGTTTTACAGTACACACCAATACTTGCATCAATTTATTCCTTAGTTGTTCTGGATAATGCATCTTCCACAATGTTTTTCTGATCATTCTTTACAGCACTGAGTTTCCAGACTTTTGCCATCTTGACTACACCACCTCCCGGACATATTCCACCTTGTCCGTGTCCTTCTTCAGGTGTGGTACCCAGAACCAAACAAAGTATGTCTGACCAAAACAGAACAAGGTGGGAGTGTAATGTCCCTTTAGACCCTTTCTGCCCAAGGCTGATACATTGCAGTAGCGTCATATCGTCACTTTTATATCTGCACGTTAAACTGGTTTGACGTCGTTCTATCTTCTGTGGTTCCGCATGAGTTGAGGTCTTTGTGCGGTTAACATTGATGTTAAACCAATGTATTGTAAAAATGGAAAAACTCCAATGTAAACCACGCAAACTGTTTCTCCTGTATTTTTTCCTACATGCAGAAGAGTTACATCGATTCACACCACTTGCGCAAAAACATAGCAAAGGTTTCTACAATTTTTTTTTTAAGTTGATCAATCAGTAGCGGTGGGGAGGAGTGAGTGAGGGGATTAGGAGTTCCATGAGAATTGACAATGTGGAAGCTACAAATGATTTTCTCTGCTTTACTTCGATATAAACTGAAGGGCGTGCAGATAGGAATCGGGGTAAATTGGATTAAAAAACACTGCTCATGACATGCTCTTCCACTCTAGTGAGGAAATGAGGATAGACATTAATGATGCAGCCCAGAATTGTATTGACCTTTTCTTTTTTGGGGGGGGGCATTGCATCACATTGTTAATCTTGTTTAGCTTGTGATCTACTAAGACCCTGGATCTTCTTCACACATGCTGTTGTCAAGCTAGATGTCATCTGTCCAATATTTGTGCATTTCATTTTTGCTAGCTAAATGGAGCATCTTATATTTGTCCCTGCTGAAATTCATTTTGTTAGTTTTGCCCCATTTCTCTAATCTGTTTAGGACATTTTGAACTCTAATTCTGTCCTCTGGGGTATTAGCTACCTCTCCTGATTTAGTGTCATCTGCAAATTTGATAAGGAAGCCAAATAATTCTCTATTCTAGTGCATTGACTCCTTCCCACATAAAGAGGGAAAAGGAACAAAAACACCACCCTCAGCTAAACACAGGAAGGAAATAGAATTCTTCTAAAGCTAGTGGTTTAATGGTAGCTCTTAGGAAATCTGTATATGCCAGGAGTCTCCAAGATTATCTACAGTACCAGATTTTTAAGCAGAGGGGCAGGGAGAACTGAAACCATGCCCTATGGGGATAGACTTAGAGAGCTGGGGATGTTTAGTTTGCAGAAGAGAAGGGTAAGAGGGGACATGATAGCCATGTTTAAATATTTGAAGGGATACCATGTAGAAGAAGGAGAGGGCTTGTTTTCTGCTGCTCCAGAGACCAGGACAAGGAGCAATGGATTCAAGCTGCAGGAAAGGAGATTCCACCTGAACCTCAGGAAGAACTTCCTGACAGTCAGGGCTGTCCAGCCATGGAATATGCTGCCTCGGAGTGCAGTGGAGGCTCCTTCCTTGGAGGTTTTTAAGCAGAGGCTTGATGGCCATCTGTCGGGATTACTTTGAGGGTGTTCCTGCATGGCAGGGGGTTGGACTGGATGGCCCCTGTGGTCTCTTCCAACTCTACATTTCTATGATTCTATGATTCTATGTAACGTATCAGAATGGGGACACACATTAGCATTTCAGATGTTTACTAGGACTTCATGATGAAACTTCCCATCATCATTACATCATAATCCATTTCTGGAATAATTTGTTTTGCAATCTTGATAGTGTTCCACTGATGTCAAAGCCAGGGATATGTCTTCTTTTTTGAAGATATTCTAGATACAATGGAAATGTTTGTTTTGATATGACTTCATCCTACAGTATCCTGGAATTTATTGTGGGATTCTTAGACTTCTTGCTTGAGAGCTCTTGTGCTGTAGTTGAAGGCGCTCTTAAGCAGACAATCCTAAGTACCTCAACCACACTATAAATTCCAAGATTCTGCATGATGAAGCTATGACAGTGCAATGGTATCCAACTGCTAGCACTGTGGAATGTATCTCGACTCATTGTTTGACCTCCAAAGAATAAAGATAACTCAGCAAATTGACTATTAAATTTCTATAAGTGGAGAATGCAGATACACTCTTCATTTCTCAAGAGTTTCCTGGGCCCTGTATTCTAATTTGCCACAGCAGAGCATCCCAAGCACAAAGAGAGAGCAGAGTGGGAAGGAGGGAGGGAAAATACCTTTCTTTTTACTTTCTGCTTTATAAGCCATAACATTTTGGTAACTGCGGTTTAAAGGCAAGGGGGACTAGGGATTAAACTCATAATAATTGCCTTCAATAACAAGAATACCAGAGCATGGGAGAATATTTTTGGACTACAACTCCCAGAATCCCCCAGGCACATGGATGATTATATAAAATGTGCACTGGCTATGAATCTGGGTTATGATTTCAAAATAGTTGAGAGAGGGGTGCAAAAAAAAATCCTTCAATGTTTTTGAAAATAATCTAATTATTAAAAAAAAAACATTCCACATGTGTATTTGTTTGTTTGTTTATACCACTTTTCTATCACTTCTCAGCTCATTGAGGTTCCCAACAGCTAAAAATTAATAGTTTTTTAAAGTCTCCAAACTCTTGTAATCTTGCCCAGTGGTATTGTTTTTTAAAAATCATTTGTTCTTGCATACAAGAATGAAATAACTGAACACTTACATTGCCAGTCATGATTCCCCTGAGGCTTGTACTTCCAAGTGCAGCAGCAGGAGCTGAGAAACATCCTTAGCAATTAAGATTACAAGTGAGAATGATTTCTACATAGTCTTATAATGAATTCGATGGAAGAGTGACTTGGGAAAGCCACCCACTCATTGCAGAGAAATAGTTATGTATTTCCATGTTATTAACAGAACACCTTTATGAAAAACCTCAGGATGACATACCTGGGATGATCCACTACTATCCATATCTCATCCCTGTGATAAAGATTAGGCTGAGAGGCACTAAATGGTTAGATAGCCTTGCGGTGGGCTTGATGAATGAACACAGATGGGAAACTGCTTTTACCTGATCTAGTTTTGGCCATGAATTCCCTTGTGGCATGCAAAGAGTGTGTAATGCTTTTGATGTACTTTTATTGACCAAATAGCACTGATATTCCATCTTTCCTCCAATGAGCTCAAGGTTATATATGTGGTTCTCCTTCTTTCCACTTTATCCATCCAACAACTTTTAGAAGTAGACCCCTTTCCGCTGCTTACCTGTTTCTGGCGTGGTCGTGGGGGATCGCATAAGCAGCCTCTTCCATGAGGCTCTCGCATCCCCGCTGGTCCTGCTCTGCAGCAGCTGCCTGCCAACCAGCAGGCAGCATGAGGGCTTCACCTCTTCCTTCCACAGTGCAGCCAGATATTTTCCCAAGCTGTGCTGGGGGAGGAAAAGTGAGGGCCGTGTCTCTGGAGGCTCTGAACAAATGGTAAGTGTGTGTAGAGCCCTGGAGCGACTCATGGTCACTGCATCATTTTCGGCCAAAAGCTGAAAATGCTATATTGCATGATCAGCACCCGTTGACCCCAGCAGTGTTGTGCAATTGTGAAGACATCATGTGGAATGCTCCTCACAATTGCGCAACTGTCGGGAGTCCTCCATGTTTTATTGTTTTAGGATAGCAGTAGACTGAGGAAATAGTGATAGTAGGCTGTTAGCTATTCCCAGGCGCCAACCATTCCTTCTGGCTGGAATTTCAAAGGAACCGTTTGGCATGATGACGTTCGTTCTTTTACAACTATCTTAGGAGAAACTGTCTGTTAAAGTGTAAGGTGGGGGGAAAACGTTCCATTCTCGAGCTTTAACGTCTGAAGACAGCATCCCTTACTATGTTATAATAAATCTTCTATTAAGTTTGTTGATCCGTGTAAGAGTGAATCTGTTCCTGACAGAAAGCTCGAGAATCCTTTCAAAAAATGCACCAATTGATGGACCAGTCGATTACTGAAGAAGAGCAAGGATCTGCAGAATCTGATGGAGCTACAGAAACTGAAGTGCCCCTGGATACCAAGACAAAATTGCGCCTGACCGAGGCTATGGAAACCCCCACAGGCGGCCAAACCTGGGTCTGGGGAGAAAAGCCACATACGTCGTTGAGACAACGCAGAAGGGCTGCTAGATGGGATACATCAGCAAAAGACCTATCCCTTTTGGAGGAGATAAAGCAAATGGAAACCGAACTGGAAAGAAAAGATGAGGAGATACTCGAACTCAAGACCATGCTACGCGAGATGCGCATCCGTCCCTCGCAGACAGGGAGATCACCAGGAGGAGAACCACGAGCGGCTGTCTCGGCGGCAGGCACCCCTGGTCCGCCCCAGCAACCAACAGGGCACACGCCAGCGCCACTGTTACTCAGAAATGTGGGAGACCTGAAAGCGACCTTCAACGGGAAGGGGGAGAAACTCTCCTTTTTTTTGACTATGGCAAACAATTTCATGATTGATCACGGCCATCTATTTCGGGATGATGCGGCCCGAATTCGATACCTAAGCCAGCGGATGAAAGGACTGGCAGCAGACTGGGTAGCGAACCTATATGACTCCCGCGCCCCCGAAACTGAAAATCTGCAGCTCTTCATGAACCATCTGCGGGAACGCTTTGAAGACCCCCATTTATTGGAAAACACCAAATATCAACTGAAACGAATGAAACAAGGCAGGAACGATGTGGGGACGTATTCCCGTGAATTTAGAAACCTGGCCACCAAAGTCCCGTGGAGTGATGAAATTCTAATTGAGTTATACAAAGATGGACTAAATCCTGATATTCTACACGGGTGCTTAATGCAGGCCAATCCACAGACCCTGCTAGGTTGGGTCAGACTAGCTACTGAAATGGAAGGCATAACCCAGACTGTTCAGCTGAACCGACAAAGACAAGACGTGCCAAAACGACAACCTCGCGGTCCCACCGTCCTCAATGCTGAGGAACGGAACAAACGTCTCCGTTTGGGCATGTGCTTTAACTGTGGAAAACCGGGCCACCTCGCCAACACCTGCCGCGGAAACCAAGCTCCGACTGGGACTAAGGGAGCACGAGCAGACCCAAAGGATATAGAATTCACACATCAGACAGCGGCCGCCAAACAACCACTTAGACGCACTTCTAAGGACCCTGCAGCGGCGACAGGAGACTCCGATCCCGATGATGAAACCACCTCTTCGTCCTCATCTGACATAGATGGAGATTCTAAACCTGACTGCGATGACTGGCAAGCGGCGGGAACATCTGTAAGTACTCCTAAAATTCCCCATTTCTACGCCACGGTTGCGATTAGTGGCAGCGATGGGACTTTGCATGTACATAGGGCATTAATTGACTCTGGCTGCTCCAGAAGTTTGTTACACCCCAAATTGGCCAAACAATTGAAAACTCTTTATGAGCCCTTGGAATGCCCCATCAAATTAACGCAAATGGATGGGACCTCAATGACTGGGGGAGTAATTAGTAAAATCACTAAGCCCATCTCATTTCAAATGGACAAAAACAATTACAGCATGCGATTTCTAGTTCCCAAGGCGATGCAGTTCAAATTGGTCTTGGGAATCGATTAGCTTCGTGAATATAACCCCCAGATAAACTGGACTGCTGGCACTATGTCCTCTTCAGATGAAAACTTTTCTATTCCCCATGAAGAATTGCAACAAATTCCTTCACACTACCGAGACTTCCAAAAGGCTTTCCACGAAAGGGAGGCTGACAAATTGCCTTCCCACACGGACTTTGACTGTAAACTGGAATTAGTTGACGGGGCCACCCTGCCTAAACCGAAAATTTATCCCATGAGCCAAAAAGAACTCCTTGCTCTCAAGAAGTTCCTAAATAAAAACTTGGCTCGCGGCTTTATCAAGCCCTCTACAGCCCCCACGGCGAGTCCTGTCTTCTTCCGAAAGAGAAAAGATCCCAGTGCGGATCCGAGACTGATAGTTAACTACTCTGCTATTAACCAGGTTATTTCCTCCAATTGTTATCCCATACCTCTGATACGGACTGTTTTGGACCATCTTGTTCAAGGAAAATATTTCACCAAACTTGATCTTAAAGAGGCTTTTCATAGGATTAGAATGGACCCGGACTCTGAGTGGCTCACCACCTTTGCAACTCCTCTAGGTAACTTTAAATGGACGGTTCTTCCCTTTGGCTTACAATCGGGGCCATCTGTGTTCCAAATGTTTTTGAACACCATTTTCCATGACTTGTTGTATCAGGGGGTTCTGATTTATCTGGATGACATTTTAATTTACGCAGATTCCATGGAATCTCATGTGTCATTGGTTCGTGAAGTGTTACGAAGGCTTATAGATAACAACCTCGTGGTTAATCTATCTAAATGCCAATTTGACACCCAAACTTTTGATTACTTGGGATATAGGATTCAAGATTGTTCACTTAAAATGGACCCTTCGAAGATTAACTCCATTTTGCAATGGCCCGTCCCTAAAACTGTGAAGCAACTGCAGCAATTTCTTGGTTTTGCGAACTTCTACCGGAACTTTATTGAGGATTTTGCGGCCATAACGCTTCCACTCACCAACCTTCTACGGAAACCTAAAGGATCCACTGCGGGCAAGGCGCATAGACTTTGTTGGTCACCTGAGTGTCAATCGGCGTTTGACCATTTGAAATCTAAATTTACGTCTGAGCCCTTACTCCTTTTTCCCGACAGTACGAAGCAATTCATTGTGCAAACGGATGCTTCGGACTTTGCCATGGCAGCCGTTCTTTTACAACATGACACCACAGGAGCACTCAGGCCTTGTGCTTTCATTTCAAAGAAATTTTCCCCTCAACAAGCTAATTGGCCTATTTGGGAGAAAGAAGCCAAGGCTATCCATTTTGCGCTGTCCTCTTGGCGTCATTTGCTTGAAGGGGCTCGACTCCCCTTTGAAGTTTGGACTGATCATAGGAATTTGCAAGCCTTACAGTCTGCTAAGAAACTCTCCCCTAAGCAGGCGAGATGGGCTGAATTTTCCAGAGATTCCGATTTAAAATTGTTTTCAAACCTGGCCGAACTAACCAACTGGCGGACCCTCTCTCTCGACTTCCCTGTTTTGCGGAATCCCCTGCTACGTCCTCCCACTCCAATACCTTGTTTCCTGCCTCCTCTCTGGCTTCTCAAGTGACTACTCGTGCATTAGCAAAGACAAGGCTTTCTGCCTCCTCTCTTTGTGACTCCGCTCTCCGCGATGCTATCATTCATGCAGCGCATGCAGACTCCTGGCTACCGGCAAACAAGGATAAAATAGAATGGGTTGACAATCTCCCCTTTTATGGCACCAAGGTCTACGTTCCCCCTGCTGCCCGCGAGCAGGTACTTCATCGTTATCATGATTCCAAACCCGCTGGACATTTTGGGTTTTTGAAGACATTGCATGCGATTCGCCGCCTTTTTTGGTGGCCTGGATTAAACCCCTCCGTGCAAACTTACATTAAGCAGTGTGCCACTTGCAACGTTTCTAAGTCGCCCACATCTAAACCTCAAGGGCTCCTGCAACCTCTGCCTGCGCCTGCTAGCCCCTGGTCGGTCATCGCATGGGATTTTATCGTGTCTCTTCCCTCTTCACACGGCTTTCATGTTATTTGGGTTGTTACTGATCACTTTTCCAAGCAATGTCATTTTGTGCCTCTAAAGAAACTACCCCGTGCTGACCAGCTGGCTGACCTGTTCGTTAATCATGTATGGAAACTTCACGGACTACCTTCGGTGATCATTTCGGACAGGGATCCAATTTTCACTTCCAAGTTTTGGACTTGTCTACTGAAAACCCTGGGAGTCACTCAGAAACTCAGCAGTACTTATCACCCTCAAACAGATGGCCAATCTGAGCGTGTTAACAAATCTCTTGAACAATTTCTTAGGTGTTTTGTTTCTGAGAACCAGAATGATTGGGCTCCGCTCCTTCCGTTCGCTGAGTTTGCCATCAATTCTGCGGTTCATACCTCTACTGGGAAACCCCCCTTTGAAATAGTTTACGGCTTCCTTCCTTCTCCTTTCCCCCCCTCTCCCTCTCTTCCTCCGCTCCTCCTTCTGTTTCTGCTTGGGTCTCTAAATTTTCTGGCATTTGGCAATCCGTCTCAGATGCTATAGCATCCGCTAAAGCTTCCCACAAACGTTTCGCTGACCGTAAACGGCAGCCTAATCCCCTTTACCAGCCCGGGGATTTGGTTTTCCTTTCTTCTAAGAACATTTCCTCTCCTTCTCCGTCTAAAAAACTTTCCCCTCGTTTTCTCGGACCTTTTCCTGTGAAAAGGGCTATTAATGATGTCTCTTTTGAACTAGATCTCCCTTCTTCCCTCAAGGCTATTCATCCTGTTTTTCATTCCAGTTTGCTGAAGAGGGCACCTTCGCTGACTTCTTCGCCGGCTGATGTTCCTCAACGCCCCGACTGACTTGCTACTGCATTCATATTACTATTTAGTTTTCTTGTCTTTCTACTGTTCCATGATATTTTCTATATTTTGTTTATCTTTATGTATATATTTTTTTAAAAAAAGTGGGGCAGGATGTCGGGAGTCCTCCATGTTTTATTGTTTTAGGATAGCAGTAGACTGAGGAAATAGTGATAGTAGGCTGTTAGCTATTCCCAGGCGCCAACCATTCCTTCTGGCTGGAATTTCAAAGGAACCGTTTGGCATGATGACGTTCGTTCTTTTACAACTATCTTAGGAGAAACTGTCTGTTAAAGTGTAAGGTGGGGGGAAAACGTTCCATTCTCGAGCTTTAACGTCTGAAGACAGCATCCCTTACTATGTTATAATAAATCTTCTATTAAGTTTGTTGATCCGTGTAAGAGTGAATCTGTTCCTGACAGCAACACTCTGGAGGCCTTTTCGCATGACAAATGCAGTGTGAAAAGGGCCTAGGTCAAACAGAAAAAGGAAGACTTGCTACAGATTACCAAGTAAGAATTATAGCTCAGTAAGGACATGGATCTTACAAGCCCCACTTCAACATTCTAGCCAACAGGTGGGAAACCTCCAGAAGCCTGACCATCACATATGGTCAACTTTTGTTGGGAATTAGAGTTTCCCAGGATATTAGCCTTAGTGGGAAATTCTATGGAAGCTAAAACTGTAAGGATTCAGCCTCCTTTTAGCAGAGTAGCAGAAACAGCATACCCAAATTTGTGTATGGCTTTTCTGATCTGAAACTGACTGAAGGAACAAAACAAATGCAGGCAGTTTCAGGTTACAAACTTAGAAAAGTCTACTGATGGCTTCTACATTGAGGAACCTACATCTTAATTAGCTAATTAATAGTAGTAGCTTCATTGTTAATTCACCATCTTCCAATGGAGACGTGAAGCATGGTAGATGAGGAGGAAGAGAAAGCAAAAATGGAGGAGAAAGAGAGGAGAGAGAAGGGATCTCTTTCTTTTATAAGACTGACGACCCAAGCAACAAACCTGCGTCACATGATCTCCTCACCTGAACACCAGCGATTTTTATGATCATGCAATTAAATGACACAAAGGCAAATGATGGAGCTTTGGCATGCAAAAGAGAAAGGAAGTCCTATGCTAGCTATGTCCACTTGCTCCAAGAACAAGATGGGGGAAGAGAGAATGCTAAAATTTTCCCAACAACTTTAAACTCAGAGAGCTTTGGCACCTAATCCTGGTACATCTCAAATCTGCTTTAAAAATTTGCCAATCACACCCTTGGAAGAAATGTGTGACATTTCACCCACTTTCTCTCTGTGAGGGCTTTTCTTTCTGAAACCAGGAATGATAGTATGATCACACATAACTTGCTGGAGGGTGGAGTAGGGTGGAGAAAGACCCCATAGGCATTAAAAAAAAGCACGGGAGGGCTTATGAAGAATGGCTGGTATATTTAGCCTCAAAAATATATGTATTTTTTTGTGGGACAGAGTCAGAGGAAGGATTCTATCCATTACAGGGATCCTGCTGGCTACGTTCAGACTCAGGCCGCCCTTTATCTACAATACTTTAATCACTGAACTGGTCTGGCTCTTTGGGAATTTCTATCTGCAAAACCTGATTTGCACATCTAAGATTAATATGCAGTTTGTTATACACAAGACTTGCACTTCTCTCAGGGTTATGACACAGTTCTTGCCAGTTTAAATCTATCAAAAGTCTTCTTTAAATTTGTAACTTCAGACACGGAAAAAAGAATTAATTTTGAGGGAGGAATTAAGCATTTAAATGCTTATTTAGTTTGAGATAAAATGCACACTTAAGGACATTTTAGAATACGTACATTAGTAGTGCTTTGGGAGGAACTTTTTTTAAAAAAATCAGGTTAATGCAGAAATGGAACAGAACAGAATTATGGGTAAAAACATGTAAGGATTGCACAGACTAGAAACAGACAGATTTACCTATTTTCAGCACGTTAACATCTTTCTATTTAAATATCTACCTAGAAAAACTGACTCAGGCCCTTTCCACATCTTACCACCTTCCAGCGCTGGGGTGTGGGGATCACGTGAGCAGCCTCTGGCAAGAGGCTATCGCATCCGGGGTCCTTCAGCTCCACACAAGCTGTCTGCTCATGCAAGATCCCTGCCTCTTCCTTCTGCAGTGCAGCCTGGGACCTTCCCAGGCTGCGCTAGGGCAGGAAGCATGACCTGTGCAGCTCCAGAGGCTCCACACGCCAGATAAATGTGCGCAGGGCCCGGGCGTAACGCACTATCATGCACCATTTTTGGCTTCTACCTGAAAATGAAAAGGTGCATGATTGGCGCCTGCCCTACCCTGGAGCGTCGCGTGATTGTGAGTGTGTTGTGCAGATCGCTCCTCACAATCATGCAATGCTCCAGGGGCCCTTTGACATGGAAAATGCCATGCGAAAAGGACCACAGTTTCATTAAATTGGTATTGGTGAATACTCCATGAAATCCAACAATATAAATGACCAGTACATGAAAAAGTGTAATGTAAACTGTATTAGATTTAGCTGACAAATGGATTTTGTTCTACATATCACTTAAACGTTAACAAATTCACTGAGCTGTCATTATCATGAGCATGATTTTAAGCAGAAAGAAAGAAAAGAAAGAAAAAATAGAATCAATTCTTTCACTGATTGTCAGTTCTATTTCTTATGCAAGCCAGATACAAAAATAATTCCATTAAAATGAATCTGCAAAATTCCATTACACCAAAACTGTTGCTTAAGAAGCTAATAATAATTTATATTAATTTATGCATGTTTCAGAGTGAGCAGACAATGAACCCATATTCTGATCTCAGCTAAACATCTGTGTTGAAGTCTGTGGGACTAAACTGACTCATAGAAAGAGAGAGGCTGGAGTCTAGACTACCTGAAAATTTTGTTGGATTTAAATAGTATCTCTCTTTTCTCACTTTATGGAATCCCAGACAGTTTAAAATAAATATCAAAAATACACTTCAGTTAAATATGTGATACATAACAATATGTGCAGCCCTGATGAGGGCTGTTGCTAAACATAGCTTTTTGAGATTTCATAGTCATAGGGTCACTATAAGCTGATCTAAAGCAAATAGCAATAACAAAAATGCAAGTTAGAAATTATCACCAAATTGTTTTCAGCTCCTTAATATAACAAGCAATGCTATTGAAAAAAGCACTAATTTAAACCCACGTAAATCATGAGAAGTGCCTTCGGATTATTATTGGTCATAAATTGAAGTTGAGCCAGCAATGTGATGCTGAAGCAAAGAAGCTGAATGCTATTTTAGCCTACATTAATTGAAGCCTAGCTTCCAGGTCAAGGGAACAGTCTCACTGAACTCTGCACTGGACACAGCTCATCTGGAGTACTGAGCTCAGTTCTGGGTGCCTCATTTTAAGAAGAATATAGATAAGTTGGAACATGTTCAGAAAAAGGCAACAAGGATGGTAAGTGGTATGGAGGACAAAACATGAGGAGGGGATGAAGGAGCTGGACATGATAAAGAGAAAACTGAGGTATGATGTGATCACTCTCTTTAGATGTCTCAAGGGCTGTCACAAAAAAGGAGGCAGGCCTGTTTCTCCTTCCCCAGTAGGTTGGAAAAGGTCTAATATTTTTAAATTAGATTTCTATTTAACATTAGAAGGAATATCTGGACACTATGAGTGGTCTGACAATGCAACCAATTACTTAGTGAGGTGGTGGGAACTCCTTCTCTGGATATCTTTGAAAACAGGCTAAACAACTACCTCTTAGGTTGCTTTAGCTGGAGATCCTGCACTGAGTAGAGAGTTGGATTCAATCACCATGAGGCCTTCTCCAACTCTGTGATTCTATGATTCTATGATGGAATAATAAAGCACACACCCACACTGATGATTTCCATGGCCTGTTCTAGGCTTTGAAAAACATAGCATGGCCTGTTAGGCACCAAGTGAACAAGTTCCCTTTGTTGGTGCTATGGTGCCTAGCCACATGAAAACACTGCTGGGTCAGAAATTATTGTGATAGCGTTCAAAATCAACCTCAGAACACCTTAAGATATTGTGGCAATCAGAGAAAGAGGAAAGGGAAAGGTTAGTATTTTCTTCCTAGAAAGACATTGGGACACCTAGAACAACAGCATGATGATGGGGGCAGAAACCTTCATATAAAGGGTGTGTGGTCAACAATTGGTAGAAATGATCCAAGAAATCATAAACCATCAAAGGGTGACAGTGGCCATTTCTTCTCTGGACTGTTATAGTTCTATTATTCCACTTTCAACATCCTATGGAATCCTGCAGTTTGTAGTTTAGGGAGGGGCTTCAAAGGTATTAGCATACCTACCTGGCAGGAAACATACAGTGATGCAAGTATAATGTGGTTTCAGAAAGCTGCCTTTTATATCCAGCTGGTAGAACTATGTAAGTGAGAGTCATACAGTGATGATTCAGGTCAGAAGAGATAATGGTCTTTTCCACATGTGTGTGTGGATGGGGAAATGGGCAAAAACGCCCAAAAACGGAGCTTACCAGCAGTCGGGCCAGTCCGTCGCCATGCGGAGCAGCGTGAGTTTGCTGCTCCACAGTCCTCCGGCGTCCCAAATGGTGGCTTCCACTGGAGAAGCTTGCCAGCCGGAAGCCCACCCCCAGCAGATCTGCAGGCACGCACTTGCGTGTGCCTGCAAATCTGCTTTGGAGCCGGGCGACGGAGCGGCACGGGGTTGAGCACTCCATGCTTTTTAAAAACCTCTAAAAAGAGGTTTTTAAAAAACACGCCGCACGACCACTTCCGGTCGCTCCTGCATGGATTGAGGTGTGGAACTACAAAAAGTAGTCCACCCCAGTCCACGCTATGGTGCAGAAGACTGCCGTTGGAGGTCGCTCTGCACCATTTTAAAATGCTAATGTGGAAATGGCCAATATCTATCTAGCTCACCAGACCTAAAAAAATCCTAAGAAGCTCTTTTCTAGCAGCTAACGGAGAAGTCATAAACCACTTCATCATGGTATGGGACTTTGGGATTTTAGAGCCCAATTAAACGATTTCTGTGGGTTATTTCTACATCTAGACCTCAAGGGCATGTACTCCAGTTAAACAGCCACAGTGTGCATACCAGGAGATCTCCTGCTGGTACCTGCTCATCCTCCACTTCAAAAGGCTAAGAAAAATTTCAAGAAACAAGTTTCACTGGTAGAGCAACTGTGAAAGTAAAATGGTTATTAAATTAATTTTCACAGAAAAGATGCTATGTAATGATAATCCCAGGACAAATCTATTGAACATTTCATTTTGTGAGATACACAGATAGATGATCCAACAGGAAAGAGAGGTATAAAAGGAGGCCAGTAACATATCCTAATGGTTCCCATTTTAAGAGTTGACATCAGATTGCAACTTTGTTAAAAAAAAAAAAAAAACAGGCATGACACTTTGGAGAGGTAGAATATACTTTCCTTTATTAAATGAGTGTGTTAGAGTGTAATGCTGAACCCAGCTTTGAGATGTGCTAATACATTCAGAGAATTGTAGTCAGGAGGTGTGAAGAGAAATTGAACATGTAGATGGAAGAAGAGGGAGGGGAAATCATTTTATAACTGTTTGATTTAGCCACATCAGTGATGAGCTTAAGTTTGTAGGCCTACATCACTAGTGAATTATATGACAATGAAGAAATAAGATGTAAAAAAAACCTCTCTTGTCAGCTGCTTACTTCCTAAAATAGAAAGGTATTTTAAAATTTTACAGAAGAGATGTTCCCAATGATCATCTGTCCGTCACTCCAATATAGTCAGTTGCCAGCACTGAAGACATTTTGTGTCATTGTTCAATTTGCACAAGGCTGCCAGTATTAGATAGTACATATTTATCAAATGTTGACAATGCAAGTCTAATTTTATGCTTAACTCAATTTGCTGTCTTGGTGATGCAGTTTAACAGGAATTGTTATTGTCTGGCATGTCACTGCAAATTAGGAAACAAATAAAAAAAGTAATATCCAGAATTTGCCTCATAAAGGCCTAAACTTATATATGTTGAGTTGTCTAGCATAGGTGGAGGAACTTCTGGAAAAGAAATCAGCTGATTTTTGTTGACTATATCTTGCTTCCTATGGATGGAACAACAAACCTGTACATACACCAGCAGTTTTGTACACTGTCATGAAGAGGTAAAGCAAGTACACATTTGACATCACTGATTGACTTTTCCATGTTGCTTGGTCAATATGAATTATTACCATCAAACAAGAAAGAACTGGGATCACAGATCCTCCCCCCCCCGTTAGGATCTATAACATCCATGGCATTTTTGTACAGTACCTACACAACATGCAGCTTCCAAATGCTGAACAGTACTTTGATGAGTGAGTGTATAAACTGCATAAATCTCATAACTGATTACTCACTCATGTACATGCTTCACTATCATGCAAATGTTACCTCTGTAGTTTATGAAATTCCTTGTTTTTCTTTAACTTTATAACTTTGGAGTTCTTCATTCACACAGGTTTCTAATACAAAGGCCCTTTCCACAGCTTACCTTTTTTCGGTGCTGGGGTGCGGGGATCGCATGAGCAGCCTCCAGTGAGAGGGTCTCACGTCCCCCCTGCTTCAACTCTGCATGAGCTGTCTGCTCCCAAGCAGGTAGCACAAGAGCCCCGCTCTTCCTTCTGCAGTGCAGACTGGGAGTTTCCCAGGTTGCGCTGGGGCAGAAACCATGACCACCGTGGCTCTGGCGGCTCCGCGCACACAGCAAGCCATGAAAGCTGAAAATGAAAAAGTGTGCAAGCGGCGCCTGCCGGACCCTGAAGTGTTGTATGTTTGTGAGTGCATCATGCAGATCACTCCTCATAATCGCACGACTCTCCAGGAGCCCTTTTGCATGGCAAAAAGGGCCATAGATGAGTCTTAATGTTATATAAGTAAGCACCCTGTCAATTTCATAACTGAAAAATGGGATCATGTTAGACATTACCCACATATTTGTCACATGATTTCAAACACCAAGGGATAACTTGCACGTGCAAATCACCCATTACACTTTTAATACAACTATGCAAACTTTCATATATTTCCAGATGTAATGCTTCCCTTATCATGAGAAAATATGACTCACAAGAAAAGACAACAGTGCTTGGTAAAGTAGAAGTCAGTAGAAAAGAAGAAGATAGCATTTCAGATGGACAGATTCAATCAATGTGTATGTATGTGTATATATACATATATATTCACATATACATATACATATGTATTTATGCATGTATATATGGAGAGAGAGAGAGAGAAAATATGTAAAAAAAAGTCTCTGAAGCCCTGAACAGAAATCACTTGTTTATACTAACAGTAACATGCAACTAGTATCTGCAAAGTAGGCTCTAAATTTTTCCACATAAATGCCCAAACCTATATACGTTGAGTACTCTGGCATAGGTGGAGGTACTAATAGAAAAGAATGGCTCTATTTATGTGATTGATATATTTTGGCTAATATATATGTATTTCACTTGCCCAGTGATTTGATATGCAAATATATAGGATAGAAGGGGCAGGACTACTGTTTGTGAAGACAACCTTCTTCTGCTTCCTCCACCACCACATCCCCCTCCCTCCTCCTCCCCCTCCTCCTCCTCCTCCTCCTCCTCCTCCTCCTCCTCCTCCTCCTCCTCCTCCTCCTCCTCCTCCTCCTCCTTTCCCTTTAAGAAGGGCAGTGGAGATACACTTCCAACTTCTTGATTGCCTCCATCCTTCCACAGTCATTTCAGACATATTAAGCAATCCCTGCTGCTTGGCAGCTGCTGGGAAGGCGGAGAGACATGGAGCTGTGCACACAGAGAATTACGCTCAGAATACACAATACACTCTCTCAGGCATATATTCTAAAGATTAGAAAAGCTTTTTTTTGGGGGGGGGCTGCAGTTCCCAGAGTCTCCCTGCCAGTATGGTCATTGACCATGTTTGTTTGGAAATTCTGGATGTTGTGGTCCAATTACGTTTCTGAGTCCTGAGTTAACAAAACAAAAACATACATGGGTATCTGCACAAAAAGATGCACAACATATATCCCTTGTATATATGATGCTCCACATGCAGGTGGCACTACATGACAGTTTCCACACAGAACAATTGCTTGCTTGCTTGTTTATTTATTTATTTATTTATTTGGACTTTGTCTCAAGCTGAAAAAAGTCTAGACACAGAGACAGCTATTCCAAAATAACATCGACATGGATTTATGTTCGCATGCCTGTATGTCACTTAGAAACACATCTCTCAATATATCTTACCACCATAACTCACAGGCGACTATCCAAGCAGTCTTTAAAGCATAGATTCCATGCAGCTCTGTTAAAAAAACCACAGCCAAAATTTTGGATGGAAAATCCCAGTATACATATTCCTTCCCTATAGCTACTTAACCAATGAACTGTGGGTGGAACATAACCCTTTCTCTCTTGTGCCTCTCATTACTCTGTGAATGTGCGCTTTTTCTCTATGCTACCTTCATTCTGCCTAGCTTTATATGGTTTGTTGTCTGTGTCTTGCAAATCACTTTCTTCTGAGCACCATCTCTCTCTCTCTCTTTTTTCTCTTTATCTCTTGCCATTTCTGCATGAGAGTGGAGGAGCACTTCACTGCATGTCATGAGCAGTGTTTTTTACTCCGACCTACCCCGTTTCCTGTCTACACGCCCTCTGGTTTACTTTGAACTAATGCGGAGAAGAACAGTCACTGCATCCACAGCAGCAAGTCCCTGGTCACTTTCATTCCCCTCCCTCAGCTCACTCTGCCATTGCTGATTGGTCTGGTTTTATTTTGTTTTGTTTTGTTTTTAAAACACACATTTTAAATGATTAGGTCAAAAAAGAAGCATCCCCAAAATCCAGGTTAAACCAAGCATCGAGAGTCCAAAAAGGGGGGGGGAATCAATAACCAAAAAATCCAGTGGCAACATCCAAAGAGCAAAAAAAAAAAGTATATAGCTAGAAAGTGGACAAAGCCACACAAAACAACTCCAAACTGGTCTTTCAGATTAAGCTGTCAAATTAAATTATCAGTTAAAGCTGTCAAATTAAACTGTTAAAATAAGTTTCCTACTTTGGTGAAGTGAAAGGATCATGATCTGACCAGTCACTGAGAGTAGGGACAGCTTTGGCAATGTCACTTGCCACAGTCTGACTGTACCTCCAAAATCTGGGGTGCAGAATGAACCTTAGAATCTATCAGTAGCCTGCAGTGGTGGCAATTTTCTAGTAGAGCGCTAAAAGATTGTCTCCTCCTCACTTACACTCACACATTTCTACATTGGTATGTTTGTGCGTAGGTATGTATGTTCGTTGATATGTGAAAAATAAACATCAACAATCCATTTCCAGATTTGCTCTCTTCCCACTGTCTGTTTAACTTCTGAAGACAATAATGACAGCAGCCTGACCTTTGATGGGCGGAGAGAGATAGGGGCGAAAATGACAGAAGGGACAGCCTGGGAACGCCCCTTGCTGGCCACTTCTGCCCTGTGAATCGATGTTACAGTTCTGCATTTAGGGAAAAACAAAGCAGAACCAGTTTGAGAGGTTTGCATCAGTTTTTCTGGTTTTTACATACAGTGGTTTCTCATCACAGTGAACCATGCTAGGAGCTGAAAACATGTGCAATCATGAGGAAAACTACAAAGCTAAAACAGTTCAGTGTGCAGATGGGAGGGCAAGAATTCGAGGTAACTACAATGCATTCATTAACCTCATGCAGAAATGGCCAGAGGCCCATCTGAACAATTTCTTTGTGTCTCTCACAATGTCCAGCCATCAATCCCTTTTTCTTCTTTTCCTTCCAATATAGCAAAGAATTCAGGATGCACTCTTTGTTTGTATGTTTAATAAATATCCCACCATTCTCTCAAGATGGGATTCAAGGTACTTTATAATAATTTTAAAAAAAAGCTAAAATATTAATTTACAAAGGTTAAAAAAGAATTTTAAAACATGATTAAAACAGTTTAAAACACTTAAAACATATATAAAACATGATTTCTCATAAGGATTAAAAAATAGAGTACACCACTTTACACACATAATTAAAATTCAAAAGGCCTGCCTGCATAAAAATGCCTTCAACTGCCTGCAGAAAGAAAGTGGGGAGTAGGCTTTATTCTGTCAGTTTCACTTTCTCCCACATTTGAATTTTTAAAATCTTTGTAACTCTCATTCATAAATGTACTAAAGCACATTTCTGACCCATCCATAAGATTGCTCTTTCTGTTCTACTTAGAAATTTTGAATTTTATTTTTTGAATTAAGCAAATCTTGGCAAATCCTGATCAGGAATAAATTTAAATAACATTCTTCCCTATCTATTTGCAGAAATGAGGTTTCACTGCTGCAATCACAACACAGAATCATCAGAAATAAAATAATAGAATCATAGAACTGGAAAGGGCCTTGTAGATCACTGAGTCCAACCTTCTGTTTAATAAATGATCTCCAGCCAAAGCATTACCAGAAAGTAGCTATCCAGACTCCTTTCGAAGATTTCCAAAGAAGGAGACGTTACCTCTATAGGCAATTGGTTCCATTGCCAAACCACTCTTATTTTCAATAAGTTCCTTCTATTACTCAGTTGAAATCTACTTTCTAGTAAATTAAAACAAGTAGATTTGGCCCTACACTCAGGCAAAATCAAAGCACTCTCAGTGGATAGCCATCCAACATCTGTTCAAAAACCTCAAAAGAAGGAGACCCCACCACACTTCCAGGCAGTGTATTCTACCACAGATGTCCTTTTACTGTTGGGAAGATCTTCCTAATGTTTAGATGTAATCTTTTTTCCTGTAGTTTGAATCCATTTCTCCTTGTCCTAGTCTCTGAAGCAGCAGAAAACAAGCTTGCACCATCTCCAATATTACACCTATTTCAATATTTAAGCATGGTTATCATGTTACCTCATAATCTTCTTTTCTCTAGGGTAAACATACTCAGCTCCCTAAGCCAATCCTCACAGGGCATGATTTCCAGGCCTTTTACCATCTTGGTCACTCTCTTCTGGACATGTTCCACCTTGTCAATATTCTTCACAAATTGTGGTGCTCAGAACTGGACACAGTATTTCAAGTGATAAATTACCAAAGTAGAATAGAGAGGTACTATTATTTCCCTCAACCTAGATACTTTCCTATTGTTGAAGCCTAAAATCTCCTTGGCTTTTTCAGCTAACACAAAACAGTTGACTCATAGAATATCAACAATCAAAATGAACATTTTACCCCTAATGAACTTCCTTTTTTCAAAAGTTACTGATCGTTTTGAAAAATTAGGTTTTTAATCAATGGAAGAAAGATTTGACAAAGCTTATCTGGGCTGGGGAAAAAATGAGGATTAAATAGAAAGCAATGGAAGACCATAAAGAAAGAGGTGGAATAAGATTCCCAGACTTAAAATTATATGCTCATGCTAATACTTTAGCATGGGTATTAGACTGGATAAGACTGGAAAATAATAGAATACTACTTCTGGAATGAGTAGATCTAAATCAAGGGTGGAATGCTTATTTATGGTATGCCAAAAATAAACCAGGAGTAGAATTTTCTTTTCACTTTTTAAGGAAAGCATTGATTACTATTTGGCAGAAATGCAAATTACATTTGCGTCCTCAAACGCTTCTCCGGGTATCTCCATTAGAGGCTTTTCATGGTACAGAAACACAGTACTTAATGAAACACTGGACTTGTAGAGATCTTCTTTAATTCCATGATTCTGATTTTGATCTTAAGACCAGAGAGGAGTTGACTGTAGAAGGATTTAATTGCTCCTGTTGTTGTTGTTGTTGTTGTTGTTGTTGTTGTTGTTATATACATACATACATATATATATATATATACACAATAAGCTTTATTCAAGATCCAAACAAGATAAAAGAAAACATAGGATAAATAATTCTAATACAAATCGTAGGACACCACTGGGATCTGGTAAGCTGTGAAAAGGGCCATAGTCAACCTAAAGAAATACACACTCCCTACTTCTCTGATTCCCATCCTTACCCTTTATTACTCTTTCATGTTGCTTCTCACATTATGTTTTAGAATAACTGTCCTGAAAAAAACACCCTTATTTTTGACATCTTTCTCTTACCCCCTTCAATCCAACATGTTAAGTAACTTTGATTTCATTCAACAATCAAAATAGTTTGCTTACAGAACAGTTTTAGATTTGCCTCTCACTTCTCCATCATATATCTTGGTCATAAATCTCCTGCAAGTCAGCAGCTCCCTCCATTAACTTAACTTGAGTTTGTCTCTCCATCTTGTTCTCATATTCTTTCATTTCCATGTTGCTGGCTTCTACATCTCTTGCTTGTCTTACATCCTGCCACAGTTTCTTGATGCAGACCTCTTTCCTCCCAGCTTCTACCATGTTCTTTTGCAAGTTCAGGAGTTCCATGCATACCTCCTCCAAGATCCATTGTAAAAAATATCCAGAATGTTCCTGGGAAGTTTCCATCTTTCATTTAAATAGCAGTAACTTAGTTAACAACTCATTTAACTCATGTCTACCAGAAGCTGCCAGCAAGACAGTGTTATCAGCATCAAATAAATAACATACATACTTTCTTATGCTACAGTTCTCCTTGTTAAAATACAATTCCATCTTTCAAATAAAATGCAATTCAGTCTGTTCACAAATGTATGCCATTAAATCCTTAATTATTCTCTTTTAAAACATCAACCCTCAGTTTTGTAATTCATTTGTCCTGATCTTGTGGGGTAAACACTTACTCAGCTCTTGACTGCAGAAAGAAGATGACTGTGTAGACTCAATTGTTCCATTTTAGGCCATTTCTACATTACACTGTTATAGTACTATTACTCTACTTTCAACATCCTGTGGAATTCAGGGATTTGTAATTTATTGAGGACAAAGAGCTCTCTGCTGAGAATTCTAAATGCTCATCCCTAACTGCAAACCCCAGGATTCTGTAACATGTTGGAAGTGGAATAACAGCACCATAACTGTGTAATGAGGAAATGGTCTTAATCAGAAGTATTCTTCACTTTTTTTTTTAAATCTCTGAAGGTTTAATTAAAGGTTTCTTCTTTTAAAAAGCAGGTTGCTGGCATAGGGTCATCAGATCTTCAGATCATGACATGAGCAACATGGTCATCCTCACCTAAAGATCCTGCTATCTCCATCCCAATAATCAGGTCATCACTGTTGGTTAGGATCAGATCTAAAATAGCTGCTCCCCTTATTGCCTCTTCCACCTTCTGGACAATGAGGAATTTGTTGGACCTGAAACTCTTGGCAGAGTCTGACTTCCAACAAATATCAGGATAGTTGATAGTTGAAATCTTCCACCACTACTCCCATTACTTCACATCTGTTCCAGAAAGGAATCATCTAGGTCCCCAGTCTAGCTTGATAGTCCATGTGGACTTCTAGGGCTCATTCCATGGCCTCCTGGTACAACTTCTAAAAAAAAAAAAAAATCCCCCAAACATGCCTGAATGGATGTGGAGACCAATTTATCCATGGCTTTGTCCTCAGGCCATTTTAGGCTCAGACGAAGATTTGTTTCCAACAGGAAGTGACCTATGAGTTGTTATTTAGACGCTTTCCACACCATACTTCAATAATGGGTTGTTCAGTTACAATCCCAGCATTGCCATTTCTGTGATGATGTCAGATTAGAAATGCTTTCTTCCACCTCCTTTCACTTTAAGTGGATGAATAGTGTTATTGCCACCAGTGTTCCTTCTGCACTACAATGTCATTGGCCATTCCCTTTCCCTGCCTTCACCCTGCCCCACAGCTCCTAATTGGGTGGGTTTGGTTTGGTTTTGGTTTTTTAGGCAGGGGAAGCCGTACTGGTGCAGCTACATTGTAACCTCATGACACACCAGTACACTATTGCAGTTTTGTGCTATAATGCTATAAAACGTATTTTTAAAAAACTCAAAGGAGAAATTTAAAATAAACACCGAGAGGTGGTGAATTCCAAACTTGTCATGCCATGGAAGCTGCTGAAGGAGGGACAAGCTGGGCCCACCCACACCCCACTCACTCTTGGATCTACGACAAGAGGAAGTGCTATCAAACCCTATTATGGAGCTGCACTGACATGGCTGACAAGATTGAAGCACTAAAGGAGGCTCTTAATAGATTTTTTCTCTAAATGGTATAAGGCTGATTTACAATGCTTGGGAATGGGATAGCAGCTAGGTAGCGACAAAATCATGAGTTAACATGACTAGGAACAACTCGTTGCTATGGCGGGATGGTGACGTTGTGCAGAAATGGCCTTAGGTAGTTTGGAAGAAAAAAAAAGTAAAAATATTTTGGGTTGTACAATCTGGTCCCCTAGCTCACCACAAATTGCTAGAAGAAATCAGCTAACTAGGTCAAACTTATCCCAAGCATTGCAATCCTTGTTATTAGCGAAATATGCCATAGCATTTTTTGAAAAAACAGAACCATATTTGGATGTTGGTACTACAATTTCTCTTTTAAAAATGGCTCCTCTAAAACTCCATGTTTTTTATGATTTCTTTTTTGAAAGTGGTGGGTGTCTGGAGGAAGAATAAAAACAAGACTTGTCTCTGCAACGACGACTAGAATATTTCTCATTATCACAGCACTTGCTTCAATAAATGTTTGTCATTTCATGGCCAGCTTTCCACATTCCCAGGATATGCGTATAATTATTACATCTTCACTATAAAGGTGACACACTGAAATACTCAATTTTATGTTTTTAATGCTGTTTTAATAGGGTGTGCCTTGGAATAACTTAGTAAGTATAATAACAATCCAAGGGCAGCCAGGCAAAAACAGAGTAGAGGTAAAACCATTTGCGTTGTTCTGCAATAATAGCAACAGGAGAGTGATGTTTATTTAACTTATTTGAATAATTTATATATAGTTTTTTCAGTCTCTTCAGTGGTTTGACAAATGCTTGGGCTTTTGGAGAAGCTCCACATAAAACAGAACATATATAGGCTGGAGTCTAGAGAATAATCTTTGCCTGTGCATAGAATCATAATTATGGACACTGGTGAAGGGAAGCCAGTGCTCACAAGGTTGGAGCACCATGTAAGTTGTTGCTATTGCTGTGCTGATGTTGCTGCTTTTGACAGGACAAAGGACATTTCTGCACTAGAATGTTCCCTGATGAAGAAAAAAGGTTAATTAAACTTTTAGACTACAGCAGTAACAGACAAATTGACTATGTTAATAAGAGGGACACTGATGAGCTCCTATATAAAAGCATGGGACCCCTTAATCAATTATATAAGAAGCAGATGGGGAGACCTAACAGTAGCCAGTCTTATAAATTAAAAAGGGGGTACAAAATAGAAATATGTAAAAAGAATATATGTTCATACTTAAGTAAGACAATATAATCAAGCTTCTTGTTCATGGAACTAAAAGTACATATGTATTTGGAAATAAAGATCAAACCAGTTATAAATGAGATATAGATGCAATGACAACCTGACATTTTTTTTGTTTATTTTCCTCATTATTTTTGCTTACTTCTTTTATCAATAGATGTTTTTGGATACTTGTTTTTGTTGTGATAATGTCAAAATAATATTAACTTAAAAAAGAAAAGAAAAAAGAAAGTGGAATAATAGCACTGTAACAGTGTAGTGCAGAAATAGCTTTGGTGGATATGGCTGTGGACGTTGTCAGAAGCGAGACCTGCACTTCAACATTTTGCACTATGCCATGCATTATAGGGGTTGGATGTGATCTGAGGAAAGATTTTGAGGTGAAACCTTCACTCACCCACACTGGATGACCTTGGGTCTGTCTGTCTCTCATCTTAACCTGCTTCACAATTGTCTTGAAGGAACAGAACCATATACAGGCATCCACCACTTTTTGATAACTCATTTTTCAACCATTGTAAATTATTCCCGTATGTCCTTCTTTCCTTGCAGGAAGGTGGCCGCAAATGTAGTTAATTATAATAGAAAGAACTAACGTAATATATCTATTCTTCTGAGCTCACTGAGCAAAAGTGAGATCCTAACAGTGCCATGCATGTTCTTTTCTTAAACTTATTGTTCATCATCGGTGTCCCAAAAGAAGCTAACAGCCATTGGTTCATGGACCACTTTCCTTATTACTGCTGGAACCATTGGTACTGGCAGAACTTTATCCACCAATTAGTCTTTTTTGACAATGGATTCATCAAAATGTTTCACTTGTAAATGAAGCCAAGGAAATCATCCTACTGATTGTTTCAATGAGATTTAGACTGGCTACTTAGAGACACTTCAGTTTGAAACAAGATGGCAGCAGAGGCAGTGGTAGCAACAATGAGTGTGAGAAGAGGTAAGACTAAGAAACTACATTAAACTAAGAAACCTGGCATGAGTAGCCATTAGGCCCTAGACCACTATGGTAGGTGGTTAAACCAGCAAGTCTGATGGCACCTGCTCAACATTTTGCATGCCCCACAATGCCCCAGCCAAACATTGCTCCAGGATGTTGTAGGAAAGGAAATAGCAACCAGCATAAAAAAATGGTGTTGAGTATTCAGAGAACATGCTTCACTTTTTTGTGGCCACTCTTTTTTTGGCTATAGGATGAAAGAGGAATAAAACTTTGAACATTTCTGAGGTAAAAAATGTCTTCTGAGACAGATTTGGCTATCAATGAAACCAAGTGCTTGCAGACAGTAAGGACATTTCTATACTACACTGTTCTAGTGCTATTATTTCACTGTCAACATCCTATGAAATCCTGGGGTTTGCAGTTTAAGGAAGGGACTTTGGAATTCTCAGCCAGAGAGCTCTTTGGCCTCAGTAAACTACAAACCCCAGAATTCCATAGGATGTTGACAGTGGAATAATAGCACTAGAACAGCATAGGGCGGAAATGGCCTAAGTTAGAAGAAAACTTCTCTTGCTTCACTCTTTCATGCTTTAGAAAGACAGCCTCATTCTTGAGTTATCCTGAGAGATTCTCCAATTATGCTAAGATCTGGCAAAATCTATAATGACAAGACTTACAATGAAAATCAACAAATTATCAACCTCTTGTGTTCCAGCTCTTTGAAAGAAACTGGTATATGCATTCCATAGACAACTAACATACTGCACTGATATTGGGTATACCTCCCTAGGTAACTGTCTATTCCTTACTAAGGAGGCCAGCCACACAATCTGAGCATTTTTAATGCCGCTCCTCTGCTATTCAGTGCTATATATTCAGAACATTACCTAACCCTCCTTGAATGCACCTATATTCCAAAGAAGGGCAGTTATTCTTCACAGGCAAGCATAATGCACATTAAATGATGCTCTGAAAAGAACTCTCCATGATAATTCAAAGCAAACGGCAATGCATAAGGCAATTACAGATACAATAATGCCACTGCAGTTCAATCCATCTCAAGGAAATCTCATACAATTGCTTGCCATTTGCTGACTGCTAAACAAAACCATATCTACTTGCATCAATGGCACCATCAATCTTATGGCAATCAGCCCCTCCTTTACTGTAAATCCTGTGGCAGAAAGGTGCCTTTTTTTCTCCATAATTGTCACTCTCTATAATGATGATGTCACCTGTATGCAAATTAGACTATCTAAACATAAGAGGTGCATAGTGTTTTATTTTACTTCCTTTTTTAATTGGCTTAATTACCATTTTCAATTTGATCCAATTTTCTTTGAAAGAGTTTGAGCTAACTTTCTAAAATGTCAGTATGCATCTTTTAAATATTGAACAATGTTCTGTTTTCTAGACAAGCTGATTGCAAGAATCTGGATCCTTCCTGTAGGAGGACAGCAGTAGGCGGCTGCAGAAAATAATTTAATTTCACAATAATTTATCTTGTATTCATCCCTCATTCTCTGTGACTGATTCAGATGGTGGTCTGTTTTTAGGACATATATACATAGGTAGTTGACTCAACACTTTCAAATGGGATAACATCCTCCACTACACTGCAAACAAGTTTGGGAGGCCGATGAAGATTGTGTGACCTCTGTCTTCATGGAAAGAGGAACTGCTGGAGTATTCATAAGGAACAGCTGGGAGGCTGTCACAAGGGACAGAAATCCTGACTTGACAAAATATAGGAGTGGTCATATTATTTGTGAGAAAAATTCTAAAGTTCATACAGAGTGATACCTTTCTTAGGCCAAAAAGACACAATGATCTTGGTGGAAATGCAAGCTTCTTCACCAGACAAGTCTGCTTTCAAAAAACAAGCAAGGGAAAAACTGGAAGAGATGGCTACCTTTGAGGCATGTAGCCTAAATATAAAGCTGCCATACCTCTGGTTTAGCTGGATTTTGTCCAGAGTCCAAACATTCTATCTGGTGCCAATCTGGACTATGATCTCACTTGGATTCTAGCCTTCTACTTCAAAAACAGAGAATCTCCAGCTCTTCTATAAACAGAGTTACAGGGCAAAATATATAACCACTGTGGTTTGTGAGAAACAAACCTGTCCCGCCTTTTTGCGTGTTTTGCCAATTGAAGTCTTATTCAGAATTGATATTGGTGTACTACAGAGATATAAGCTAACTAGCCAAGCTGCACTATGGGCATTTCCACACTACACTGTTATGGTACTATTATTCCACTTTCAACATCCTATGGAACCCTGGGGTTTGCAGTAAGGTTGGGCATGTAGAATTCTAAGCCAGAATCTAGCATGTCAAGGAGTGTCCAGGTGAAGCCTATTTTGCAGGATTTATCACAAATACTGCACAGAAAGCAATGGATCTACTAGTGTGAAGGAGAAGGGATGCAATAAAGCAGGATAAATGTAGGATATAATTATTAGTAGATAACCAATATTCCATGGAGTATGTTGTTTTACCTGTCATAGCAACAGAACACATTTTACTAGCTTCTCAGAACAAAATCAGTGTCAATGTTATTTGCGTGCTCAGGGGCGATGCTGCTGCCAAATAACACATACAGACACCGAAGTTGGAGAAAAAAAGGCCACAACTTTAGTGGCTACAGTTGCTGATAGGGTTGGCATAAGTATGGGTCCAGATATGGTTATCTACCAACCTGCCTGTTAATCAATGAGCCTGATCTTCGGATGCAGCCAGACTGCTGGGACAA
This sequence comes from Ctenosaura bakeri, assembly GCA_948474755.1. NCBI lineage: Eukaryota > Metazoa > Chordata > Lepidosauria > Squamata > Iguanidae > Ctenosaura > Ctenosaura bakeri. The sequence continues at coordinate 251,238 of CAOLHI010000629.1, read as the reverse complement.
CAGGAGAAGTACACCCACCAGGAGGTGGGACCATCATGCCTTCTGCAGCACAGGGCATGACCACCATCTCTTCTGCACCCCTGAGCTCCCCTACACCCATGAGGCACTCCCAAACCACAATAATACCTAGGATACTGAGAACCAAAAACTTATATCCAGGACCCATGTAACCGTCAATCAGCAAGTAGTGAAAATTAAGAGCAAGTACATAGAAGCCCTATACAGAAAATAATCCATACGGTGCAAAGGCTGCCCTCCCAAAACCAACCACTCAAGCACCCCAAAAATACAGGAAACTGCAAACAGCACAAGGAGGAAAATGCAGGGAAGGTGGGTGGGAGATGTTTGAATGAAGACTGGCGGGGAGATAGGAGGTGGGACAATAGGAACCCCCAGCACCCTACTGGAGTTAAAGCAACATCTGGGCACTCTGGTTGAGTCCTGGACTTGTGTCAGACAATGAATTCAAACCAGAGGCTTGAACTCATTGGTTGCTCAATCCCCTTCCTTTCTGGCCAGCTGTGTGAGCCACACAGCCCTTTGAGAAGGAGACAAGAGGTCTGGCATGGGCAGACATGCGTGGCCACATGACCCACCCCAAGCTGCAATCCATCATGCCTGGCAAGTCAGGCAGCTGCTTTATTGCAGTCATAGACCAAGAATTATACTGAAGAAGTTAAAAAAGAAACAGACAGCAAAAATGTACACCACTTATACAATTACATCTACTATATAAAAGTCAATGGCCCTTTTCGCACGGGCCTTTTCTCGCGCGACAGCCCCGTGAGCCTCACAGGAGTGGGAGCGTCGCTCCGCACGACGCGCTCCCACTTCCACCGGGCTCATGGGGCTGAAGCGGCGCGAGCAGGGTTTTTTTTATTTTTGCTTCGAAGCGAAAATCACCCGCGCTCGTGCAACGCTCCCGGCGCCCGCGCGCACTTACCTTTTGTGCGGAGCGTCGGGAGCCGGCCGGGTTGCGCTTCCTTCCCTCCGCCCCTGCGAAGGAAGGGACGGGGCGGGGCGCTAGCGCGACAGACGCGACACGTCCTGCTTCGCTCGCGCGCGTGGGGGGACGGACGCGACAAGCGCCTTTCTCGCGCGCGCGGGGGGATGCACGGGACAGGCTCCTTTCTTGCGCGCGTGGGGGGGGACAGGCTCCTTTCTCGCGTGCGCGGGGGGAATGGACGGACGCGCAAGCCGCCGCCGCCGCCTCCGGGAGGCTGCCGCTTCCCCGCTCATTCCTTCACCTGCGGAAGGAAGGAGGGGGAAGCGGCAGCCTCCCGGAGAAGGCTTCTTGCGCGAGCCGCCCTCCTCCGTCGCCCGAGCACCGGCGCTGCGAAAAGGGCCAATGTTTGTCAGCACATTTGTCTGTTTGTCTGTGTCAGGCAGGCAAAGACCTCATATGATTGGCTGTGTGAGACGAGAAGACCTCATATGATTGGCGGCTGTAAAGATTCCATGGAATCCCTGGGTTGGCAGTTTAGGGAGGGGCCTTTGGAATTCTCAGTCTAGAATTCTTGGGCCTTAGGCCTGTTGCTATGGAGATGAGGCCTACCATTGATAAGGATGCCAGAAAACTTTTGGGAGGCACATGTGGGAAAAATTAAAGTGGCATACAAAACATAGTGCATTTTCGCACCTTACCTTTCTGCGGAGGTGGGGGGTGGCACTCACATGAGAAGCCTTTGGAAGAAGGCTTTCACGTCCCTGCTGCTTGGGCTCCGCAGCAGCAGCTTCCTGGTTGCACGAGCACCCTGCCCGCACCCCGCCCCTTCCTACCACAGCCCAGCCTGGGGATTGAAGGCTAGCGCTGAGGCAGGAAGCATGACTGGCGCGACTCAAGAGGCTGCGCAGGGCAGGTAAGTGCACTCCACGCCCCTGAGTGTTGCGTGACCGGGCGGCATTTTTGGTTTGAAGCCGAAAATTAAAAAATCCATTGGTGGTTTGCGTCACGCTCTTGAGCATCGCGTAAATGTGAGTGCATCATGCAGACCACTCCTCACATTTATGCGACACTCAAGGGGCCCTTTCGCTTAAGAAACGCCGTGCGAAAAGGCCCATAGTTACAAGGTCTTCTCACCTCACACAGTAGATTGTATGGGTTCCATATATGAGGAATCTTAAAGTTGAAATTCAAAACAAAAAATGCTTCCAGAAAAACATAAAGCCATTGCCCAAATCCAACAGAAAGCTAAATAAATAAATAAATAAATAAATAAATGCCAGTACATCAACACTGGCAGAGAACACAGATTGGATTGGGGACTATGGGGAAAAGTTACAGGTACTGAAATAGGCTGGTTGCTATGGAAACGAGGCCTAGCAAGGAGGAGGACAGTGTATTCCCTCAGGAACCCAACCTCTGTATGTTAACAACTCTGAATACAAATTGGATTGGGGACTATGGGGAAAATTTACGGGTACTGGAATAGACTGGTTGCTATGGAGATGAGACCTAGCAGCAAAGAGGAGGAAAATGTACTCCCTCAGGAACTCAAACTGTGTATGTAAATAAGTCTGAATACAGATTGCATTAGGAAATATGGAACAAAGTTACAGGAACTAGAGGAGACAGTTTCTTGAGATCTTAAGAGGAAAACAAAAACTCCAGGCAACGCAGGGTAAATACACTAGTATTTATTGAAACATTGGGGTATTTAACTTTCTTACTCATACTGTGCACCGAGATCAACCTTTTCTCACATTCCCCCCTAACCGCCCCCCCACTCTTTCAGAAATGGAAGTGAATCTTCAAGGCAATAGCAAACCGTATTTACAAAACAGTTTTCTGAAAAAGCTGTTAAAAGGGAAGAGATTAATGGTTCTCGGCAATCTTTATACAGAACACAATACCAAAGATCAGGCTCAACTGTTTCCAGTATTTCTGCTGCATACAAATATTTTTGCACTTTAAGTGGGATTCTGTTAGATCAAACTTCTAACAATGCTTATGGTAACACATGGAAGCAGTTAAAAGTAAATGTTTTCCTGCATTTAGGGATAGTTAATGTATAGGAAGCTGTAAAAAATCCCATTGCCTGAGCTGCTACTGTAATGTAATGAAGAGCCAGGGCTCAAGGGCACAGATCTTATCTAACAGGAGTATAGGTCAACTAATATTTGGACCACATAAAGTTGTGCTTTTTGTAGCCAATAGTGTGTGAGCCAGAGTGCGAGCAATAAAACCCACCTTCATCTAGCAACTCCTAAAGGAAACTGAGAATATTAAGGAAAAAAATATTAACTTCCAGGTGCAGTTAGAAAATGAAATCATAGCCACCCTTTTTGGAAATCAATCCTGATGTTAAATTCAATTGATCAGATAATTACTTCCAGATATAGCTGTACTATAAACACTTCAGGGTAGGCCCAATGCAAAATTTAAAATTGCGATACATGTTGTTTTACCGCTTGCATTGTTAATAAGCAGAAACATTTGATAGATTTTTTTTGGGGGGGGTCTTTTTTTCAACCAGCCTGTCTTGTAATGTTTGTTGTTTCTATTTGTGCTTAGCTAGCATAACAATCCTACATACGGAAGAAACTACCAAGTAAAACATAACCATGGATTGTTTACCAGTGGTCCATGGTGCAGTCTCTAATGGACAAGACAGGATTTCCCTAACGTAGGCCCTTTTCGCACACATTTTTTTTGCGCGAGTGCCCCTTGAGCGTTGTGTGAATGGGAGCGTCGGTCCATACGACGCACTCCCACTCAGGTGACGCTCAAGAGGCTAAAGCGAGGCACGTGCACATTTTCTTATTTTCAGCTCTAAGTCAAAAATACTGTGCGGTCGCGCAATGCTCGCAGCGCCCTCGCGCATTTACCTGTGTGCGGTGCATTGGCAAGCCGGGGCAGTCACGCTTCCTTCCCCAGAGCGGCCTACAGCTACTGCGCTGTGGAAGGAAGGGGCGGGGTGCTAGTGTGACAGTCGCGCAACCAGAAACCCAGCTGCGGTAGAATGGACGGGCGATGTGAGTGCCTTGCGCAAGAGGCTGCTTGCGAGAATGGCACCCCCCACCTCCATGAGCAGGTAACGTGCAAAAAGGGTCATAGACTAGTCAACAGCACAGTTAGACCTCATGGAATTCTTAGGCCATTTCTACACTTAACTGCTTCCTGTCGTGGTCCTGGTGCCATCCCGGCAGCACCTTTGTGGGGAAGGAGTGTGATGCAAATGCTCCACTCCACACTCAGCCAGCTGCCTGCAGGTGAAAGTGTGGGTGACATGCTCCTTCTTTCCACAGTGCAGCCAGCCTTTGTCCCATGCTGCAGTGGGGAAGAAAGTGCATTTATCATGCTTCCACCCATTGCGCATGGCTGATGTCATGCAAAAGTGGGCACTTAATGGATTTTTTCTGTTAAGTGAATATCCTGCAATTGTGATGGGTGGGAACATCCTGGCTGCTGGACCACAATGATATAATTCAAAAGCATGACTAGTGGACCCACTGCCAATACATCGCCATCACAGGACAGCGATGCCATGTGGAAATGGCCTTAGTTATCCTGGTATAATATTTCCAGAGATATGGAGGACTGAGATTCAATTGGTTTTTCTGCTGCTGTTGTTATAACAGTAGGCTTTCAATTTGTTCCCAACTAAGGCAAACCCATCACAGGGTTTTCCTGGCAAGATTTGTTCAGACAGGGTTTGCCTCTACCTTCCTCTGAGGCTGAGAGATCATGATTTGCCCAGGTTCATCCTGCTGGTTCCCATAGCTTAGTGGACATTCGAACCCTGGTCTCCCAAAATCTTAGGCCAACACCCAAACCCTTGCAGCATGCTGACTCTCCTTTTGGTGAAACCAAAAACTGGTTTTACACACTAGTTAGTAACTGGAAACTACTGGACTTTGTCCCCTCTAACTCCTCTCAAATGCGAGAAACAGCCTTTATTATAGCTACTTCTCCTTATGGGAGATTTATTTCCTTCAGCCAAGCATTTTTTTTAAAAAAAACATGTAACCAGCTGGATGGAGAAATGGGCTCTCTGTCATTGCTCAGGACTCATCTGCTCAATGGGAGGGCCAACCAGGGGCTCCAAGACAGGGAAGCACCTAGGAAAGATATGAGCGGGCCAGCCAAGATGCAAGAACCTGGAGTGAACCAAAATTGAAACAGAGGGCAGCATTTTAAAGACATGTGAACTATTTAAGAAAAAGGAAAGGAAGGAAGGAATGCAAATGAGGAGTAGTGTGAGCTGGCCCTGGAGGGGAAGAATGGAGGAGGAATAAGTGGAGTCAGAAGGACCAAAGAGGACAGAAGAGTGGCAGAAGCAGCTAGGGGGCTAAGGTGTGGAAGCAGCAAAAGTAAGGATGAAATGGAGAGACAGGCAGAGGCCAGAGATCATAGCAGACTAATAGAGAACAGGGGAGGGAGGAAGATAGCTAGACAGAAGAGGAAGAAAAGCATGAGGTGATCAGCTGAAGTCTGAGAAGGAAGAACAAGGTACAGGTGGGTGGAGAGAAAAGGGTTGGCAAGCAGAAAGAGAGGTGGAGAGAAGGCTGAAGCTCCCTAGAGACAGTGGGCAGAGGATGGGACAACATGGATATGAGGGAAGGAGGAAGAGTCAAAAGGGAGAGAAGGCCAAGATGTGGATAGTGGTATTTTGGTATACAGAGAAAGAGAGGGTGTGGGGAAAAATACAAAGTTAAAAGAAGGGGAAAGAGGAAGAGGAGACAGGAAGCCTATCTTCAGACTCACCTGGAATCTGCAGTCCATCGTAGATGTAGTAGCTAACTTTGGTATTTTGTCTGTTGTTTGTGTGTGTTTGTTAACCAGTATAATCACCATGGTCTCCCAAGCACCAGGCAGGCTCATTAATTTTTTTAACTTAATGGATGTTTAAGGAAGTCACAACACTGTTTGTGATTTCATTAAACCTAATCAATATGACTCACTTAGGTAACAAATGTATTTTGTTTGAGATTCACATCAAAGTTAGCGAAAGATCCATAGCAGAGAGCAGCCCATCTCCTGGGAGCACTTTACTGCCCCATGTTTGACTGTTTCCCCATGGTGGGCATATGTGACTAGTGAATATGTGTGGCCTCACAGGGACCATACCCCTTTGAAATGGGAGTCCTCACAGTAGGTGAAGGCTGAGGATTTTCATTTTTCTGCTCTTCTACACCAACAACATCCACTAATCAACAACCTCTTTTTTTATATGTGGTTATCTTGGCAATGCATTTATCTCTCATGGAACCTTGGACTGGGTCCAGCCCAAATACACAACAGTTACACAAAAGGAGAAGTTGCCAGTTCTGTGCAGCAGAGACGTTTTGTGGAAATTGTAGAGAACATAAACACACACATATACAAAGTGCTTTGCATCTTTCATGCAGGAGGAGGCTTGGCAAATCCCTCACAAGCTGTTTCAATGCATCAGGATTACCTGTCTCAATTAAAATGTTACCAGTAAAGAGATTTTTTCACACATTGTTTGTCACTACTATTCCCTACACACGCACTCCATTTCTCTGTATCTGCTGCCTGATGCCACCTCCTCACTCTGACTAATGACAGGAACAGCCCTGTAAAAGTTATAAGGACTAGAATGGTAAGAGCAATGGCAACCCAATTTCTTTAACAGAAGCTAAACCTTTAAAACAGCTCATTCTATACCTGCTATAACAAGCATTTCATTTTCTTTCCTTCCATTTTCTCTTCCTAATTCTGTTTTGCTAGTCATTCCTACACGATATAGAAAATTCAAACGTAGTTATTCATGGTCAAATTCTTCAAATCAAGCAAGATATAACTTAGGATTCTTTGATCTTTAAAAAAAAGTGCACCACCACCACATTTTTTTCTCCTTAACATCACACATCAGCTTCACATCTTTTATTCTTTTTCATAAAGAAATGCCAAACAACAGGATGAAAATAATTGATCAAATAAACACAGAGACATGTGTATACAGAACATAAAACTTTAAGGCTCTGAATAATTTGGGAATTTTCCTAGCAAGAGCAATAATTTACACTACACAAAAGTGATGCTGTGCTTTTTATGATGTCCTGATCGTCTTTCAAACCCAGAGCTATAAAGAGGTGTGCTCCAAAATAACCGAGCATTTGATTTAATACTGATGTTATGAATATCCCTATTCCCTTCTGTTCAGTGTGTATATGCTTGTTAAAAGCAAAACAAAACAAAACTTGAAGCTAAAATCAAAGAAACAGAGAAGGGTGCTCATGCAGTCTTCTGTGGGGTAATCAAAATCAAAGCAGAAAAAGGACAAACCAAATGTTGATGAAGGAAAAAAAATCCTGGCATGACTGGAGTAACCTCTGCTTGAAAGGTGTGGGGGGTATACTATGGCCATTTCTGCACTACACTGTTATAGGGTTATTATTCCACTTTCAACACCCTGTGGAATTCTGGGGTTTTTAGTTTCCTGAGGCCCAAGAGCTCTCTGGTTGAGAATTCTAAATGCCCCTCTCTAAACTGCAAATCCCTGAATTTCACAGGATGTTAAAAGGGGAATAATAGCACTATGACAGTGTAGCACAGAAATGGCCTATGACAACTAATCTCCGTGGCACCGGTTTGGCGTGTAATAGATCCCAGACTGAATCCTTGCCATCTCCAGCTGGGGCTGGAAAGAAAATTTGGGGAGACCTGCTGCTGAATATTGTAGACAATATAGAGCCATATAATTCAGACTCACTTCTTTGATATCACCTTGAACTTCAACGAAATGAGTGAATTAGTTCTGGGTCCATGTTGATTTTACTTTTTTTTTTAAAAAAAAAATACATGTCTATTCTATCTTGTTTCTGCATTGGTCTCTGGAAGAAGATGTTTGTGTGTGTTTTAAAATTTAAAACATGTCTTATATACATGTACCTACAAATTAAGCATAAAATGAATGCAAAATCCATTTTGCCATAAAAGAATATGACCTATACGAAAATGATTATAAAATACATATTCTATATATGTTTTGCATCTTTTTAAGCTAAAAATTTATCACAATGTTTGGAAAAACACAATGTTAGGAAGAGGACTGCATTTCAATCTGTACATTAGTTTGCAAGGTAAGTGTCATATGAGATCATTTCGTAGACAAAAGTAAATGTTCAAACATCGAAGGTCCTTATGATACATTCAAGTCAAAAAACTGGAAAAAAGAAAAGAAAAGAAAAGAAAAGAAAAAGCAATCATGATGCGGGGGTGTATCCACTTTGTACAATTATATTAGTTTGATAGCATTTTAACTGCCATGGCTTCATGCTATGAAATCTTGGGATTTGTGGTTTGGAGAAGTACTTAGAGTTCTTTGATGCATTTCCTACAGCATTAGAGCACTCTGGTAGAGAATTATAACTACAACAAATCCCAAGATTCCATAGGATGGGCCCTTTGAGGCTCCTCCCTAAACTGCAAACCCCTGGATTCCATAAGATGTTGAAAGTGGAAAAATAGCACTTTAACATTCCAGTGTGGAAACGGCCTCAGTCTCTAATTCCAGGTTAGTTGGATGTATTGCCCTGTTGCCTTCAAACTTTAGTCCAAACAATAACAGATTACAACTGGTAGGTGGCTCCAGTTTTCCCGCACCTTCCTCCCATTGTTCTGCAACATGGTTAGCAATAGGAAAATGATGCTTTATCTACCCCATCATTTCAGTCTGCGGATACAGCACTTCAATAATATTTTTGAAGCCTGGAAAAAAAATGCACTTTCTAACTGATTCCTCATGGGGAAAGTTTCTAAAGAAATGTCACTCAAAATGATTTAGCACAAATATCTGGACTGTGGTTTTTTTAAAAAGGAGACCTTTGCAAACTACATTTATTCAGGCTTCATTTTCAAACACACACACACTGTACTTAAAATGTTACACTTCTCTATGACAATGGAGACCAACAAGACGGTACTAGGCACAATATGTTATAAAGGTGATACTGATTTTTTTAAAAAATAGCTGAATTGAATTTACACAGACAATAATTTTCGGTGTGAAAAAAGAAAAACAGTATAAGGATCATAAAAATGTTTCCTCACAACCTTACCTGCACAATCTAAGCTGTTTCTGTTGATAGCTGCATTGGCGTGCATACACACACACACACACACAAATACATATACATATATACACACACACATATATACATACACATACATACACACATACAAACTCATACATATGCGTTGGCATTTGTGTGTGTGTGTGTATAGAAGTAGACTGCACATTGGACTACAACCCTGGAAACTAGAGTTCAATTCCCCATTTAGCCATGGAAACCAACTGGATGACCTTGGGTGCATTGTACATTCTCAGCACTAGAAACTCCCGTGACAAGACTGCCTTAGGTTTGCCATAAGTCAGAAACAACTTGAAGGCACACAACAACAGCAGCAGCAACTACAACAACAAAGTATCATGCAGCCAGTGTAATGTAAACAGGAGTATGGCTAATAAAATCAAGATGATAGTTGTATTGCAGGGGATTAGTGGAAGAGACAGAATAAAGTCAGCCTGAGTTTTTGTGTTAAAGCTGATTGTTGTGCTGAGCTGTTTGGAGGGTTGCTTGTGTGCTTTCGATTGTCTATTCTACTATGCCCATAGTGTAAGGGGGCAGGACATCTACTGAGAGGAATGACAGAAAAATAGAGTGGGAAGGGACCCTATGGACCATCAGGTCCAACCCCATACTCCGTGCAGGATCTTCAGCTAGACCATCTCTAGCAGGTAGCTATCCAGTTTAGTTTTGAGGACATCCAGAGAAAGACATCCCACTACCTTTCTTGTTTGTTGAACTGCTCTCACTGTCAAGAAGATCTTTCTAATGTTCAATCAAAATCTACCCTCCTGTAACTAAAAACCTTTAGACCTAGCTCTATCCTTTGAAGCAGCAGAAAAGCACCCTTCACTCTCTTCTTTGTGGCAGCCCTTGAGGTATATAAAGAGGGTGATCATTTAAAGAGGGTGATTCAGTTTTCTCTTCACTAAGCTGGACAAGCCCAGTTCTTTCAACCTGTCCTTATATGGTTTGTTCTCTATTCCTCTTATCCTTGTTGCCCTTCTTTGAACTTGCTACAACCTATCTATATCCTACTTAAAATAAGGCATCTCATCTTACACCAATGTGTTTGGTTTTTAAAAACAGAATTTTGCATTTGCCTCTATTGAATTGAATTGAATTTCATATTTCATTTTATTAATTTCAGCCCAGGTTTTTTTATCAAGATTTCTTTTTTAAAATTATCTTACCATTTTTCAACGTGTTGGCTACCCCTCTCAGTTTTGTATCATCCACAATTGTGATGAAGATTCCCTCTATCCCATTGTCTAAATTGCTGCTAAAAATATTTAAAAATGTCAGCCTCAGGACAAAACACTGTGGCATTCTACTTGAGACCTTCTTTCAATTTGAAGCACAACCACTGATGACAACTCTTTGAACAAAGTTTTCCAATCAGTTATGGAACCACTGATGGTATTTCCATCTGCTCAGTATTTAGTAACCATAAATACTTTAATTTTGCCAGATTGCTAATCAAAATATCATGGGGGATTTTATCAAATGCTTTGCTTTCAAAGAAGTAGCTGTGTTAGTCTCTTGCATCATAAAAACGAGATAGAAAGGGGGAGAAAAAAAAGAGAGAGAGAGAAATGTGGCAGCCACTTTAAGACTATCCTTATTTTCACATGTGTTTTCATGGATATAAACCTGCTTTTTTAGATGCAGTGCAGAGTGATAATAAATGCTCAGGTAAAAAACACATTTAAACAGTTGTTGGAATGGGATGGAAACTAATAGGATCCAGAAAGATGCAAATCATGATCCTTGCTCTAAATTTTCAGAGGGCTATGCAATGTGAAACGGGTCTTTCAGATCTTTACAGTGGTGAGTTCGTGTGGATGTGCAAAAGCAAGAAATCTACTTACCAATAGTTGGTTTTTTAATGGCATCCACAGCATTTCCACCATCTACTAAACATTGGGGGGGAAAAAAGATATAAGATTAGTTTGGCTAGATTTGTTCTTGACAAATCCCTGCTGGCTCCTACTAATCACTGCATTATCATCAAAACTCTTATATAAGTCTTTTCTAATATTTTTCCTGGTATTGAGGTCAGCCTGACTACTCTGTGGTTTCCTGAATTTTTTTTCTTTCTTTTTTTTTCTTTTTGCAATTTTTGAAGAGAGGGACAATAATTCCTTCAATCCCCTGGCACCTCACCTGTTCTCCAGGATTTTTCAAAAATGATGGCAAGTGGTTCTGTATGTCAGCAAGCTCCTTCAATATTTTGGAATGCAGTTCATCTGGACCTGCAGACGTGAACTTATTTAGGCTAACTAGGAGATTCTTAATTAACTCCTTATCAATCTTGATTTACAATCCAGATTTCTTGCCAAGGTCTCTGCTGATGCATGGAAGCACAAGGTTCTATTCTTGGGGAAAAGCTGAAACCAAAAGGGTATTGAGCAGCTACGGCTTTTTCACTGTGTTTTCAGCCATCATTGTTGAGCAGTGGTTTCATGATTTCCTTCATCATTCCCTTGCTTCAAACATATTCAAAACTTTTTGTTGCTCCTTGGTTGCCTAGCCAGTCTCAGCTCATTTTGAGCTTTAGGTTTCATTACACTATTCCTGCAAACTTGAGCTACACATTTGTATTCTTCCTTGGTGAGTCATCCTTTCTTCCATTCCTTATGTATGCTCTTTTTTCTTTTCATTTCCTCCATAAATTTGCTGTGCAGTCACGTTGGCTTTTTCACACGTTTCCCATTTTTATTCCTCTATAGGAACTTGTGATTACTTTTAGCAGTTCCTTCTTCATGAAATTCCACCCATGCTGGGTATCTTTCTCCTTTGGTATTTCTGACCATGGGATTCTGCCCAATATTTCTCTGAGCTGGATAGAATCAGTTTTTCTGAAATCCAAGGTCTGTATTTGACTATATTCTCCTTTTGGCTATCCCAGAATCATGAATGTAGCATTAAGTTAGGATCAAGTTCAGGACGACTGATCCCCTTGTTCCTTCCTCCACCTTTCAAAAGAGGAAATCAGGAATTTTCTGAAAAGCCTATATGTAGCACAGCTGCTCTTGTAGCAGATATCCAGACAATCAAATTTCCTGTCAACTACCAGTATTTGGCTCTTGGAGATTTCTTAGATTTATTTCAGAATAGCATCATCCACCACCTTGTCTTGGTTTGATGGCCTGTAACTAACTCCTTCCACAATGTTGTTTTATTTTCTTTCTCCATTTGTTTTTGTCCAAATGCTCTCCAGACAAATGTCTCTCTTTGACATACAATGCTACTCCCCCTCCATTTCTGCCACATCTTTTCTTTTTGAATAGATTATATTCCACAATTGTTGGATTCCAGTCACTTGAGTCATCCCACCAACTCTCTGTCATACCCATAAAATCATAATTATCTTCCTGCATTAAGACTTCAAATTCATCTCCTTTGTTTCCCAAACTAGCTCTGTAGCATTGCTAGTTCATTTTTTTTATTCTACTGCAAGTTTTACTGTGGATCCTATTTTTCTCCCTCTGCGTCTCCTGTAGATTTGACATTTTTTGTGTTTAGAACTTGCTTTTGGACCTGTTTAAGCTATCATCACCAACCAATCCAAGGACTTAGTTTAAAGCCTAGGACAGATTCACTATGCTTTTGCGAAATACATTCTTACTACTCTTTGTGAGGTGTAGTCCTTAGTCTAACACATGAAGATGATGGTCCCAGAAGTCAAACCTCTCCTGTTGACCTCATCTGTGTAGCAAGTCATTTTTCTGCAGTAACTTCCTGTCCCTATGTAGTCCGCTATTCACTGGCAGAATTGGCAAGCTGCTAAATTCTTCAGTTTCCTGCCCAGGTCTTCACAGTTCAAAGTGATCTGCTCAAAGGTGTTGTTTGCAATGTCTTTAATATCCATAGGAATCAAAAAAAAGGGGTACCCTGCTGTGTGTTCTTAATGAAGCTTGTCAACTTTCCAGTGACATCTTGGATACTTGCACTAGGATTGCAGCACACTTCCTAATGCATCTTGTCCAACTGGCACATAGTTCCATCTAACCTGTAAGCAATGAAAGCCATACCACCAGCACCTTTTTTTCTTCTTGCTGCAGATTTTCCACAGGTTTGGCTTTCTATACTTTGCAGTCTTTCCTACTTGCATGTAAATTGAAAACGATTTTCCTCTACCGTTTTACCCTGAGTTACACATTTTATATGGAAACCAGCTCCAGCAGGAGCCACACTGGAGAAAAGGGCAGGGAGATGAAAATGAAAAACAATAGACTACACAGAAAGCTCAAATTTTCCTTGTTTTAACATAGCTGTAGCCATTAATAGGTTACTCATTGTCATATCCAGCTTCTAGTACATCATTAAGAATTGCAGTAACCATATAGCTAATATATTAAATCATAGACTTAATATGAATATGTCGCCTTGAAATGCTTTGGGATGAACCTCTGTCACTGCAGGTTGTTGTTGTTGTTCTTGTTACTGTTCTTCACGTTATTTCAAGAAGTAACTGATAGAGAGACAAGATATTGGTATTTCCATTTGACATTGTTAAGGTCGTGATTTCCAGGTCAGTTCTTGTTTGTGATAGGGACACTTACTGATCCATTTGGGACATTAATAATCTTGATGTACCCATTTAGTTTGGGGAGGAGGATAAGCAAAAGAGAGCAAGGTAATAAATTACCTTGTGGTATAATCTTTAAACTGTGAACAGCAATAACTTAAGGCCTACACATATTATAATTCATTCTGTGCTACGTGGATGAAATGATCTTGATGGAAAGGCATCATTAACTTCTGTTGACCAAAAATGAAATAATAAATTGTTGCAGCAGGTAGTCTAGAACCAAGCTTTGATCTCCTCACATGGATGAAAACATCCATTTAAAAGACGGTACCAGACAGGAAGGAAAATGAATTTCTACTATGAAACCTTAGCCTCTTTCAGAGTTATTCAGAATGTTCTCTGGTGTATCTTAAGCATGTATTCCTCTTCCAACGTTTTTAAATAAAACTTACACACAGAGTCTAGGATTATTATTTTTTTAGCACACAGAGAGAGAGAGAGAGAGAGAGAGTCTTTGGGGCTAACGAAATTCTGATAAGTGTTTGGTGGGGAGTGGCATGGGACTTTAAAAAACCTAATACAGTCATCCCTCCATATTTGCTAGGGTTAGGGGCATAGGAACTGTAAATAACTCTAAGCCCTCCCAAACCATATTTAACACACACAAAAAGTATGATCACCATATTAAATGCATCATGGATTACTCTGAGGCACCAAGGCAGAAGTGGTCAGTTAGTGGGGCTTACTGCCACCTCCATTGCTATCTCACATGATTTTTAATAGAGACTTACTAGTCTCATTTGCAGTTTCTCAGTCTCATGAGGCTTACAGTCCCTATTAAAAATGGCATGAGGCAGCAGCAGAGCTGACAGCCAAATAATCTGTGAATAATCAAATCCACAAAAGTGAAACCTGCAAATGTGGAAGGCTGACGGTACATCCAGCTAACTGAAAAACTTCTTGAGATCTATTTTGCCCCAAATTATTCCTCCCTCCCTCCCTCCCTCCCTCCCTCCCTCCCTCCCTCCCTCCCTTTTGATTAATTTTCAGAAGGAAAGTTCTGTATAAAGACTAAGGCCCTTCCCACTGAACGATGCTGTCACGTGTTGTCCTGTTGCAATCCTAGCAGTGCCTCTGCCACGATAAGAGGCATTCCCAGTGCTCCTCTATGCATCCAACCAGCTGCCTGTAGAAGGAAGCACAAGGGGCATGATTCTTCCTTCCACACTGCAGCTGTCGATCTTCTTATAATGCAGTGGAGAAGGAAGCACTGATCACACTACTGGCCCTTCTGCATGGCTGGTTGCAATGGAAGGCTCACACAATTGGAGGTCATTAATAGAGTTTTTCCATCAATGATACCCTGCAATTGCACCAGCTGGCAATGAGAGAAGGGTGGAACCACAACAACATCACGTAGAAGCATTGTCATGGTCCCACTCCTCTTGCGTCCCCATGCCAGAAAGATGCTGTCCTGAGGAAAGAGCCTAAGGAAACTCTTGGGTAACAACCTGGGCTGCTACCAATTGCTCAACCTCTCAGAAAACTGTAGCTTTAAAGAACAGAGGGAAGATTGCATTATAAAATAGTTTACTTCTATTTTAATGTTCATTTTCTGATATGCTTTTAACTTTTTTTATAAAAAACTTGTAAGCCACCATAAGTCTTAATTTTGGATGAAAGGTATAATATAAACAAATACAACAACAACAAATGCAACAATGATGATAATCTCCAGCTGTGTGGCTCCAAGAGATGACTCCAAGACATCACAGAATCATAGAGTTGGAGGAGATCACAGGGGCCATCCAGTCCAACCCCCTGCCATGCAGGAACACAGATCAAAGGACTCCCAACAGATATCTCAGCAGTAACATCCCAGAAGGCTGATTGCTATTTTGACAACAGAGCTGAACAGAGCCAGGAATGGAACTACTCCAGGCCAAGATTCTGCATTGCATATTTGTAGTGTAAATCTTATCTAATTAACATGATTGTAGAGGTACACCATCCTTCAGCTGAGTGCAAACATTGTACACTTGATTTGGTATCTGGCATGTGACTCCTTAGCGTCCTATTGTGCAGCTGAAATGCATAGTGGCTATTTCTGCAACCCCAATGAACATAGCAATATATTGAAGCCACTGATGAATAGTCACACATTCAAGAGCTCACTGGCTAGAATTCTATTGGTGAATCCCAACTACAGAAGACTTATTAAACTGAGTTGTTGAATGGTGAATCAGCACATAGGCAAATCTAATTAATGCAATTGCTCTGTTCTTATGGAGACTAACAATAGAATGTAGGACTATGTGAAATGGTTACACTGGTAGAAGTCTGCTTATATTGTCATGAATGGAATGCATCCATTGATCAATGCTATAAAATAAAATAAATAAAATAAAATATAACCCTATCTATATGGTAATGTGCACATACATATGATATTAACAGGTTTCTAGCCTCAGTTCTCTCACATCAACTCTTTGCCTAAGATGTTTAAACTGAAGGGAATCTTTAAGTTATTAATATTTCTGTACCATGGCCCTTTGAGTTTTGGCCACAGAGAAAAAAAAACCTTTCCAACTTCCTCTGTTACTACTTTTTCAGTATCCCCTAACAGCTATATCAGATACGATTCCAAACCATGAGATAGGTGCCTTGATGATGATGATGATGATGATGATGATTACTTCTATAATTCTAGGAGAGGTAGTAATTAATGAAATAGGAGGGATGCTGTTTTTTTTTTTAAAAAAAGGAAGTTACCATACCCTTATTTAAAAGTTTTCTCCTAAAAAAAATATACTTTTTTAAATTGGCAATATGCTCATTTATAAAAGTTAGAAAAGCATGGACTTGAGTATAGTTATAAAACAAATACTTCACAGATTTTCTAAGGGGATGAGAATCCCATGAACCACAGATTCCAAGGGGACATACAAGGTGGTCTCTTTCTGCAGATTGAGATAACATGTCCTTACGTCTAGAGTAATTGCTAGTGACCAATTTATTTTTAACTAAGATTAAGTTTCAGGTCTTAGTTTTCCAGTTATCCTGTGGAAGTGGAGGTTAGAAATCTATTTTTCAGTGCTTTTTCCCATGGGTTCTAGGTGTCTAGTTCTCTACTACCAGTACAAAGGGAATTGCTTAAGAGGTAAATAGGATTGTCCTGATTTCTAGATACGGGTTTCTGGATCTTTTGTTCAGGACTAGGTTATTTTATTTATCTTCCCTCATTTGTCCATTTTCTTGAGTTCTTTAATAAGTTTGGCTTCATGTCCAGGAGGCTGAACAGTTTTTGAAAGTTAATATTTTCTTGTTTCAATAATCATCTATGACCTTTCCCTTGTCCTCTTAATGCTCTTGTTCTTCCTTGACACATTAGGGTCATTTTGTGAGGGCTTTTATTTTCTGTTGGAATTCCTCTTCTTAGCTTTCTTCCTTCTGCTCCTGTGTTGTGAAGTAGTACTACTGCAAGCCAACAGCTTTGTTTCAGACTGGGATTCTATCCTAGCACTAGCTGTTAGTAAAACATTTCATTCAGAGAGAAAGGATTTAATTGATTGTAAATCCTTGGTCATACCTATAACATGTCTAATTAATTCCATTAGTTGTTCTGAATTCTTCATCTAACTTGCCATTATTTCTTGATTTATGATGCCTTCTATTTCATTGACGATAGCACTATCTTTAGGGGATTTTGTTATGGTTCCATGTCTTCAGTCCCATAATGGGATAGCATTTTCATTGATTACAGCAAAGGCAAATTCCTTCGCCAAATTAATCCCGTCCTCCTTATATGGATCAAGGTCCAGTGTAGCCCTGTAACTGAGGACAGTTCAGAGCCTGAGTCCTTTATTGTAACCGCTGGTGAGAAGTAGGCAGAGATTTCTGTTTGTTTTGTTTGCTTTATTTGTCCCTTCTCATTGCTTGTAGAAGATTCCTTACAAATTGGTGAAGAACCTCAGTTTTTATATCCCTGTCTTGTAGGTACCACCATCATTCACAGTAAAGCTACCATATTTATTCTTCAACTTCTAGCTATGTTGATTTGATTACTTTGTTAATTTTGTTTATTTTATTTGACTTATTTGCTATCTTTATTATTTTGCATTTTCTCTGAGATCTATTTGTTTGTTATCTGTTGTTTATTTTTTAAACATTAACTACTTTCTTGTACAAAGAATTATATGGAAGAATAAGTTGCAGGGAAAAAAAGGCTAGTTATAATCTCTCTTATTAATTAAACTTATATTAGGACATGGTTATCAGTATTGACACCAGTTGAAAATAAAGGTTAGCAGGTTTGGAGCAAGGTAACTGCCTCTTTAGGTACTCATAGCTCGTCCCAGTTTCTTATGAATAGGTGGTAGGTTTTGTTTTAGCTAGGTTGTTTTAATCTTTTTGTTAATTATTTTGACTTAGTTTCTTCTCCTTCCTGTATTTCTTCTATCTTCTATCTTGTATCATTTTTCTCCCAGTCAATTTTGCAAGGTGCAAGTCAGAAGTAAGCTTAAAATAAGCTTTAAAAGAGAAATGGGAAAGCAGCAGCCAGAGCACTGTTTTGTTCCACGGTAGGACCTTCAGAGGGAGGCTAAGCACCAAAGTGCTCTGGTTTGTTCCTTCCTTTGAAGACAAGTTCATTTTGATTTCTATATGTGCGTATTTCATGTAAAGAACTAAAAAAAATTCCATTGTTATAGGTTTTTCAAAGCTTCCTTTACCACCAACTCCCACAGCTGAAGACTAAGCAGGAAACTGCAGTACATCATTCATCAAACAATGTGGAACAAATTACACCTGCCCTCATTAGCAATTACCTGAGAAACCTTCCTTCAGCCTACCTTACACAGTAATGACAGTTAATAATGGGTTCCATGACATGGCCGACCTATGAGTGACTTCGCACAGAGTGGTTCAGTAACCATTTAAAACATAATTATGCCTACTTTTGCATTGTACACTATTATTTTAGAGAAGGTAAAGCACACAGAGATCTTTATATGTATACTGTCTTAATCTGTGGTGGTCTCTTGGTTGTCATAGAACTCAGGATGTCTGCTATGTACACTGTTGAGCCTTAAATAGTGCAAGGTATTTCAGAGGAAGGAACTGGCAAAACCACCTCTGAGTATTCCTTGTATAAGAAAATCCTATGAAATTCATGGTTTGGCCATAGATTGACAGGTAACTTGAAGTCACAGACACACACTAGGACATATTTCACACTTTCTAGGCTTTTGTTCAAAGCACACAGAACAAGATAGGATTTTTATAGTCATCTCTGCAAAAAGAGTAACAGCAAAAATCTAAGAATCAGAGGCCATTTCCACATTACACTGTTATAGTGCTGTTATTCTATTTCAATATCCTGTGGGATCCTTGGATTTGTAATTTAGGGAGGGGCATTTTGAAGTCTCAGCCAGAGAGCTCTTTGACCTCAGTAAACTACAAACCCCAGAATTCCATAGAATGTTGAAAGCGGAATAATAGCGCTATAACAGTATAGTGTGGAAACAGCCTGAGTTAATTCAGAATATTAAAAAATGGGTTGCAGGTGGGGGGAAGGAAAAAAAATGAAGCACAGAAAAAATCACAATGCAAAAGCTATGGAGGAGGGAAATCCAAAATACTTATACACATAAGAATACAGCAATATTTTAAATTTTCTTTGCTGGTCCTGAAACACATCATACCACACAAGTATCAGATCTGATCACAGAGTACAAATAATATGATGAGGCTCTTGAACAGCTTCAAAGAATGTAATCTCAAAATGTTGTGATGCAGTATCAAAAGACTGTGGGTTGTGTGTGTCTCCCTTCCTCCTATATTTAACACCAAACTCCATATCCTTTTCAGTCATTCAGCCTGACACTTCTTCTGCTAAACTCAGATGTAGGAGCATATGTCCCGAACTCCCCCTGTCTTCTCTACCCTCCCCAAAATATTTTAACAAGGCTTACACTTAAATATTCTCTTTCTGGAGCTGGTAAGAGTCTTCAAAGCAGATTATTGTAAAAAAAAAAAGCCTGAAGGAATGCATAGTGAAATATTTCTTGGAGCTTGTCATCAGCATCTTCCTCGTGACAAATCTCTTTTTGTTGTCCATCCTTCCTTGCTTCCTTAATTATAGTATCCAAATAATGATCTTGAAATTCATTCACCAGTAATGATAATATTTCATCCAGAGCATTGAGGCTCCTGTGATTTCCCTTTTCTTCACGTATGAATGATACAGTTATAGAGTTCCAGTCTCCAGAATTCTAGTCCAACACTCACCACTACATCATGCTGGCTCTCACACTGTTTTGGTAACATATACTAAAATAGATCTTTTTCCAAGTGACTATCATATTTTAATGTAAATCAGTTTGGCTATTTGGTGATGGAACAGGGGGCAGCAAAAGCTAATTCAGAAGGGAAAATGCTGCAAAAACCATAACACAATGTCAATAGTTATAGGAAGAAGAAGAGGAGGAGGAGGAGGAGGAAGAAGAGTACAGTATAGGAAAAATAGTAGAGGATACTAGGTATTGGAAGTGGCTTCTGCGTATGAGAGTGTCATTTTTTTAGGCTGTGCAAAAAGTCCTCTCTGAAAAAGTGAGCTCCTCATTCAGTCATGAAAATACACCGGGTGACCTTGGGCAAGTCACATCCTCTCAGCTTTGGAGGAAGGCAAAGGCAACTTCCCTCTGAACAAATCTTGTCAAGAAAACCCTCTCAGTTGCCGTACATTAAGAACGACTTGAAGACACAAAACGACAGAAAGGTAGATTGAAGTAAAAAGACACAGAACAGCATAATCATTCAGTGTACTTTGCTATTTCCTCTCTCTGAAGCATGAGTTTCAGAATACCTTTTTTGGAATCTGTAGGATCTGAGATGGAATAGCATTAGATGCTTGTTTTTACAAATGCTGGCTTTTCAAGCTGTTTGCTTCTGCTGTTGTATACTAAATACCCATTATCCTTCCCTGTCCTATTTCATTCTTCTGTGCATTTTGGAGCAGAAAACGGCAATCACAATAGGACCAGAGGATTAAATCAGGATAATTGGGAGTTTATAGTTCAAGAGAGTGCAGGGGAGCTCTCTAGAAGAGAATTTTATATATTAAACTAAAGTAAATATCCCAGGAATCCTTAAGAGGGAGACACAGGCTATTTCCACACTATACTGTTATAGTGCTATTATTCCACTTTCAACATCCTGTGGAATTCTGGGGATTGTAGTTCATTGAGGCCAAAGAGCTCTCTGGCTGAGAATTCTAAATGCCCCTCCCTGAACTGCAAATCCGAGGATTCCATAAGAGGTTGAAAGTGGAATAATAGCACTGTAACAGTGTATTGTGGAAATAGACATAGCTACAGTATTATCAAATTGAGAGAACTATGTAGCAGTACACACAGGCTATCCTAGCATACAGCTCATTCATCTTTTCTAGCTATCCCACTTCACCAAGATAAGAATATCTGGTTCATAAGAAAACAACAAACTGCACCAAGCAATAAAGGGACGAGATAAGAGTGAAAGGCCACAGCTACTGCTGAGGCGGTGGCTGCTTCTGTTGTTTCTTCTTCTTCTTCTTCTTCTTCTTCTTCTTCTTCTTCTTCTTCTTCTTGATTTTTAAAAATATGATTAAAAGAAACAGAAAATAACAATAGAAGAATATAAAGAAATAAATGTTGGGAGGAAAATGAGTACAAATAAGGGCTAGGCATACAAGCTAATATCAGCTGACCGTAATTCCCATAATATATTTTCTTGAAATTGACTTCTATAAAATACAAATGCATATACAAGTAAACCAGTAAACCTTCTGACCATTAAACAATGGATGGTGAATGTTTATCTTCCAACTTAGAATATCCATTTTTCGAGATTATAGAAACATGCATTATCCAACACCACTGACTCTCCATCTCCCGGGACTTTAATTTAAAAAAACCCAAAAAATCCTCTGTTACTTGTTTATTTGAAAAACTTTCCTATAATATCAGTGCTGGCAATGGACATAAGAAATCATATTCTTTTATGAGGATTGGTCAATTTGTATTGAATACTTCACTACCAACTCACAGGCATTTCTGCAAGAGGCGAGGGAATTGCTCCGTGCTGGTACTTATGGGATGTTTCTGGGCACAGACCAACGTGGACTGTCCCTTAAGCCCTTCCAAAGGGCTCCTCGTCTCATCCAGGGTGAATCGGAGCTGTGTGAGGTCTTAGATCCGCACTGCTCCGGCTTCCAAAATGGTGGCTTCTAGTTGTTCATGGATCCCGACCAACCGTGAAGGTCGCCATGCCTAAAGCCCACCCTCTGCAGATCGCAGGCTTACATTGGCGCGAGCCTGCGAATCTGCACAAGAGAGCAGGTATGCAGTGGCGCACTGTGAAAAATTAAAGAACGGTTTTCTACCGTTCTTTAAAAAGTGCACTGGAGGACAAGTTGGGGGCATTTCGGAGCAGACTGAGGTGCAGATCTGAGGTAAGCAGTCCGGACCTAATCTGCTCCAAAGTACAGACGACCTCCATGAGAGGACGCACTGCACTGTTTTAAGTCCCCCATGCAAAAATGGCCACAGTTGCACCAACCACCAATAGGACATGCTGACTTATAGAAGAACATTTTCTGCTTGGATTAGAACACATTATGAAGAACTTCTCCAGTGGAACTTATGCCTATTTTAACTGGAAGTGCCCAAAAAAGACTAGACAAGCACTCTACTAGAGCACTTCATTCAATGTCCATAATGTGTACTGTTCTACCCTAACGTGGTTTGAACTTCTTTGTTGTTGTTTGTATGCTTTAATAAAACAACAACAACAATAAAACATGCATTTTTACAAACAGTTCTGATAGGAAGTGAATACTCATCCAATCAAAAAGGAGTAGTCACTGTACGTCTCAAGGAAGCATTATCAGCATTACATCACCAACATTTAGTTCAAACAGACATTATCATTCTGAAAAGGCATAATGATATCCATCACACTGTAAACATCAATATTATCTGGCCAAACACAGCTTTATGCCTAAAGACATTTAAGATATAAAAACTAGAACAGTTTTCCTTTGGCAGTTTGCACAGAAAGATCTAACACTTTGTTCCACTCAATTCCAAGTATATTTACATCAAATTTAGTGCTTTCCAACAAATATGTATATGCTAGACCTGTTGTTTCAGTTTCTCTGAGGACATGATTAATGTCTGAAACACAGCAGGGGAGGAGAAGGTAGTCAGAGCTGATGGACCATATGCAAATGCTAAAAGGTACAACAGTTGAAAATACTGTGCATCTATGAGTAACTGCATTATTAAAAAGGATGATAGATAGATAGATAGATAGATAGATAGATAGATAGATAGATAGATAGATATCTGGATCAGTCAATTGAACCAAAGTATAAATTCTAGAATTAATCAGTTTCTTTGATTTAAAAGGTTTGTGTCACAATCTCTCTTTTTTCAAAAAAGAATATTTACTCTTAACAAAATTAGAAAACAGGAGTAGAAAAATAAAAATCTAAAGTAGAATTCAATTTAATTGCTAGATCTGTGCATCTCTGCATAAGCTCAACATCAGCAGGTCAAAATATACTAATTATACATCCGTTTTCTAGTTATAAATGGTTAAATTGGATAAATCCAAATGTTCAAATAAAATTATTGTTGTTGTTGTATGTTTGTTTGTTTATTTGTTATTCACCTGTCCCCATGGATCAAGGTGGAGGACAATAATGGATTAACATATAACAGTTAAAAACAAAACATCCATGGAAGCAGTTGTTAAAATGCATATCATCTAAAAAATTCTTGCAAATACCAAAAAACAGACAACATATATTTAAAATTCATTTTTAAAATTCAAAATTTAAAATCATTAGGACAGGTCTGCCAGAAGAGTCTTTAATGCTGCTTTAAATTCAAACAGCATATTCAGCTGTCAAATCTGTTTCATCAGGTCATTCCACAGTTTAAGCGCAGCTGAAGAAAAAGTCCTCTTGGCCATTGCCAGTCTAGTCCTGGCCAGTTGAAGTAAATGTCCCTCAGAATACCTGAATGTGTGGAGCAGATTATACGGGAGCGGGCAATCCCATAGGTAGACTGGACACAAACCACTTTGTACTTTATCCACTTTGTATTATGTTGTTCAGGAGGTTGGAATGATATAGTTTCAAATCTTGCATATATGATAAATAAATACCTGATTGAAGCAAATTTGTCCCCATCAATTTGTCCCTTTGATAGAATTAGCTTAGCATAACTGTATGGATCAAATTGTAACAAGATATTATACACCAAACCATCCTGGAAGCTTGGGGCACAATCTCAGGGAGCACCATTTCTGTCATCTGTAGGGGAACAGAACCTAAGGCATTTCATCTTAAAAGAAGTTCCAGATAAGTTGATTCCAAAAGTGCAGAAGGATAAGTATCTGACTTAGGCTGTGTTTGCCAATTATTTGTGTAATTCATAGTACAAAGTCAGGTACAAATTCACCTTCTGAAAATAAAAGTTTTATCTTTTCAAGTGAAAATGAGCATGGCAAAGATCCTGCTATAAATTTCCTATAAACAGTGTTTTCTGAAAGTAAACCTAGGAGATATACAGTGAAATACACTAGAGAACATACACTATCTGTGGTAAAATATTCATCTTAGGTGTATTAACCTTACTCCAAATATTTTACTCCACGTATTAATAGGCGATGTCCACATATCCAAATCCAGAGAGTTCAGCAAGCAATGCAGAGAAATTCATTTGAGTAATATTTTGAGGAATCAGTATGCACACATACCTCATAGCTTCTGGATACCAGCAAAACTGCTACACTTTGTTAATAAAACCTGCAAAAGAGACCAGGAAGGAACTTAGATGTATTAGGACTGTCCTGATTTTGTTTTCCTCCTGCTGTGCACCTTCAAGTTCTTTCTGACTTACGGCAACCCAGGTCAGCCACCAGCTTTCCATGACTGAGCAGGGATTCGAACCCTAGTTCTTGTACAACCCTCCAGGTGGTGGTCTAATGCTCAAACCACCACACCATGCTGGATCTCCTGCTCCTCAATTGTAAAGCAGCCCTGACACTCTGTTAATCAGCTACCAGTAAATAGCAAACACTTGCTGGGGAAATCTCCCTCTTATGATAATGGCATGCTATGGTCTCTAAGATGATATCAATAAAATGCCCTGTGGTTGCTCACCAAGAGCATGTACCTGTTTCCATACGCTCTTGTTCTCTGTGTGACTGACTTGCTACAAACACCATTGAAGAAAGTCTTCCAGGTACATGTAAATCCTTGACGTTTCAAGAACCCAGCAGGAGTTAAAGGAAATAAAGAACTTTGTTTGAACCAGTTTCCACTCACCACATAACACTTCTCTGTCCCTCTGTCTCAGTACTGTGGCATACTGCACCACTCCCTGGTAGCAGTCTCTTCCCTTTATGTCATTCTTTGACTGCCTGCTGTCTTAACTCCTTGTTTATTTCCACATATGTTAATACATTCATTGCGGAGTATGGGGGAAAAAGTCCCATCCACATTTCTTGGTGATGTAGGTTAAGAATCTCAGTTTTGAAACAATCAGCCAAAACCTGCACTGAGTTTGGAAGAGTGGGCTGGAGAAAAGAGACCAGGATGCATCTTAAGGCATTCTGTATTTCTTCTCTTCCTAAAGAGACAGCAGAGCAACCCTATCCCACAGCATAGGATCACAGTGTGGGAATTAAGCCACAAGAGATAGAAAAAGAGAGAAAGAGGGAAAGAGGTACTGTGTTCCTATCAAAAGTGAATGTACTGATGGGGAGTAGCATCTGGACTGTGCTGAAAACCACTTTTTAAACCACTGTTCCTGACTGGAAACACCATCTGGAATATGATGTTGAGTAACCACTCAGGTTTTTTTCCCCAGATCTAACTTGGCCTGCTGGTTAAATAAGCATGCAGAGAAAGTCAGCTCTTAGCAGAAGGCAATCTCTCAAGGGAGTTGTCAAGGCAAAAGGTAACAATAGGTATAGTACAGTCTCTGCTTTTTCAGCTAGCTATTAAGTGTAATAGTAGAGATGTCTTTTTCTAAAGGCTAGGAGTGGCTCAGCGTATATGTGACTGGAGGAAAAGCGGACTTTCTGTAAAGTGCTGTGCACACAGTGGGTTGATCTCAGTGGGGGAGGCCCAAACGATGTCTTCCTTGCCAGCCTCTCAGGTTGATGAGAAATGCCTCAAGGCTTTTGAAGAATCTGGTCACATCTGTTCTTGCAATTCCCTTAGCTTGTGAGTAAAAAGGTTCTGCCTGGGTTTCAAGTGTGCCCTGTAGAACTCCAGACCATGTTCTAATCTTTAATCAATATCATATCCTGTGTTTGTTGTAAATGCAGCAAGAACAGCTGCAGGAACCTTTGGCTTGTTTCCGACATAAGCAGCTAAGGAGATTTTGCTCCACAGGTGAAGCTATTTGATCATTAATAACATCTTACTTTTGCAGTGTTTGGCGGCAGGAAAGAATTAGAAATGTCTTTGGCTGGATTTTAATATCAACTACACTATGCACACTTCACCAGCCAATGCACAAATTGCAATGTAATCAGTTCTCTGATCAACAAGTGCTTGTATTAGGAGTAATTGCATCCCCAAATGTTTACAGTCAGGGAGAGTGTTACAAAAGGTATATAACTGTGGGAAATGATGAGGAAAAATGTGTATATTAAGAGAAGTGTGTACAAAAAGGTACACAACTTTTTATGAGTACAAGATGTGCACAAAATGCTTCAATATTTTTTATCTGGACGTTTTGAAAGTGCAGACTGTTATTGATATGTAACAGAATGAACTTATTCTGAAGCAAGTACAAACATGAGAAAGCAAAAACAGGTGTCTCTATTCAGTGGTACAGGCACACACCTCATTTAATAAAGCCACTGACCAGAAAGCTTCCCTTTTTTTCAAATTATTTTTGTATGCAGCCATCCCACATTTCCTCCTCTTCATCTGTCCAGCTTGAAGCTTTTTAGCAGCATTGACATTGAAAAGATGTTGATAGAGGGCTGGAGAAACACAGACTTTCAGTTTTGGATTACTGCTGTGTGTCTGTAGTAAAGAATGCAATGAACACAGCCAGAGCTGGAAGAAAAAAGCAGAGATACTACTGTAATCTATCCTAACCATTTTTCGCACATTACCCGTTCATGTGGCTGGGGGGTGGGCATCTTGCACAAAAAGCCTCAGGAGGAACGCTGCCACTTCCCTGCTGCTTGAGTTCTGCAGCGCTTCCTGGTCGCGCAAGCGCCACACGAATGCCCCGCCCTTCCTACCGCAGCACAACCTGGGAACTGTAGGCTAGCACTGAGGCAGGAAGCGCGGCTGTGCCAGCTCCTGAGGCTCCGCAGGGCAGGTAAGTGCGCGCGGGCCCCGGGATCATTGCGTGACTGCACACCATTTTCGGCTTTAAACCAAAAATAAAAAAAATGCGTGCGCGGTCCGCTTTAGGCTCTTGAGCTTAGCGTAAATGGGAGTGTGTCATATGGACAGCTCCACCCATTTACACAACACTCAAGGGGCCCTTTTGCTTTAGAAACCGCATGCGAAAAGGGCCCTACTGTTGCTATGTATGCCTATCTACAGCAGTTAAGGTAAACAATAGCTGTTTCCAAACTCCTTTACTGATAATGCCTGAACAGCTAAAGAGAGAGAAAAGGAGCAAGTAAATAAGCTTATATTTACCAGCTACCACCAGTATGTTAAGAGAAAGAAAGAGGGAGGGAGGGAGGGAGGGAGGGAGGGAGGGAGGGAAGGAGGGGGAAAAACTCTACAGATCTATAAGTTTGATGCAGAAATAAAAAACATAAGAATACTTATAAGAATAATAAGAATAACCTTCAGTTAACCCAACTTTGGGTCTGGTCTCTTTATTCCATGGTTGAGCATCAATGCTTACCTGGACTGATGTGACGAACATCGTTGCAGGGGAGGGTAAGATTTTGATGGTCTCCATGGAGTGAGATGAGTCAAGACATGTGATATGAGCAAAGGAGACAGTAAAGCAGTTCACATTCTATACGTGTCATTCAGGCAGGATAGCCCCTGCCGAAACTGCAAACCCCAGGATTCCATAGGATGTTGAAAGTGGAATCATAGTGCTATAACAGTCTAGTGCAGAAATGGCTCTAGTCACTTCAGGTCCAGATAGGATTTTTTTTCCTCCTTTTCTCAGGTTTTTTTTTCCCCCCTATCCCGTATTGTATTTGATGGAATTGGGAAAAATGACTCTGGATGGTGTTGTTAAGTATATTGTCCTTTGGCATAACATGTGGGATAATAAAACTTTGGTGATTATTTATGGCACCCATTTCATGTAGCATAGGGCTCTGGAACCCCCTCTTTAGGGCTCCTCATCCCAGGGGTCGGTGACTTCCTACTCTTGAGGTTAGCCTGGGAATAAGACCCTCACTTTTAGAGCCCTGCAGCTTGGATGGAAGTCCCTGGGTTACCTTCCAAGACGCTGGAATGGGGAACAACCAAAGCAATTTGAATTTCCCCTTGCCTGTGGGTATGCTGAGCAGGTTGCCATGTTGTGACCCTGGCATAAGCTAGATCCGTATCATGTTGATCCCCTCGTCTTGTATCTTTCAGATTAATGCAATTTAAGTAACACAAGTCAAAATAAAGGGGCCCTTAGTTAACCCAACTTTGTGTCTGATCTCTTTATTCCATGGTTGAGCATCAAAAGCAGAGGCTAATGAAAGAAAAAGTGTCTCTGGATGCATTTTGAAATATGCTTTCAAGTAGTCTCTAGAAGATTCAAAATGTTTTTGTTTACTTACTGAAGGCTTACCTGACCTTGTTGTGCTGTTTTACATGCCTATGTTGTTAGTTATGAATTAAAACATCTTGATCTGCTGCTATGTTTTGTAGTGTGGGAACATATATCTACTCGTTGCATGTTATTTCTGTCTCTCATAGCAAATTTTCTTTTGAAAATGTAATGCCCAAGAACACATCCACTTTGTTAACTGAGGTATACCTGCACCCCTGAGAGAAGCTGCCAAGGGTGTGTGGGATTGCCTTGGACAGACATGTCTGCTCATACTGAAACTCATCTTTTGTTCCCACAGAATTCTTTGGGAGTTTCATTCAAGTAGGAACTCCATTTTTTTCCCTGAGCTTGCTGTCATGTTACCCTGATTTCTGGGGTCCTGGGAGGGACATCTCAATGTGCTCACAATGGGGAATGGGAATTAGCAGAGCACAAGCTAAGCAATGTAAGAGGCAGGGCAACCTAGCAAGATAATGAACCCAATGTCTATGGGGTCAGGCTGAGTCAATGAGCAAACAGAAGTAAACAATAATTGTTTCTTTATTTTGGATAAACACAGTCAAAACGTATGTATGCAAGCACACTCACACAGATCTATAGAACGAAAGGTAGGATTTGGATAGAGGGTTTTTCAGAGGGATTTCAGCATGGGAAATACTACACCTGTCCTGAAGTCCAGGTAGTCTGAAGAAAAATCCGTAGAAGTGGAGATTCTCAGCAGGTGGAGCTGAGGGGAAGTCTCGTCGAACAAAGTGACAGCAAGATGGGATGGAAGCCAGGAGCAATCTGAAGAAGCATTCAAAATCAGGGGGTCTTATAGGGGAAAATGTGCCCATAGGCTAGTCCACTCCCAGGGATGACAATGGGTTTCGGGCTGGAGACAAAGCCTCCGAAAGGTCAGTATTTTACATGATTGAGTTATGACAGAGTTGTCAATAGAGTAGACAGTGTGCAAACGTGGAGTGCTTGACAGTTGAGTATTCAGCTCATCAAGCTGCCTGCTCAGGTCAGGGAGTCTTTTGTAAACAGCGTACATATATAATGTGATCTTAAAAGGGTACTTGCCTGGAGGTCTCCTAAAGTGGCGGTCTGGCTATTACTGGCCTGCCTGGATCTGTTTTGAATGGTTCAGCTATTTTTGGCCATGCCTGTGTGCGTGCTTGTCTGGGAGCCTCACAAGCATGTGGAAAGGAATGGGTAAAGAAGGCCAAATTCTTGATATCTTGATATCCAGGCTGAGGACTTGGATGACGCCTTCCTCAACCAAATGACTGCACATTCAAAGAGGAGAGATACAGTAATAATAGGAGATTTCAATTACCTGGATATATGCTGGCAGTCAAACTCTGCCAAGACAGCAAGATCCAGCAAGTTTCTGGCTGGCCTTGCAGACAACTTCATGGTCCAGAAGGTGGAAGAGGCCACAAGGGGATCAAATATTCTAGATCTGATCCTGACCAACAAGGATGACCTTGTGAATGAGGTAGAAGTGGTTGGATCTTCAGGGGAGAGTGACCATGCCCTCTTGGAATTTGGCATTCAGTGGGAAGGAGAAGATAAGTGTAGCCAGACACTCATCTTAGATTTTAAAAAAGCAGACTTCTGTAAACTTAGGGAGCTGCTGGCTGGAATTCCGTGGTCAAGAATAGTGAAAGGGAAAGGAGTTCAGGAGGCATGGGAGTTCCTTAAAAAGGAGATACTGAAGGCACAGTCCAAGACTGTGCCAATAAGGAGGAAAAATGGAAGGCATCTGAAGAAACCGGAATGGTTGACTAAAGAACTCTCAGCTGAGCTAAGAGTTAAGAGAAACATGTATAGGAAATGGAAGAAGGGGGAAACCACCAAAGGAGAATTTAAGCAAGTTGCCAAGAGATGTAGGTAGGAGGTCAGAAAGGCTAAAGCACAGCACGAACTTAGGCTGACCAGAGACATTAAAAACAATAAAAAGGGCTTTTTTAAATATGTCCGCAGCAAAAGGAAAAAGAAGGAGACAATAGGGTTGCTGCGCAGGGAAGATGGCGAATTACTCACAGGGGGAAGAGAAAAGGCAGAACTACTTAACACCTTCTTTGTCTCAGTTTTTTCCCAGAAGGATACAAGCACTCAACCTGGCGGTTGGGGAGCAGGGGAGGAAGCAGGGGAAATGAGGCACGTAATAGGTAGAGAGGTGGTACAGGAATACCTGGCCACACTGGATGAATTCAAGTCTCCAGGGCCAGATGAATTGCATCCTAGGATATTAAAAGAACTGGCAGAGGTCATTTCGGAACCGCTTGCTATAATCTTTGAGAAATCTTGGAGGACAGGAGAAGTTCCAGCAGACTGGAAGAGAGCAAATGTTGTCCCCATCTTCAAGAAGGGAAAAAAAGAGGACCCAAATAATTATCGCCCAGTCAGCCTGACGTCAGAACCTGGAAAGATCCTGGAGAAGATCATTAAGCGGTCAATTTCTGATCATTTAGAAAACAACACGGTAATCACAGGAAGTCAACATGGATTTCTCAAAAATAAGTCATGCCAGACTAATCTTTTTATGATACAGTTACTAGCTTGATAGATGAAGGGAATGTTGTGGATGTAGCATATCTTGATTTCAGTAAGGCCTTTGACAAAGTTCCCCATGACATTCTTGCAAAGAAGCTAGTAAAATGTGGGCTGGACAGGGCTACTGTTAGTTGGCTTTGTAATTGGTTGACCGACCGAACCCAAAGGGTGATCACGAATGGCTGCTTTTCATCCTGGAGAGAAGTGACGAGTGGGGTGCCACAGGGTTCTGTCTTGGACCCTGTGCTGTTCAATATTTTTATCAATGACTTGGATGAAGGAATAGAGGGCATGCTCATCAAATTTGCAGATGATACCAAATTGGGAGGGGTTGCTAATACGCCAAAGGACAGGATCAAAATTCAAAATGACCTGGATAGATTGGAGAGCTGGGCCAAGGCGAACAAAATGAAATTCAACAGAGAGAAGTGTAAGGTCCTACACTTGGGTAGAAAAAATGGAATCCACAAATATAGGATGGGGGACACGTGGCTGGGTAGCAGTACATGTGAAAGGGATCTAGCAGTCTTCATAGACCACAAGCTGAACATGAGTCAGCAGTGTGATGCGGCAGCCAAGAAAGCCAATGCAATCCTTGGCTGCATCAATAGGAGTATGGTGTCTAGATCAAGGGAGGTACTGGTACCACTCTACTCTGCTTTGGTTAGACCCCATCTTGAATACTGCGTCCA
Source organism: Ctenosaura bakeri (assembly GCA_948474755.1). Lineage (NCBI taxonomy): Eukaryota > Metazoa > Chordata > Lepidosauria > Squamata > Iguanidae > Ctenosaura > Ctenosaura bakeri. The sequence continues at coordinate 219,610 of CAOLHI010000629.1, read as the reverse complement.
GTTCTGGGCACCCCAATTCAAGAGGGATATTGACAAGCTGGAGCAAGTCCAGAGGAGGGTGACCAAAATGGTGAGAGGCCTGGAAACCATGCCCTATGAGGATAGACTTAGAAAGCTGGGTATGTTTAGTCTGCAGAAGAGAAGGTTAAGAGGGGACATGATAGCCATGTTTAAATATTTGAAGGGATGCCACGTAGAGGAAGGAGGGGGCTTGTTTTCTGCTGCTCCAGAGACCAGGACAAGGAGCAATGGATTCAAGCTGCAGGAAAGAAGATTCCACCTGAACCTCAGGAAGAACTTCCTGACAGTCAGGGCTGTCCGGCAGTGGAATATGCTGCCTCGGAGTGTAGTGGAGTCTCCTTCCTTGGAGGTTTTTAAGCAGAGGCTTGATGGCCATCTGTCGGGATTGATTTGAGGGTGTTCCTGCATGGCAGGGGGTTGGACTGGATGGCCTGTGTGGTCTCTTCCAACTCTACATTTCTATGATTCTATGATTCTATGATATCTAATATGCCACATGTCTAGTTTAGAAACTACAGTAACAGTCAGTTTTATTTTCTAGCACTTCCATTTTTCAGAGGGAACCTGCAGTGCTGTGAAGTTATTTAGCACATTTGTCCCACTTGATCACGAAGCTCACTGGGATAATTTTGGCCACATGTCAGCCCACTATCATATCTACCATATAAATCTGAACTGGTCTACGCTCATCTGCACAGGCAGCTTCCTTCTGCCTGTAGGCTCTCTACCTTTCTATTTTCCAAGTAAAGGGGCCTTTGTTCTACCCAGGCAAGCAACTTTGACCTAAAGAGGATCCACTCAGAGTCCTGTGATATAGTGTAGGTCCTGTGGCTAATGCCCTACATTTGGTATTCTAAAAAGAAGGAAATAGTCATTGAACCTTGCTGTTTTTAGTAGGAATGTATATAAGGAGCGTTCAGTGTTCCCTTTCTTATGGAATGGAGGCAGTGCTCCCATTCATGTACATAAAACACTGCAAAATAGATCTGGCTATCAGATCTATCAAATCTATTAGAAAAATCTGCCCCTTCCACAGTAGTGACTCTGCATAAGTAAGTTGTGAATTCAATAAACATGGTGCCACTGTTAGGTAGGACTTGTCTCTTGTGTCCATCAGCCTAATTAGTCTTAGACAAATGGCCAGAATCTTTTAAGAAGTCTCAGTTCTTGAGCAGCATCACACTGATAGAGGCGGTCTTTAGTGGAGTGATTTCACTGCTTTTTTGCTTCAGATAGATCCTATACTATGATAGATCCATGTGGGATGAACACAGTGCAAAGGACAGTCCCATATTATTGGTGATAGCCCTGAGCCACTTTTGTACAATCCAGTTGTGAGGAAGCATCAGCTGATATTTTTATTGTGTCTTCCTTCCTGTCAAATAGAGAAACTAGTGTCGGAACTTAGAACTTCTTGTTTCTTTCATTCATATTCCACTGGTCCACCAGGGCCAGGGAGGCACACACAGCACTTTTTACTTTTTTCTCAGAACAAACCTGTAAAGTAAGACAATCTGAGAAGAAGTGAATGGATGAGAAAGTAAGTTACATGGGTCAGCAGTGACTTGATATCCAAGTCCAAGGCCAGCACTCTAACTACTATGCCACACTGGCTTAACTGAAACAAGTGCCATCCCTCTCATATAAATGGAATCCGTCTTGCCACCAGTGTTTTTTCATTAACAGCTCTCATTCCTGTAAATAGGGCAATTCTGAGCATGTATAAATTGACTTTCTTTCAGTATTTAACTTAGCTAGCTGCAGTTTGTCACCAAATATTTCATAGAATCATAGCACTGGAAGAGACCACAAGGGCAGTTCTACCCTTTGCCATGCAGGAATACACAGTCAAAGCACTCCCAACAGATGGCCCTCCAGCCTCTGTTTAAAAACCTTCAAAGAAGGAGACGCCACACTCTGGGGCAGTGTATTCCACTGTCAAACTGCCCTTACCACCAGGAAGTTTTTCCTAATGTTCAAGTGGACTTTACAAGAAAGGACATCAAGGTCAGAGGTAATGGAGCCTTTTCTCCTCTCACTTTGCCTGACAAAAATTGAGTCTTCTGTGATAGGTGGATGGTGGAATCTTCACTTACTCTCATCTCCATGCATACAACATTAGGCATATAGAACATTCTTCTTTTGTCTTTGACAAAAAAGGGCTACGGAATACACAATACAAAATGGTCGACCACTGTAACTATTTTCTCACTTTAGGACTTTTTGTCAATGTGTGTGCATGTGTGTGTTGCACGTGCACACGCACAAATGCAAAACAAAACAAAATCCTTGTTGTTATTGTACAAAAAGCTTTTTTTATGAAAAGAAACCATTTTATACATATAAGAGTGTATTTTGCACAAAATATCTCGTTTTGGGCAAAAAGCTGAAGATTATTTTTCTGAAAAGTTCTAAAGGGTAAACAAAAAACAAGATATCTCATATGCTCATCAAACACTGATAATACTTTAGAAATTATTTTTTTTCACATGTGATAACAAAATAAGTGAAGATTGACATCCCTAACATGCCTCTCCCCATGTTAGCTCTCCAAATATTTTGTTGTCGTTGTTGTTCATAAATTTTAGCCCTCAGAAATACAGATCTGCTCATGGCTAGATCTCAACACACAATTCCCTTCTTCACTTTTCCACTTATTCTGGAATAAGTTGCAACTAAGCCCACTGAAGTTAATGGCGCTTGACCAAACTAAATCTTCTGTTAATGAGAAGTGAATTGAGCCATTTATCTTTGTGATTGAAGAAACATGGTGTGAACTTTGATGCGCTCCAACATTAAACATTTACTTTGGTTTCTTCATTTTCATTCTGCTTTCCAAGCTGAAACTTCCAACCCTTCTATTCCTTGCAAAGATGACAACTTCTTTCCACGGCTTCAGCAGCCTACCGCTTCACAAGTGGTGAGATGCAAAGAGCAAGATTTTAAGAAAGTATTTATAATTAAGGCGAACAGGTGGCTCCAACTAGGAAGAGCAACTGAGCAAACAAACCCACTGAGAGCTGGGATTGGTTGCAGCAGATGGTGTATCCTTTGTACCTCTGTTAATGAAGACTGTACCTGCTCTCTCTGTGGGACTTAGTAGAACACTGGTCTTTCCTATTTGTGTAAATAAATTTCTACTCACATCAGAAGAAAAGCTCTGTATGTGTATCTTTAAATTACAACAGTAATAGAAGCACCTCATTCTTGGGAACCCATGCAATAATGTTTGTTTCACAGGAAAAGCTATTTGAAGTGTACACAAACAACACAATCCCACATAGTAGTTCTATCCATGTTTGTGTTCTCTAATGTCTGTATCTGTCCACGTGGACTACTATATTAGACTATTATGATGTTTTCTTTGTGTTCATGTTGCCCTCACTCCCCCCACCCCTGGTGGTGAGCATTGAGTAAAGGACTCTAAAGGAGTAAAAGTAACATTCGTTGCAGCAGAACAAAGCAAAATAATGAATGGCTCAACAGATATAGCATCTCGTCTTCAGTGTTCTTACCCAGACCACAGCAGACCAGTCATCTTGTGTTACCCCAAAACATAGGTGCCACAAGGGCCACTCCGTGATGCCAGTAACTCTATACAAAAGTAGGATATTAATTAGCTCAAAGAGTAGGCTTATGAGTGTGTGTGTGGGGGGTAAATTAACAAGACTTTTTCTACCAATGTTTACAGGCTCACTCAGGAAAAGAACCAGCCAGAGATTCCAAAGTAAGGTAAAAATGTGTTTTATTGAGGGAAATTCACTCGTGCATGCACACACGATGCACACAATCAAGTGTTCACATAAGACCTAACTGAAGGATAAAAGGGAGGAAAAATTGTGTATACAGAGGCTGAGGGTTGGGGTTTATAATTACCAGTCCAGAACAGCAGTGAAGAAGTTGAAATGTGACTTACTTAGGTAGAACCTAAGGGCAGTTCTTGTTCAGGAGCCAGACGGACAAAGTGACAGGTAGATCTTGAGAGACTGCACTGGGCATCCTGAAATCAGGGGTATTTGTACCTCCAAAAATAGCCTGTGGCATTGGAAGTTCCAGGTGTGGAACAGTAGGAGTACAGTTCCAGGTGTGGAACAGTGGGAGTTGCAGCACAGACAATGGACTATCAACCCACTAATGTTTGCAGTGTTTGGATGACAAAGACATAATGTGTATTATAATAGCTGTCTATTGTGGGTGCTATGGGGCAAGAGGAAGGAGACCAGGTGCACAGGGGGGATGGATATCTGTCAGTTCGTGTCCTGGTGGGCTTCTCATAATTGCATTCCCTGGAAAAACTCCAGCTTCTGCTTAAACCTATTATCCACAGGAATGGCACTCATTTGCCTGACAAATGGCCCAGTCGTACCTGGAAGGTGTGTTAGGCTGACCAGTCTTTCTTTCTCACATTTACAGTCAGATTTCTTCCCTCTCTTGGTTTGATCTCTCGGTCACCTCTCAGACTTGAATTTGATATTAGAGCCAATTGAACATATGTTGCCAAACCAATATGGCACCAATTGAGTATGGCGCACTTCTAAACCATACTAAACCATATCAGGGACCCCCAAAATGGGTCCTCACATTGGACAGTGCAAAATTTGCAGAAAAAAAGTCATATCCAGTTTTCTTATCTCTTTTTCAAACAACAAGACCATCCCTGGAATGAAAGAACACTTGTTCAATCCTCTGTGTGCTCAAACAGATAATTGATTTCTCAGGCCCTTTCTGCACCTTACCTTTTTCAGGCACTGGGATGCAGGGATTGCATGAGCAGCCTCCAGTGATAAGCTCTCATGTCCCTGCTGCTTCAGCTGCTCATGAGATGCCTCCTTGTGCTAGAGCCCCACTTCTTCCTTCCACCAGTTTCCCAGGCTGCGCTCAGGCAGAAAGCATGACTGGCACGGCTCCAGAGGCTTCGCACGCCAGGTAAGTGCACGTGGGGCCCGGGAGCAATGTGCAATTGTGCACCATTTTCAGCTTCCAGCCAAAAATGAAAAGGTGCACAATCAGGGCCTGCCAGCCCCTGGAGCATCGTGTGATTGTGAGTGCATCGTGCAGATCGCTCCTCACAATCACGTAATGCTCCTGGTGCCCTTTCACATGGCAAATGCCATGCAGAAAGGGTCTCAGTTAGGAAGGTATTCCTACCGGACCAATCAAAGTCCATATACTCCAGAGTCCTATTTCTACCAGTTGCTAGAAAGTTACTTGAAAGGAAGTACACAAGAAGGGCTGGAAGCATCCATATGTCTCAGAGTCCAGGCCATATGCAACATATCTACTTACTGACTCAATCTGGCAATTCCTGTACCTTTTGTTTCTCACTTTTCCCATTTTAAGTTCTACTGTTCCATTTCAACATGAGCTTTAAAACAACACCTCTCTAGGAAGGTTTATAGCTATTTTGTGTGTATTTTTCTTATATGCATTTTGAAGGCAGGTTCACCAAAAAATATTAATTTCTGTACATATTTGCCTGAGATAGATAGATATATATGGCATACAAATACAGCAACGTGTGTGTGTGTGTTGTTGTTGCTGATGTTGTTGACTTATGGTGACTCTCAGATTAACCTATCAAGGGTTTTCTTGGCAAGATTTGTTCCAAGGAGATTTGCATTTACTTTCCTTTGAGGTTGAGAGAAAGTGATTTGCACAAGGTCACCCAATGGGCTTTCATAGCTGAGCAAGGAGTTGAACTCTAATACCCAAAATGATAGCCCAGTGTTCAAACCACTACACCATGGTAGCCCAACAACTGGTATCTGCTATCTCCAGCCTGTGGTTGGAACTACTGCCCATCAGTGCACTCTCCCTCTCTCTCTCTGTCTCCACACACACACGCATACACACACACTTACTAGGCAGCAGCAGTAACAGAAGGTGACACTGGAAGAAGATCTCTCAGGACAAGCTGCACAGGAAGCTTCACTCAGAGCACTTGGGAGAAATGAATCACCAGGAACTTGCTTCAGGCTACAGAGGTAGAATCTACTCAACTAAACTTTCTAACTAAAATCTGACAACAAATATGGAAAACAAAACAATGGCCCACAGATTGGAAATGCTCAATTACATTTCATTCCCCAAGAAAGGAGCAGCAGGAATTTCAGTAACTAAAGGATTGCCATGTGATGCTCGAAATTCTACAAGCACTCTGTCTGTTTGTCTGTCTGTCTGTCTATCTATCTATCTATCTATCTATCTATCTATCTATCTATCATCTCTCTCTCTCTCTCACACACACACACACACACACGAGAAATTCCAGATATCCAGGATGGGTTCAGGAAAGGGAAAGACACTAGGGTCCATATTGCAAACGTACATTGGATAATAGAGTACACCAACAAAATTCAGAAGAAACTCAGCCCACATTTTATAGATTATACCAAAGCCTTTGGTTGTGTAGATCATGAGAAACTATGGATTGCTCTTCCAGAAATGGGAGTACCAGAACATTTGATGGTCCTGATATAAAAACTATGTTCAGGACAAGAGTTCACTGTGAGAATCAAATATAGAGAAACAGTATGGTTCCAATTGTCAAAGGGGTCAGACAAAGCTGCTTTTTTATCATCTTTATCTGTTTAATTTATAAACTAAATATATCCTGCAGAAAACTGATTTAGACTAAGAAAAGAAACATGAAAATTGGTGGAAGGAACATTAACTGTTTAAGATATGCAGATGACTCTATGCTACTAGCAGAAAATAACAAAAACTTGGATTAGCTATTGAGGAAAATCAAAGAAAATGACACAGTGCTATTCCTGCTTGTCCTCTGTTTTTCCCCAGTAGCTGATTAATTGCCTTCTGACATGGGAGTCTCATCTTCTTAGCATGATTTCATTTTTTTCATTTTGGATTGCCTCATCATAGGGTTTTTATGATAAGAGGCATCCAGATGTGGCTTCCTGGTTCCTCCTTTTGCATAGTACTAACAAGAATGACCTGAAGTTCCACTGCTCTTGTCTCTGAGAGATCCTCCATCAGTGCTAATTCGCTCCTCTTACTGATGCTGCCCAGTCACTGCTTGCACATTTAATCTGACTTCTTGGCAAAAGCCTCTCTGACATGGGAGGCCCTCCTGGCAACAATGCTACTGTCACCTAGTGTCTCTTAAGTCACAGGAACTTGGAAGACCACCATCATGGAAAGAGTCATCATAAAGATAGAGACAGCTTTTAGGAAGATCACAGATGATCCTCTTCAGGCCAAATCAAAAGGCCTGTATTATTCTGGATCATACTGCAACCTTGGATTAATTTTATGATCTAGGCTTTACTGATTCAGTTCACACCTTATCTCTTAGGCTGGTCATTTCATGTGGTAGCTCGAGGTTGTATATCTTCTTCTTCTTTTCCCTGTTTAGGTGGGGTTCCACAGGGTTCTGTTCTAGGCCCTTTGTTGTTTACTTTTTATACAGTATCTTTGAGTAATCTTATCAGTTCGTATGATTTTCAATGTCATCATTATGCTGAAGATACTCAGCTGTGTTTCTCCTTTCCAAATCTTTCTTCTGACATCAAACATTGTATTACAGCATGTCTTTCAGCTATCTCAGCATGGATGCTTCAGCGTTGCCTAAAATTTAACAGAGCAAAGACAGAACTACTTTTTTTCCCCCCTTCAAACCTTCGTTACAACCTATATTCCCCATCACTTTTAATTATATATCCATTTATCCTGGGAAAGAAGTATGTAGTCTTGGCTTTAGTTTTTATTCTTTTTTGTCTTTTGTTCTTTACATTAAGGCTGTAGCAAAGTCATATTTTTCCCCTTTATATCACTGCCAAAATCAGAGCTTTTATTTCTGCGTCCTCTACCACAACCTTACTTCATGTCTTAGACATTCCCTGCCTTGATTATTGTAATCTTCTTTTGACATGGCTTCCACTATCCCACCTTAGTCCCCAGGTTTCCATTCAACATTATGTTGCTGAGATTATCTTTTTTTTTTTTTTACTATTGTTTTGATCATGCTTTTCCACTTTTGATTATCCCTTTTTTATCCGTTCCTTCTAGAATTCAATACAAGCTTCTTGTTTTAACATTCAAAGCCCTACATAACTTAGCTCTCCTCTGTATTTTGGTCCTTAGTTATTTTTACCAGCCTGCTCAAGATCTGAAATGTAGTAACTCCAGGCTTTTAACCCAACCAAGGGTTTCCTCTGCCTTGGCTGGGCTTTGTCCTTTTTCACTTGCTGCTCCATGCTTTTGGAATCGCCTTCCTGAACATTTGTGGACTGCTCCTTCCCTTGCTATTTTTATCTCTCAATAAATTTTTTAGTTGTTTTTCAAAGCTTTAAATTTTAGTTTAAGATTGTTTCATAAGCTTGTATATTTTGATGATATGTATTTCTTCGTTTATATTATATTGCACTTTTTGGATTTTATCCGGATAATTTGTTTTACAATGATATTGTCTATTTTTATATTTTTATTATTCCTATGTTTGTTGTATACACACTGTCTCTCTCACACACATTATATGTACATATATATATTTGAGATTGTATATATTTGGCAGGACACATTGTTATTGAATGTTTTACGTGTAAAGTATCATGTACATTTATGGTAATAAATAAATAAATAAACAAACCAAATGGTTTTGGTTTACTTTCTTCCAAATTTGGTTATCTTCCTCTAAATCTCACCTGTATCCTACTATGTTTTTGATTCCCACTTGGAAATTCGTGCACATTTTCTACATGTATTATCTGCAATAATTAGGAATCTCACTAACTAAAGTGTTCTTATGCGTATTTTTCAACATTATATGTGTTTTTACAGATTTGCATTCTTAAAATATGGTTCAAGACTTTATGCACATATAACATAGTTGCAAGCCTCATAAGCATTGGGCTTAGACCCTGGAGACCACGGTTTGATTCCCTGCTCATCCAAGGAAACCCAGTGGGTAACCTTGTGCTTGTCACACACTCTCAGCCCCAGAAAACCTCATGTTAGGTTTGCCTTAGGGTCATCATAAGTTGGAAATGACATGAAGGCATATAACAGCAACAGTAACAAAGCCTCATAGAACTACAGATTTCAGAGACACAGTGTTCTTTTTCTTACACCAAGTCATAACATTGAACGTAATGTAACTTTCGCAAGATTATTGAAACCAGCTTATCAATTAGATATATGCCTGAAGCAGTAAATTAATCTCTAGCTTCAGTGTCCTTTCTAATAATTTCCTACCAACAGTATGGGCTGCTATTTTATAACTTGGTATAGCAGTTCTTAAGCCTCATTTCAGGGTAGATGTGCTTTGAGGAAAAAATATTCAATATTCTAATGTTGCTGTTGTCCTTCAAGTTATTTCTGATTTATGGCAAGCCTAAGGCAAACCCATCATGGATCTTTCTGGGGCTGAGAGTGTGTAATGTTCACAAAGTCACCCAATGGATTTCTATGGCCAAGTGGGGAATTAAATCCTGGTCTCCAGGTTTGTAGTCCAATGTTTAAACTCTTCTCTGATGCCCCAGATAGAAGGACCAGGCCCAATGGTTTTAAGTTACAGGAGAGTAGATTTTGGTTCAAGATTAGAAAGAACTTCCTGACAGCAAGAGTGGCTCAACAGTGGAACCATTTGCCACCCTACCCACGAAATAACGAGACCTCAGGCAAGCTTGGGTTGAACTAGGGCAATTTATTAATATGCCTAATTAACAAGGGTTGAACTAACCCGAACATAAACTTGAGTTTCTGGCCTGAGCAGAATGCTAAGAGGGGAGGGTTAACAGCACCTTCGGACTAGGGCAAGAGGTCACTCCCAACCGTCTCCCCTAGCCCGTTGAGCGAGATACCAGGCCCCAAAGCCAACCGCTGAAGGTGCCAGATGGCTTTTGACCAGCCTTTGTCTGAAGGGAGCCCCAAGACCACCCCCCGCTGCGCAGCAAGTGGGGTGATCCCAGGGCCCCCCCAAGGACAGTATTTATCCTCCACCCCGAAAGGGGGTGCCATAGGTACACGCCGAACCTCCAGCCCCCCCCCATTTCCGGCCTGCACGATTGCGGAGTAGTGGCAGCCTAATTAATGCGCATTAAGACACCACCCTGCAAGCCAATTGCCCCGCCCCAGGCACAGTGTAGGGTAGGCGAAAAAACCCCCATAAAGGGAGGGAAAAATTCCTACCCGGCCCCGAAGCGACCAGCTGTCTTACACTGAAACCATAGGGGAGGAGGGGGGGTCACCTTGACCAGCACGAGTGGCTGCCGGGGAGGCGGGGCGGGCCCTAAATACCGTGCCCAGCCACGCTTCCTCCCGTCGGCCCCCGCGACCAGCACGAGTGGCCGCCGGGGAGGCGGAGCGGGCCCTAAATACCGTGCCCAGCCACGCCGCCTCCCGTCGGCCCCCGCGACGCCAGCTCGTCTCGCGGGAGGGTGGCAAAGGCCGCCCCCCCCGGCATTTGCTTTGCTCGGCGGTGTGGGACGCATTGCTTAGAAAGATAGTGGTGTCTCCTTCTTTGAACATCTTCAAAAAGAGACTGAACAGCTACCTGCTGTGGATGCTTCAGTTGAAGATCCTGCTTTGAAGCAGGGGTTGAGCTTAGTGGCTCACGAGATCCCTTCCAACTCTATGATCCTATTAAATAAAATTTTTGTGGGAGGCAGGTTGGCACAGAGGTATGAAATCTTGTGCTGATAAAACAAAAGAATGTGGATTTTAAAAAAAGTTTCTAATCCTGCAGCTGGGCATGCAAACCGTAGCTCTACTGAAGTAGGGATGCGGGATGAGGGGGGCGATACACCCTGGGTAGCATTTTTTGGGGGCAGTGCCACTCCTTGCCAGTCCCCCGTGTACTGTCATCCCATCCACATGTGCCATCACCCCACCCAGGTGCACCAAAACTCCTGCCCACATGCGTTGTCGCCCCACCCGTGTGTGCTGTAACCCCACCCACACATGCTGTCACTCCACCCACATGTGTCGTAGCCCTGGCCATACCAGCTCTAGCCCTACCCATGCCCCTTCTATTCCACCCCTACCCCGCTGGCAGCAAACTCCACCACTGCATAGTTCTGTGCTGCTTCTGCCTCTGGAAGGCAGCTTTTGAGCCAGGTGGGTGGGTAGGTGGCTGCTCTGACCATTTACTGACTTGAGGGAGGGAAAAGGGAGAAGCAGTTAATACCACACTCAGTTGTACTTCTGTGTTACTACTGCAGTTGGGAGAAGAAAACTGGAGTCATGCTCTAGAATTTTCAGTGACTCGATAGAGATCCAGGAGAGCAACTTCATCTCTTTCCCCCACAGATAGAGCAGCTGGGGTGGGTATTGGATGGTTGCATCCCCTCCCTTTTTGGTAATAAACTGCTATGGTAGCATCACAGGACTTAAGATTTGCTTTATCAGGGCACTTGGATATTGCATGCAGGAGTAATGAATACCTCCCTTTATGCAACATCTAAACAACAACAACAAAAACAACAACAACAAAAAGACACATATAATTTGAGTTATGTACATACAAGATTTTTGTAACATCTGGCTGGATTCTAACCAGAGAAGTACTACCTGCTGGGGAGGTGACTCTATTAGTGGCTTCCATGTCAGTAGGTCTCTGAAACCACCTCAGCTGTGATCCCAGACTTTTAAAAACCTAGCTAGATACTAAAGCTCTATAAAGAATAAGATTTGACAGCTTAGATAGCTCATTTACATTTTGGATTAAAACACAGAACAGATTCATACGCACACGCACACACACAGGCCATTTCTGCACTAGACTGTTTTAGTGCCATTTTTCCACTTTCAACATCCTATTGAATCCTGGGTTTGCAGTTTCGGAAGGGGTCTTGACCCGTTTCAGGAGGGGCCAGGATTCCACAGGATGTTGAAAGTGGAATAATAGCATTATAACAGTCTAATGCAGAAATTGCTCAGTTGACACTGAAGCTACCAGCTGCCATTGACTGGTGTGAACCAAAGATTTTTATCTAATTAAGTTTCCATTACCTTACACATTTGCACCTCTGCACCTGACTTGCTCATGCCATTTAAATTTCTTTGGTATAATTCTTCTGAGAGTCTCCAAACAATTAGTTTGGAAGCATATACTAAAGGATGAAAAATTTCATTGTTGTTGTAATGCAAGATAACTATAGATCACAAAATCTGTCATGAAATAATGCATCCAAGAACAAAGCAAATTGAGACTTTGTTTCCAAGTGATAAGGAGACATTTGGAATGCTTAGCAAGTGCTCTGCATTTCTTTTGCTGTCTACTTAAATGAGGCCCCCTGCTTGCATATTTTCAAAGTCATTGGTTAATTATGCTTCAGTGTCATCACATTTTGTGCATTATGGTTTGAATGTTTGGTATGTGTTAAAACCTGTATTTGAATATGCAAAGCAATATACTCAAAATAAAAGCAGTCATTAGAATAACCGCCTAACACCAAGTGCTAACTTAAAGTGCTTATATATATTATTACTTTCCATTTTACACCATTTTTAATTTGTAAAATGTGTTAGAGTCTCTGTTGCATTGACTGCTGAGCGACCCCACCAGTGACTGAACTCTTTTATTACCATTTGCAGACAAGGAATTGAGGCAGAGAGAGGGTGACTTGTGTTAGGTTTGACACAATGCGGTTGAGTTATAAACTCTTCAGTATTGACTGAAGCGGGGGGAGGAGCCAACTACGATGGCAGAGAGAGGCTAAATATTCGACTCCCGGAACAGATGATTATAAAATAATTTCAGAAGCCTTTTTCAAAACAAAGAAAGAATGTGAGTAATTAATTGAATAATGTGGGAAAGAATGTAAGATAAGATAGTGGATTGGTTTCGATTCTTCTCCAACTGGAGGGAAAATAAAAGACTCTGTTTAAACTGCAAATAACTGTTGAAACGGACTGAAAGCAAAACAGTTTTTTTTTTCCCCCTTTGTGGTCCTTGAGATATATGCCGCCTAAAAAAAAGGTCTATAAACACCCTGTTTGGAAGCGACCTACAGCAACAGATAAAACATATAATCGTCTAGTTAGAGATTTTGAAAATATAAACTTAAACTCTAACGGAGACGAAAAAGTCATTAAAATGGCGGCGAAGAAAGCTGCGAACGGAGCTAATGAAGAGATAAAAACTTTTATACACAAGCTTATTACAGAGTCTAATCAAGCTCTTGTTACTACAATAACATCTAATATAAGGGCAGAAATGGGGCAATTGCAGGAAAAAATCTCACAGGAGTTAAAAGCATTGGACCTTAAAGTGGATGATATAAAAAAAACCCAAGGGAATCAGCAGACCAGACTAGCACAACATGATGGCAGGATTTCTTTGTTAGAGAGACAAATTATCCAGCTCCAAGACCAGAACAGAAGAAACAATGTGAGGATTCGTGGATTCGCAGAGCAGCCACAACAAAGTCAAAAATCCTTGAAAGAGGAAGTTTTAAAATGGCTAAAAAGCATTGTTCCTGAGATTTTATGGGAAGATTATGACATAGAGAGAATTCATCGTGTGTCAGCTGCAAGAAGAGGAATAATTCCCAGAGATATTATAATGAGAATTGCGAATTTCAACAAGAAAGATGATTTGATGAGAGCTGTTAGAAAGAATCCAGGAATATTGAAGTATCGAGATAACACAGTGGAAATTTATAATGACTTATGCCGCGAAACAATAAATTGGAGAAGGGAAATGAAACCCTGCATCATAGTTCTACAGAGAGTTGGGATAAGATACAGTTGGGGATATCCCATCTTTCTGAAATTCCAATATGCTGGCAAATACCACAGAATAAATTCTCTTGAACAAGGATTGCAACTCCTGAGAGAACTGAAACTGATCCAGCAAGAGGAAAAGGAAGAGGAAGGTGCGGTTGGAGGAGCGGAAGAAGGAGCAGTGGGAGGAGCAACTGAAGAAGGAGCAGCGGGAGGAGCAACAGGAGGAGCAAAGAAGAAGACTTTGGGAGATAAACGAAAGGACAGAGGCTGAGGAGGACTGGAAGAAACAATATGATATAACAGAAGAAGAAGAAAGAGAACTTCATAGAGTAGGAGAAGGGTAGATGACTACTGAGTAAAATATATTCTTATAGATTATAAATGCATAGAGATAGATTTATATATATATAAAGCAAGAGGGTAGAGAGAGGGAAGGGAGGAGGAAGAGAGGGAAAAAAAATATGGGAAAGAAAATAAATCGGGAGAGGGTATTGGTCTCTATGCCGGGAGTTGGCATACCTTCACCCCCCCAGGACCATGGCTGGTCGTTTCCAAGGCAGAAGCGCTTTGGAGGAAGAGGGGGGAGAAATGTTTGTGTGGGGAGGGGAGGGGAGGGCGGGAAGGGGGAGGGGAGTGGGAGGGGGGAAGGGAAGGGGAAGGGGAGCACCATCACATTAAAGAGCCAATGGGGAGTGGGATTAGAAAATTCAAAATATGAAAAATGGAGAATAGATTGAGAATATCAACATTGAATGTGAAAGGTTTGGGGTCAATAATAAAGAGAAAAAGGATAGAATCGATATTAAAAAAGATAAGGCCGATATAATTTTTTTACAAGAAACACATGGAAAAAGAGATAAAAAAAATGAGCTTAGATTGAACTGGGTAGCCATTTATGAGGAAGCATTTGGTACATCCAAATCAAGAGGAGTTGCAATAATAATTTCCAAAAGATGCAATTTCATTGTAACAAGTGTGGAGTTAGATGAAAAAGGTAGATATGTAATTATACAAGGTGAAATAGATGGAGAAACATATGGCATAATGAATATTTACGCACCTAATGAAAAGCAAAAAGAGTTTTATGAAGAAATATTTAATAAGATCAAAAAAATGAAAGGAGACTATACAATAATCGCAGGTGATTTTAATATGGTGATGGATAGATGGAAAGATAAATCAGATCCATCAATTAGAGATAGATATAATAATATAACAATTTTGAATAAATTAGTGAGTAGAAATGAACTGATAGATGTTTGGAGGCTAATAAAGGGTGAAGAAAAGAAATATTCATCAGTTCATAAAAATTACTCAAGAATAGATTATATTTTTGTTTCAAAGAATATGATACCTAGATTAATAAATACAGAAATTGAAACAATAAAAGTGACAGATCATGCTCTGATGAACTTGGATATAACTATGAAAAGGAATTATAGAGAAGCAAAAAGGTGGAGACTGGATACTAAGTTATTTAATTATAAGGAGATAGTAAATAAAATAGAGAAGGAGTGGCAAGAAATTTGGGATATAAACAATAAGGAAGTAACACAAGATGTATTGTGGGATACAATGAAGGCAGTGGTAAGAGGATTATGCATTAAAGAATCAAGCAAATTAAAGAGACAATTAGGAGAAAAAAAATTAAAATTAGAAAAAGAAATAAAGGAACTAGAGAATGATTATATAATAGATAGAACTAAACAGAAATTAATAATATTACAAGCAAAAAGAGATGAATTAGAAAAGATAGAAATGGACGAAGTTCAGAAAAATCTAATATACTTGGAAAGGGAATACTTTGAATATAGTAATAAAAATTCTAAAATGCTGGCTAAATCAGTACAATCAAAAAAAACTAGAAATATGATTGGCGTAGTTAAAGATAAATTTGGTAAAGAAAAAAGGTTGATGAAAGAGAAATTAAAAATATTTGAGGAATTTTTTCAGAATTGTATTCAGCAGAAGATAAATCTTTAGAGAACATAGAGGAGTATATTAATGAAAATTGGAAAGTAAGATTAACAGAATAAGATAAAGGATTGATGGAAGAAATGATATCAGAAGAGGAAATAGAAGAAGTAATAAATAATTTAAAAGGAGGAAAATCACCAGGATTGGATGGACTAGGTCCAGAATATTATAAAACATTTAAAAAAGGTCTAATTCCTAAACTAAAAGTGTTATATAATAGTATATTGAGGGGTGAAAAAATTCCATTATCATGGAAGCAGTCACTAATAATATTAATTTTAAAACCAAATAAGGATCCTATGGATCCAGGTTCTTATAGACCAATATCTTTAATAAATCAAGATGCAAAAATCTTGACAGCAATAATGGCGAAGAGGTTAAATAAATTTATTTATAAGTATATACATAAAGATCAATGTGGTTTTATTCAAGGAAGACAGATGGCAAATTTAATAGGGAAAACGATAAATAAAATAAATATAATGGACAGAGATAAACAAAAAGCTGGAATTTTAGCCCTAGATATATTTAAAGCCTTTGATTGTGTGGAATGGCCGGCATTAAAAACAATTTTAAATAAAATAGGATTAGGAGAGAGATTTAAAGGGTTAATAAATCAATTGTATTCACATAATACATCTGTAGTGATGGTAAATGATGGATTTACAGAACAGATTCAAATAACAAGAGGAACGAGACAAGGATGTCCATTATCTCCAGTTTTATTTGCAATAGTTATAGAAATGTTAGCGAATGTGATAAGAAATGATGAGAATTTGGAAGGAATTGGAGTTAAGGAAAAAAAATAAAATAAGCTTATTTGCAGATGACACATTGTTGACAATTAAGGATCCAATTGAAAAGATAGATAGGATAGATAAACATTTAATAGAGTTTGGGGAGAAGACGGGATTAGAAATAAATTGGGCCAAATCAGAAATAATGTTATTTAATTATACTAAAGAAGAAGTACAAAAATTTATAAGTAGTAAAAGAGGATTACTTAAAATAAAAGAATCAATTAAATATTTAGGAATAGAGATTACAAAAAATTTACAAGAATTACAGGAAAAAAATTTCAAGAAATTAAGATTAGAAACAAAAAGGAAATTAGAGGACTACAAAAATATAAAGCTATCGTGGTTTGGTAGAATAGCAGTGGTAAAAATGAAAATTTTACCTAAAATTAACTTTTTGTTTAGAATGCTACCAATAAAAATATCAGAGGAAGAATTAAAGGAGTGGCAAAAGATATTAAATAATTTTTGTAATGGAAATAAAAAATCGAGGATTAACAAGAAATATTGGTATAAAAGTCAAAAAGAAGGTGGCCTGGGACTTCCAAATTTAAAATGGTATTATTATGCAAATCAATTGAGATATATCATAGAGGGGGTTTCAGGAAAGGGTGATTTAGATTGGTTAGAGATAGAAGATATGAATATTGAGACAAAATTAGAAAATATATTTTTTAGGAATTTTTCAAAGAAAGAAATGGAGAAGATAGAAAATCCTTTTATAAAAAATATAATAGAAATATGGAAAAAAAATAAAAGAAAAATTAATACCGAATATATCAATATTAACTCCGATAGTGATGATGGAAAAATTTCCAATAAATTTAAGAGAAATAATAGAGAAAGAAATAAAAAAACAAAAAATTTATAGATTAAAAGAATGGATGAAAATAATGATAAATAAAGATAGAATGAAAGAGAGATTGCAGGAAACTAAAATATCCTGGTTTAATTATATACAATTAGAGCAATGGACAAAGAGTATGAAAAGATATGTTAAGGATTTTAAAGAATATACTAAATTTGAACAAATTATTATTCAAAGAGAAAATATGCAAGAAAATGAAATACTAAAAAGTATTACAAGTGAAATATATAAAATATTAGCAAAAGAACAAGAAGAGGATTTTCTTAGAAAAATATGGGAGGAAGAGATAGTACAAAATATAGATATACAAGAATGGAGAAAAATTTGGAAAACAACGTCATTTAAAAAAATTATCAATAAGAATAAAAGAGAATTATTATAAATTAGTGTGGAAATGGTACTTGACTCCAGTGAAATTAAATCAAATAGATGAGAAATATTCAAGATTATGTTGGAGAGGATGTCAAGAAATTGGTACATATATGCATATGTGGTGGAATTGCAATAAGATAATGGAGTTTTGGCAAAAGGTTTTTAAAGAGATAAAAGAGATTATAGGAGCAGATATACCAGTATGTCCAAATATTGCATTGTTATCTATATATGATAAGGTTGAGTGTACTCAAGTAAAGAAAGAATTAATAACAAATTTGTTAACTGCAGCGAGATTAATAATAGCAAAAAAATGGAAAGCAAATGAAAAATTTCAATAGAGGAATGGTATAACGAAGTGTGGAAAATCGTAATTAATGATAAACTAACATGTAGAATTAGGTTTATGAAAGGTTTGGTTAAAGGGAATGATTTTGAAGAAATTTGGAAAATATTTTTGGATAAAGTTCTGAAAAGAGATAGTAATACTACCCTGTCAAAAGAAGAATGGCAATTTTGGAAAGTGGATTAAATAAAAAGTTGGCTCTGGGGGTGGGTATTTTTTAGTTTTAGTTTTGTTTTTCTTTTATGTTGTATATTTTGTAATTCTTAGTAGGTGTGTGTGTTAAACTTGTGATTTATAGATTTAAAAGGATAAGTGATGTCAATGTTTTTTTAAAAAAAAAGTTAAAAGAATTAACAATAGAAATAGATTAAAGGGGATGTGAAAAATATTGAATTAAATGTGAAATTATAATAGTTGAACAGATTTATAAATTTAAGGGTAAAGGTGCAAAATAACAATGAAAGTTAGTATTGCTTAAGAGAAGAGAAAAAAAAAAAAAGAAAAAAAATTATTTTTTTTAATTCACTATTATGTATATCACATGGTGTTTAATTTTTTTTCTTGTTTTGTATTTGTGATTTAGTTATATAATTAATAAAAATTTAAAAAAATTAAAAAAAAAAGTATTGACTGAAGCACAGACATTGTAGTCACCATTCCACTCTAATGGCTTTGAGGGTATGAGTTTGAAAGGGCACATGCCTCTACCAGTTTGGACTTCTCATTTTTCTATCATTTTGTTCCATCAGGTTCCAACATAAGTTCATGATGGATAAAAATTTGTACATATTTTCTATACATTTCTCTTATTATAAACATTCTGAATAAAACTTTGCTTTTATAGTATTTTGCTAGCAATTGGTATTGCGTGCCTTCAAATCCTTTCCAACTTATGATGATTCTAAGATGAACTTATCATGGAGTTTTCTCAGTCTGGGAGAGTGTGATGTGTCCAAGGTCATCCCGTGAGTTTCCATGGCCGAGCAGGGAATCAAACTCTGGTCTCCAGGGTTGTAGGCCATTTCCGCACCAGACTGTTATAGTACTATTATTCCACTTTCAACATTCTATGGAAATCTGGGGTTTGTAGTTTAGGGAGGGGTCTTTGAGGCCATAGTCCAGTGCTCAAACTGCTACATCACACTGGTTCTCTTGCAAGCAATACTCTTATAATATACTGTGCATGCTATTTTCATGAATATACATATTTTGTCCACATTTGTCCTTGGTAAACCTTGAAGACATGCACCATCAGTACAACTCTGTGATCCTTTTTCTTTTTTCCTTTTAACTTAAGAGTGCCCCTGCACCCTCTAGAAGACACAAAAAGCTTTTTTCCATTCTTTCTGAAAATGTGTTTTATTCTTGGAAGAGGGACTTCTCCCAAAATGACTTCTATTCTCTAATTCTAAAAAAGGCCTCCCTGGACTTTTCAAAGGTTTTCTCTCTCTCTTTTTTAATGAGTATGAGGGGGGATATGGGAGCTGCAGGGGTGCTTGAGGTCCAGCTTGAAGGTTCAGTGGTATCCCATGTCTACACATTCTTAGGCCATTTCTCCATGGCATCACTGTCCAGCTATGGGAGTTGGATGGCAGTGGTCTGGGGGTCATGCTTCTGCACAATGTCGTCATAAATCTATTAAGTGCCCGTGATCATATGATGCTCCCATTCTTACCTGCCATGCGGAAGGGCAGGAAGTACAATGGAGGCACTTTCTTCCCGAGACCAGCATGGGAAAGAGTCCATCTGTGCTACAGAAGGCAGGCAGATGTTGCTTG
Organism: Ctenosaura bakeri; assembly: GCA_948474755.1. Taxonomy (NCBI): domain Eukaryota; kingdom Metazoa; phylum Chordata; class Lepidosauria; order Squamata; family Iguanidae; genus Ctenosaura; species Ctenosaura bakeri. The sequence goes on along the minus strand of CAOLHI010000629.1, from coordinate 199,762 downwards.
TGCTTCCTTCCACATGGAGCTGGCCAGATGCTGATGGAAGCATTCCTGTCACGCTCCCTTCCCAGCAAAGACACTGCTGGGATTGCAATGGGAGGATGACAGGATAAAATAATATGCAGAAATGGCCTTAGTGGAGAATGCATGTGATGGATTTTTCTTTTTAAAAAAGCTTCTCAAGCTCTTTCTGTTGAATTTATGAAGCTGTTTCTTGATTTTGGCAAGTTGTTGGTAAGTTGTTCTCACCCATATGCACTAGCCAAATTCAATAAAGTCATCCTTCCACATTTGTAGGATTAGGGGCATAGGACTCCCGTGAAAGTGAAAAAAAAGCATGAATAACTCTAGGCCCTCCCAAACCATATTTAACACAAAAAAAGTGTGATTACCATATTCAACCCACCGTGGATTCCTTTGAGGCATCAGAGTTCCTTCATAAGGCAGAAGTGGGTGGCTTGTGGGGCTTACTGCCACCTCCACTGCTGCCCCATACCATTTTTAATAGGGACTTACAAGCCTTGTTTGCAGTTTCTCAGTCTCATGAAGCTTGCAATCCCTATTAAAAATGGCACAGGGAGACAACAGAGGTGACAGCAAATAATCCATGAATAATCAAATCCGCAAAAGTGAAACCTGCAAATGTGAAGAGCCGACTGTATATGCAGCAATTCCCAGGATGAAGAGGGCCATCATTGTATCTTCTTGTCCTGCAGCTGCTGAAGGACAGGCTTGATGTAGCCATTTTTTTTTCCAACCTAACCTAACCTAACCTAACCTATTAATAATAATATAAATGGGAAAAGTTAGGTGAGATAGTTGGGGCTTCACATCTTTGTGTTACATGGAGAGTTAACTTCACATTGTTATGTTACATTGCGATGATAGTGCTTTTGTTGGGTTGGGAGAGACTTCTATTTATAATGCATAGATGATATAGCTGCATTAAAATTACTAGGTTCATTTAAAAAACAACCTAAAACTGTAAGAGGGCACAAAAGGATAACACAAAGGCTATTATTTTAAATTCTCTTTTCAAATTTCAACAGTAAAGTACCAGATGAATAGAAATCAAATAAGGTTCATTAGAGTTACAATTCATCCAGAAAAGGAGAAATGGTGGAGAAAAAGTCCTGCTACATTAATTTTTATTCTTGCTCCCTAGTAAATAATGTTCCTGTTGGAGTGGTGGACTGTCCAGTTCTATCTTTTGAAACATCTATGCACAATTGAAAATAGGAATTTCAGGCAATTGAAGTAAAGTTTTCAAGTTCTTTTGAAGAGAGAAGAATCAGTACAAGATTCCCTCCTCTAAAAATAAGCAAAATGCCCAATGCTCATTTTGGATTTCAAATCTGGGGTCCTGCTGATGCCTTAAGAAATGAGAAAACAAGGTCATCTGTCAAATAGAAAGTGAGCCAAGTGGAGAATCAAATTTGTGATAGGCCTCCATGTTTCTATTTTCTATTCACACATGAAAGACACCGCATTCTGAGTGAACATGCCTCATTTAGCAACCTGTAATTCAGAATCAGATGCTGACTCTGAAACTTGAACAGAAAACAGAGTCTTGTAAGTGTGTTACATCATTAAGTGTACAATTCTGTAGCTACATGCCTGGAAATAAGGCCTAATCAATTCAATGGCACTTATGTGTAGATATGCTTAGGTCTCAAGGCCAAACAATTTATAAGCTATTTTAAAACCTATTCCATGATTAATGGAGACACATGAGGCATTAGCCTTTGCTGTTCTCTACCACTCCAGAATGTTTATCAAGGATCCATGTTTGTGTGGTTCCCTATTTATTTTGCATAAAACTCCTGCAAGTAGAAAACTGGCATGTTTGGGAAAAGGCTAGGCTAGAATCCTCCTCCTTGACATTCTAGTTTTTGATTCACAGATATTTTTAATGGAAGCATTCAGTCATTACACCTCAAGAGTTGCTCCCGTGATTCTCAAGGAGGGTTTACCTCTTCTTCTTAAATCAAAAGATAATCAAATATTCCTGGAGACTATGTCCTTGAGAAACTTAAGAGAGGTTCATCATGGGTGCTAAAAATCAGAAGAATCTAAGGCACTCTGCACTTGCTGAAAGGAATGCAATAGCTTTAAATTGCCCACGATTGAATTTTGACGTTGAAAATGTGATCCAGCCCTGACTTATACTAGTTCTGCTGCAGCTTTTTTGCTTTGTATTCTTTAAGGACTCCCCCCTCTGCCATTTAGTAGAGACATTAATATATAAGTAATCTGCACTGAGTTTCTTTCAAAGTCTGTCTTATGTCTCAAGAGTTTCCCTACACTGCCTTAACAGTAGCTGTATCAAAGCTAATCTGAGTAATTACAGTTTAGGCTCAGATTGGCTAGAGATAAGATAACTCAGGTTTGTAATAACCTATAAAGATTTATGAAGATTTATTCAACTTCCCTAGGTAACAGGGCTGCACATTCCCAGTAGACCTACAGTTCCTTTATGATAAAAGGTCACTGAAGAAAGAACTCAGAAATGGCAGAAAATAAAACCACTAATCAGCACATTTTAATAAAACTATAATGCTTGCCAGATCCAAAGGGACACCAAATGCTAACAATTTCACTTCCCGTGTGGTGCTTTCTCTTGAAAGAAAGAATAAGAATGGCTTCTTATGTAGTACTCTAATAAATCATGGATCATTAATCAACACTGTGTGTGTGTGTGTGTGTGTGTGTGTACTGGCATACACATGCATGCATACATGTACAGTGGAGGAGGAACTTTCTGAAGACAATTGGAACTTGATAAAATGTTCTAACTTCTTTCTACTTACAACAGGGTTTTTTCCCCTCCTATATCAACCAAAATTAGATATATATAAGAGTTTTAAGTCATTTCATTGATTATACTCCACCCTGAGGTCTGTAGACATAAGACAGAATATAAATATACCAGCATATATACCAGGTGTTGCCTGGGATTTTATTTTCTCATAGGTGATACTTGTTAGAAAGATTTGAGATCCTGTGTGTCTCTAATTCCCAAAACTGTCTTGTCCAGTACCTATAACTTTTTCCCATATTCCCCAATCCAATCTGTATTCAGAGTTATTAATATACAGAGGTTGGATTTCTGAGGGAATACACTGCCCTCCTCCTTGCTGCTAGGTCTCATCTCCATTGCAACCAGCCTATTCAAGACAGACACAGCTGATTGAGGCCCAAGAGCTCTCTGGCTGAGAATTCTAAAGGCCCCTCTCTAAACTGCAAACCCCAGGATTGCATAGAATCTTTTTAGGCAGTCAATTATATAAGGTTTTAGCTTGACACAGACAAACAAACTTTGACTTTGATATATTAGATTAATGAGTAAATTAATATGATAGGAGAAATAGAGACTTAAATCACGTTATTAACCTTAACCAAAGGAAACCCACTGAAGGAAGGGTATTTACATAGCTTCTGATTTGCAAAATTCCCATTGGATCAGTGGGTCTACTTCTGAAGGAATAAAATTGGATTTAGGCTAGAGGGAGAATCAGAGTGACCTTCCCCATGTTTGGTTCTGGCTTCACCCATTGCAGGATTCAGCCCTATCCACTGTTGGAACAGAGGCCCTAAGAAATTACCTTGCGGGATTGTGAGTTTCACATTGCATTTTTCAAATTACACAGCTACCTAGAAGTAAATCATGGAGCTTGAACTCAATGAGTCTTACTTCTGTGGGAAGGGAGAGAAGAAGAGACAGAGAAAGAAAGGGAATTGCATTGTTCGTGGGTTGCATTTCTGACTCATGACATTTCAAGTGCAGATATCTAGATTCCACAAATGTGTTTTGGCAAGTCAGATGCTGTTATCCACTATCATTCACGCAGTGTTCTTCCTTTCTTTTTTTCTTTTTTGTCTTCTGCTAGCAAATTTGGTTTGCAAATAATACACAGAAGTATCCACGTTATTCTACTTATTTGTATTTAAATATGCAGAAACTTGCTTCTCAATGTTTTATTTTCCTCTTTATCATCATCATTATCATCATCATCATCATCATCATCATCGTCATCGTCATCATCGTTGTCGTTGCCTCCACTTTGGGGAAAAAAACAACTAGTGAAGGATACTTCTTGGGAAGATAAACTAAAAAGTAGTACATGAAAAACAAAAGTCAGCATCCACCAGGACCATCTCAGGCCTTTCAGATGACTGAACAGATTCATTAGTCCCTAACTGTTGATATGAGGAGTAAGCAGAAGCGAAGAAGACAGAGGGCAGAGGCAGTCAGTTGCATTTGAGTAAAAATAAATGAAACACCAACTACCTTGTGATCTCTCCACCAGGGGAGAACAAACCTTCTGTAAGAAAGTGAGGGATTCCCTGTGCCCATTGTGGTGGCACTAAGAGATTCTTCGAAAAATATTTCACAGGCCATTTCCACACGAGATGGGAGGAGTGGTTCACCGCATACCAAGAGAGATGTTTTATACTCCAATTCAAAAATGATGCTGTCTGCACACACACCCCATTTACATTATACTACTGTGAAGAACAGTGGTTGCTGCATCTGCAACAGCAAGTCTCTGGCCACTCCCGTTCCCTTCCCTCACTCCACCCCACCATCACTGATTGGTCTGTTTTTTGTTTTTTAAAAACAACAGTTTAAACACATTTCTGCATTGCTACATTTGTGCATACATATGTATGCTCGTTCCTAAGTGGAAAAAAATCCCCGTGTCTTAATGGTCTATTACCAGATCCACTCTGTTCCCGCTGTCTGTTTAGCACATGTTGACAATGATGGTGGCAGCCTATCCTTTTATCGGCAGAGAGAGATAGGGACAGAAGTGATGGAAGGGACAGCCTGGGAAAGTCCATAGCTGACCACTTCTGTGCTGTGAATCGATGTTACGCTTCCGCATGTAGGCGAAAAACAAAGCAGAACCGGTTTGGGAGATTTATATCAGAGTTTTTCTGGTTTTTGGATACAGCGGTTTCTCATCGCATTGAATCATGCTAGGAGCTGAAAACATGCAGAAGTACAGGTAAAACTATGATGCTAAAATGATATAATATGCAGACCAGAGGATAAAGATTCAACACTGCTATGATGTATCAACCACAGAGATAATATGAATCACTTTGCAGAAGAGTTTTTGAGGAAGAATTTTACTTTGAGGAGAGATGACACTTCTTCTAAGGCCTAAAGGTACCAGATCCCATCTGATCTTGGAAGCTAAGCAGGGTTAGTTACAGTCAGTACTTGGATGGGAGACAACCAATGAATACCAAGTGCTGCAGGCTATATTTCAGGAGAAGGAACTAGTAAACTATCTCTAGGTGTTCCTTGCCTAAGAAAACCCTGTGAAATTCATGTGGTTGTCATAAGTTGACAGGCGACTTGAATACACATGCACACACATCACTTCTACTTTGCACATACATACTAATAATCAGATGGACATTGTGCTAGTAAGCCTGGAGGTCAAAAAATTCACAGACAGGATAGAGGCGCTCATTTCTAGAGAAGTGGGACAAGGTGATGGAAATGACAATAATAGTGATATAATGTTGGCTGGTGGCAGATGGCACTAGCACAGCCCTCCGCGACAATTATATAAACATTTTTGTAAGTGACACAGGATTACCTCTGTAAAGCTCAAGGGCTGCAGATTCTTCCCACCCTGACACAGGGGCTACACATTCTGGCCTCACTTGGATTCTGTTTCTTTCGAAAAATGGGAAATCCAGTACCAGTGGAGTCCATCAGCATCCCTAACCACAAGTGTTCAACCCATAGGTTCTGAAGCTTACCAGTTGGCCACAATTCTACTAGCTACCTGTGTTGTGATCTCACAGCACTGTGAAGTTCTTCATCTCTGGTAATGCCAAAATAAATCATTTAGTGTTATTTCTATGAAATCTCTGTCAGAGTAAAAGGTGCACAGAACTAATGGATTGGTGTGCATGTGTGTTGCTCCTCTGCATCGACTCCATTCAAAATTTTATAGAAAGTAAGAAATAGCTTGGACTTCCTTTTCTTAAATATTTCATGAATAAAAACTAATTAGAGAAGAAAGTATGAACATGATTTTAAATAAACAATGTTGTCAGCTAATTAATTTTATGCATGAAATATTAAAACATAGGAATTTCAAATTATTTTTAACCTGTGTATTTTTTTTCCGGTAGCGGGGAGGATACTGAATTTAACAGGTGATTAAAACAAAGAATGAACAAAAATATACATATTTGAAAAGAACCAAATGAAAAGGAATTTCCTTATCCCCACCATTCTCAAATGACAAAATCTGGTCACAGTGAAAGTCTTCATAGTTTAGGATTTTTTTTTAATTTTTTTTTTTTTTTTTTGTAGCAAAGCCACGCATAATCAAACACATGTGAGGTTGTATATTAAAAAATGTGGTATTCTGTTCAAAAAATTCATGTCTGAGTACAAAAATGAGATTTTCTGTGCAGGGAACTTGCTCAATGCACATAATAATCATATTTTTCTTGCACAGAAAATCACTTTTCCCCCCCACAAAACCCTGTGTGAGTATGCAGAGCAGTCCCATCTTTTGAATAGTCCCCAAAAGTTTAGAGGATTCACTTGCAGTGGCAAGAAAGTTGTTTGAGTATTCATTTTTGCTTGGAAGAATGAAAGAGGATGTACATGTCTACCTCAGGGCCCAATTTCACCTTAAGGCTGTTCTCCCACCCCTCTCTGTTCCCCAGATTCTCTCCAACTTTCCAGCATGAAGGAGGACAGTCAGCCCCTTCTGGGCTCCTTTGTTAGTTTCATGGGAAAATCATTACTGTCCTCCTTCATGGTGTTACCCTGTTTACTGAGGGTCCCAGGAGGGACACCTAAATAACCTTACAATTACACAAGTTGGGGGAAATTAGTCAAGAGCACTGGTTGGCACTACGAGAGGCAGGGTAACGCAGCAGGATCTTGTAACCCAGTGTTTAAGGGGTCAGGCCAAGTAAAGAAGCAAACCGTGTTGGAAATAATGAACAATCTTTATTAAATACAGGCACACAATATAAGCAACACACGCACACACACAGCTAAGGAAAATAAAGGTTTGAGTATGATAGCGGGATTTTCAGAGTGAAAGTTGATTTGGGTGATACAAAACCTGTTCCTGAAGTTAGAGAGAGATGCTGGGATTCGATGTATCTCAGCACGTGGAGCTGAGGCAAAGCTCAACAAGCAAAGTGGCAGCAAGGCGGTCTGGAACTTGGGAACGATCCAAGGAAGGTCTCGGAATCAGAGGTTTTTATAGAGGGAAATGTAAGTGAAGGCTATGCCATACTTGGGGAAAACAATGCATTTTAGGAGTGGGACAAAGCTTTGGAAAGGTCAGAGTTTAGCATGATTGAGTTAAGTCCAAATTGACAAAGAGTTAGCCAGTATGCAAATGCTCAGTGCTTGGCAGTTGAGTATTCAGCTTGCCAGGTTACCTGCTCGGGACAAGGAGTTCTTTGTAAGACAGCGTGCATACATAATGAAGGTGTTTGCAGAGAGGTCTCCTATAGCAAGGATCTGGCTAACTTTCTTTTGTCTGGGAAAGGAAAGAGTGAAGTGGTTTCCTGGAAGCCTTCAGAGAGGCTGAACACCTTCTAAATGAGTCAACATAAAAATACTCATTTTTCATGACCAGGAGTAGGCTTCTCACTATTTATAATTTTTTTCAAGTCTGTCTCCCCATTTTTGACAGTTCTTGTAGCCTTCAGGAGATCCAGGAAACAAAGTCATCAAAGGTGCCCATCCCTGACTTACACAGTTACTGGCTTTGTTTTTTCTACAACCAGTTTGTTACCATACAATACATCCTCGCTATGTGGTATGAACTATTTTCATGATTAGATATATTTCATGGCTGAAACACATGTTTGAAAGTGTGCTAACTGTATGTATATGCCAGGACAGGATGACCTCAGACAAGTCATAAGTTAACTTTAGATGACAAAATATTGATGGGAGTCCTGACAATCTCTTACTGTTTCAGCCAGGTATGTGGATGGTAAACATCTCTGTGGGTATGTTCACAGTAGGGTCCTGATTGTTTCAATTGGGCAGTTTTGCCTGCTATTGTTTTGAGGACTGTTTGCACTTACAGTTTTTAGAAAAGATTATCCCAAAGCTCATTAGCATTGGGATTTCCTGCCTAATCTTCCCTGAAATAGCCACATATTTTCTCTCTATCCAATCTTTCTTGCCTTATTTTCCCATAGCCTTGTATGGCTCTTGAGAGGTGTCAGACTTCTTGTGTGTTTGCTAATTTCCAGTAAAATACTCTGTTTAATTTTTAACTGGAGTCCTCTCTACAGTTAGTACTAGTATACACAGGGGAAAAAATCCTGCCATTGCCCTCCTCTTGCAGGCTTTCGTAGAGCTATAATTTCCTCTATATCTAAGGAGACGCTGGCATTGCAAGCAGACTCCAAGGCCTCCCACCTTTTAGGGTAACAAGTTGATCATATCTAAATAGTGAGTTTCTTGACTTGATGTGAAAGCTGTTTTGGAAAGACTGGCTTCCCCAGTGCCAAGGAAACCACTAAGGAAGCTGTCCCCCTCTAGACACTGATTGGGCAAAAGAAGATATCTTTGTATGGAGTGACTTCAAAGCGTCTTATCAAAGAGTGTTTCATCATGGTTCTATCAAGATATTTTCTACAGAGTAGAAAATGCAAAGAGTTGGAACAAAACATAACTAATTGACTAACTATCTGATTAAAATATTTCTGTTTCATCACACAGCCCATAAGGATTCCCAAGATGACGGACAAATAAAAACCAGTTAAAACAATTCAAAAATAAAAAACATGCTTAAAAGACATTAAAATACTCTTTAAAAATCCCTAAAAGAAGTCTAAAAACAATACTGGAATACAGTTTTAAAACAGTTAAAACAACAATTTCAAACACTGAATGCCACATAAAGCAGCACTATTTTGGCAGCTGGCTAGAAGCTTAAAAAAGATGGAGCCATCCACACTTCCTTGGGTAGGGATTCCATAGTTTCTGCCAAGGGAGGTGGACGATGGGATTTAAGCACACTGCACTAAATCCTCCCTCATACCTCTGCACTCTGAACAAAATATGTCCAGAGACAAGCATAAACAAACATACAGCAGAGTTAGAAAACACAGCCACAACAAGCGTGGGCAGCAGAGTGTAACATGCAGCACTAGCTCTGACCCCAAACTACTTAACAGCTAGGAACACTAGCACACAGTGTTGTCATCCAAAAAATACCTAGAGGTTTTTATTCTTGCAGTTCCAATATATACATCTGTACAGCAGGATTTGCAGATCCTCAAACAAAGGTTCAGCATTCCATCATCACATCAGGCAGAGGTTTGCTCTGCAAGAGTCAGGGAGACTGAGAGAAAGACCTGCCTGAGCTCACCTCTTATATACAGGAACCATAGCTGATATAACCCCTTCCCAGGATTGCATATCACTATGACTCAGCCTTACTGTCCCTTGGGGATTGCATAATGACTTGCAAAATCATTCCCCAGATGCTTTCCCACATGCACATCAAAAGTATTTTAATTGGAGCAAAGGTCACAGCAATCTTTTCCCAACAGTTTCTGCACTGCTAAAGTGAAAGCCCTAACTTCATGAGGTGCTAGGGCATGCAACAGGACATTCTCTGAGGATCTCAAATTTCTGGCAGACTCATATGGGATGAGGCAGTCTTTCAGATATCTTGGCCCTAAGTCAATTAGAGTGTTATAGGTCAACACTTTGAATTGCATCAGCTGCACTAGTACTAGAATGTATAAGGCATTACTCCAAACAAAGAGATTCTTACAGGAGGAAAGAGAGAATGGACTGAGCCAGAAATGAGCAGAGGATCTGATGACCATGAAATAGGATGTCCTCAAACGGACAGTCTCACTACACTATAGCAGGATCCAAAAGTTCAATATTGTTGTGATGCTGAACTTCCTGAACTATTTACACTGATGCTTGGTGCTTCCAGAACACCCATTATCCCACAAGCTTGTCCCCACCTTATAAAAGACTATCCAGCCCAGAATACTTTGTATAGATCTTCTACCAACTTATTTGTTAAAATTTGGATTCCACTGTATTTCCAAGTAGGAATACCTTATATACTGCTGAGCTATAAGGTTGTATATGAGAAGCAAAAACAGATTGCCTAGGTTCTGTAGTGCACACTTGCACAGCGGGCCAGAGAAAGCAAGTTTAGGCTGGCTCAAGTGGAATGTCTTCATTCATGGACTTTGTTTTCATGCTTGGCTGGGCTCAGTGTAACCTCTGCTAATACTAGAAGGGAATCAGCCCTTGGTTGACTCCATGCTTCCATTTCTATTAGTCTGAGTCTTTTTCCCCTCAATGAAAAATAATAATTTATGCCTTGCTACTGAATGTTGACAATAAATAGAATTAAAATCAGCAGAGCCTTTAAAACTCATGCATGTTTATGGTAATTATATAACCAGACAGGAAATTCAAGCATTCCCAACTTATAGTTGATTTACACCAGTCTTTGGTATCAGTCTATTTTCAGTTGATATCACTGATGAATATGTCCAACTGTCTGGCTGTTAATATTTAAAAAAAATAATTAACAAACTATGATGCTTCTCACTGCTTCCCTTATTAACCACCTGTGTTGCCTTTAATCCCAGTGCCCACAGTGACCGTTTCTCTTTGGAGTGGTCAATAGTTGTAGCTATGTCAGCAAAGAATTCATCCATTCTAGATGACCTACAGGTGTGGAGCAGGTCCAATTCATAATTCTGGCAAACCAGTTTTGAGAATATATAGAAAACCTAGATGATTTTTTAAAAACTTGCTGTATGCAGGTTCACTACAGTGAATGCACTGTAGTGTTACTTCTGTTTTCTACATTTCCTACATTTCTACATTTTGCTAGGTGGATGTTAATCAAAATCCAGGATGTTTATTTTCACAAGGTATCTTTTCAAGGTTTTTCATTTGATGAGGTTTTCCAATCAAAAGGAACAAAGTAATCAGTTGAAATCCATTTTGAAACACCCAGACAGGATGTCACTGATGTAAGCCAGAAATATGATTGTAACAGCCTGAAGGATAATCACAACTGACTGTCATTTACTGGCTCATACTCTGGAAACATTTATCATAAACTTTCACTTAAATGAAACTTTGCATCCAAATAGAAATTCCTGTGTAACAGAGGAAGAAATGAGACATTTATTTGAAACAGGTCTGGTTCATCAGAAATGATTTTTATTTTATGTTTTACCTGGCCTTGCAAAATGAATGGATGTTTCTTGATTAAAATTATAGTAAATAGGGTAGTAACCAATAGTATGGAAATCTTAGTTTCAGCAAACTGCTACAGCTATAGGTTATAACCAGACTAAATGATAATTTTCTCTTGTTTTTTTTTTGTTTGCTTTTGTTTGTTTGTTTGTTTGTTTGTTTGTTGAGGATGGAGGAGGGGATAACCTGCATTTTGAAATGATGCATTAAAAATATCTGACCTAATTTGGATCTATTAAATAGACATAATATTTCTTCTACTATAATGCTTGTCATTCTGTTAGAAATCAGAAATCAGGACAATTCATACCATGCTCTTCTATACTAGTGAGCTCCTCATTTACTGCCAGTTGGTGGCTCTTTGTATTGCCCCCAGATCTGCTCACTGCCTCTCCAAGCTTGTTTTAGTTCCTGGAAAAGGTGATGGAGAGAATGAACATAGCGTAGTGGTTTGAGCGTTAGACTTTGACTCTGGAGACCAGGATTCAAATTCCTGCTCAGCCATGAAAACTCACTGGGTAACCTTGGGCAAGTCACAGTCTCTCAGCCTCAGAGGAAGGTGAAGGCAAACCGCCTCTGAACAAATGCTGCCAAGAAAACCCACTGATAGATTCTCCTTAGAGTTGCTGTAAGCTGGAAATAAGTTGAAAGCACACAACAACCACAACAAAAAAGATAAGGAGCCTATATGACATTATACACAACTTAGCCTATCATTATTGAGATCTCCTAATTGTTTTTGCTTAATGTTGCCTCTGGATGTTGCATTCTTTTTTAACAGTGTTCTAAAAATCTTAATGTAAACTTTCATGACATACATATACATGTGAAGAAAGCTTAGAATCTGGGCCAGAAGATGATCCAAGTGGATCATGCTTAGAAACTGGGTTAAACTTGGCTAACTGGATGGAAAGACAACTTTAGCAGTCCAGGACATAGGATGGAAGTTCCATGTAGCTCCTTGGCAAAGCTCCACAAGCATTCATTCTGTCGAGTCTGGATCTGAGCTGCACTCCACAACTAGACCATCGCCAGAAACTAGAAAAGTGGACTATAATTTCTAGAATCCCACAAGCAGCATAGTTCGTAAATATGCTAGCTGGGGAATGCTGGGAAGAGTTGTCAAAAAAGTAAGCTTTACAATCTCTGTCCACCCCACTTTGTGCAGCTTTACGATGACAAAATGTTGTATAAGAAGCTACCTTATCCTATGTCAAACTATGTGCTTATCTATTTCTGCATTGTCTACTCTGAGGGGCAGCAGGTCCAAGCACTGATCTTTCCTATAACTTGCCATTGTGTCCTTTATCTGGAGACACCAGCTTATTGAGCCAGCGTGGTATAGGGGTTTGAGTGTTGGACTATGACTTAGGAGACTATGGATTGAATCCCCATTCAGCCATGGAAACCCACTGTGTGACCTTGGGCAAGTCACACTCTCTCAGCCTTAAAGGCAAACACCATCAACCCCAACAAATCTTGTCAAGAAAACCCTATGATAGTTTCACCTTAATGTCACCAGAAGTTGGAAATTACTTGAAGGTACACAACAATAATAACCAGGATACCAACCCCAAATCTACATGCAAACTTGGACCTATCAAAAACTACTGGGTTCCAGCCTGCCAAAAACTACTTACATCCACCAGCCCAGTCCTACATAAGGCAGAATGAGGTAGCTACCTCAAGTAGCAGTTGATATTAGCAGATAGCAGGGACTTTGTGGAGAAAACTGTGTGTTGTGTGGCTTGCTTTTAACCCCCTAAACCAGGGGTGCTCGAGTTTTGATACTTTGGATGTTTTTTGGGACTTCAGATCCCAGAATTCCTGGTCATTGGCCATATTGGCTTGGACTTCTGGGAGTTGAAGTCCAAAAATTTTGGTACAGTGAAGGTTGAGAATCCCTGCTCTAAACTAAGCTGCTGCCTCTATGTATAGTGAAATATGTCTCCAATCGTCATTACTGAGGAAAGATACAATTGCATGTCCAGTCAGCCTTTTTGAACATTCAGTGAGATGAGCTCCCACTTGTTCTTTACCTCTGGCATGGGATATAAATCCTTTCCTGTCTTGTTCTCACACAACCTACAAGGTGATAAGATATATCTTGCCCTTTTCAGTGAGAGTTCTCATGTTAGTGAGAATCATTTCTGCACTTATTGCACAGCACTATGATATCTCTGATAAACATTCAAAACTATATTCTCTTTCATCAATCTTTTGCATCTATTGCCCTTTTAAAGCCTTTTTTTCCCCAACCAATCGGATCTTTTGCACTTGTTCTACATGTGTTTGTGCATGCATGTGTGCATTTTGCTTCAAAATGGAAAAGACAGTAGCTTTGTGAAAAGCTTTTTTTCCTCCTCCCCTCAAATTATGGAAACCTTGTTGAAAAGCAAAGCACTTCTTCTCTCAGTCTCACACTGCAGGCAAAAACTCTTCCAGAAGCTGTGGATTTCTTGGCAGGCTGTCTCAATGTGTCAAGACAGCTTCTCTCAAGAAAGAGAAATTTTGTGAATATTGTTGACAATCCTACCTCAGGCAGGAAAATATTTTGGGCAAGACCTGTATTCACCTGTTGACTCCATCCCAGATCTGCTCTTACATCTACACTTTGTCTTCCAGAGCTTCATCTCCAGCCCTATTTAAATGTCAGTGTGTTGTTGTTGTTGTTGTTGTTGTTGTTGGTTTCAATTACTGCTTTTGGCAGCCCAAATATGTCCCAGGACTAATGTGTTATATTTGCAAATTATTTGGCTGACAATTCTCTGCACACATGCAGACACACACCAACACAAATACACACTGTTATAGGTCCAGTGCCCAATTTTCTACATCTGAGACCCTGAGGGCTGCATGAATTGACAAAGTGCTGCAAACTAAGAAAAACTTGGAAGAGAGTAGAAGTCCACAGTGAGTTTTGAAAAAAAGATATTCTTTATGTTAAGAAGAGGGGTGTGTGTGTGTGAGGGCAGGTGTGGTCATATGTGTTCCAACCTATTTAACATGTGGATTGCAGGGTTCCAGAAGACACAGTTTGCTCCCTTTTTGATAAAGGAAGAAAAAAAGGCAATCTAGGGAGTTTGCAAGAATTAAGGGCCACAACAACAGCCTTGGGGCAACATTGGTCCCAGAAGGCAATCCCCCCCCATAAGGGAAATATGGTCCATGCTGAATAAAGAGTTTTACAGCATCAGGCCTTTCTCCCACAGACCTTGTATGATCTATAATGTTATCATAATAGATCACTGGATAGATTGCAGAGATCTGTGGCTTTTTCTTTGGGGCTTAAATGTGACTCTCATTATTAGACCTTGAAGGGACATCCATCAGTGACTGACCTCAATCTTTCTACAGTGTATTCTATTATATTTGCCAATCAGTGAAGGAAGTTTGCCAACTTTGAGCTTTTCACCTCTATCAATTGAAGAATAAGTCACTTCATGATCAAAGGCATCCTTAGGTCAGGCCCTGTAATCTTGCTTTCTTATCTTGAACAGGGAAAAAAGGATAACAGAGTCTTCACATTTTACTCCCTAATGAGAAAATCTACTCCCTACTTCCCAGACTGAATTAATCTCATGTGAAGCCTGAAATATCTGTTCTGTTCTCACTGGAATATAATTGTAGTGACAAACCAGCATGCTTGGGTTCATATGAAGTAGGAAGCCCCTTTTCTCAGTTTAAGAAAGACACAGCATACAGGATGCAAACAAAGTACATACAAACAAAGGACAGGGAAGGAATTTATTCAGTTTATACCATAATACAGCCCAGAACACACCCGACTGTATCTGATTTGGGAAGTGAAGAAGAGTTGGGCCTGATTAACACTTGGCTGAAGTGCCACCAGGTAATGCCTGGCGTCTCAAGGTAGGGCTGGGAAAGAATTCTGCCTCAAACTCTGGAGAGCAACTGTCAGTCAGAGTGGACAATGCTGGGTTACACAGTCCAAGGGTAAAAGTCAGCTTCCTATCTTCCTACATTTTAATACATGCTTCAGAGCTTCACTTTTCCCAAAACAGTTTGTGAATTGAAGTACTGCTATGATTTGGTAGTCACACTTATCTGTACGTTGTGATACAGTTTCACAACTGGAAATATATAGAAAAAGGCATTTGTAAGGGCAAAACATACACAAAAAGTTATATATAAGTAAAAAATAACATGCAGAAAGCATCATTGTTGTTCTTGCTGTTTGCCTTCAAGTCATCTTCTGACTTATGATAACCCTAAGGAGAACCTATAATGAGGTTTTCTGGGATGGAGAATATGTGTCACCCAGTGGGTTTCCATGACTGAGTGGGGAATCAAACACTGCTCTTCAAGGTCATAGTCCAATGCTCAAACCACTACAGCACACTGGCTCTGCAAAAAGCAATGTTTTGGGCAAAATTTGTTTGCAAAAAACATATTAGGGAAAGTGGATGCAAAAATGTGCTTCTAAGAAGAAACCTACGTGGAAATACATATGATTTTTATGCAAATATTTTAAAAGGTTACAAACTGATCCAGAAACAGGACAAAATTAACTTGACTGGAAGAATCAGAATCAGAACCTCAAACATTCATATCTTACCTGTGGTAACAGATGGCTTCCATGTCAGTGGAGCAATGAAGTCACACCACGTTTTAGTGAGAACATTACAGGAGCTATCTAAGGTACTGAACTCTATTGCCAAAATAGATTGTCAATTCATTACCTAATCACAACCCACTGGGGCAGATTCATGTCCACTGACATGGCAGCCACTAGCATTACTCCTTGTAAGATGTTCAAAAGTGCTAAAAAGTATATAAAGCAGCAGGTCAGATCAGTCTCCTTTCAAAATAGACAACTTAGAATCATAGAATCAGAGAGCTGGAAGAGACCCCAGGGGCCATTGAGTCCAACCCTCTGCTGTGCAGGAACACCCATCAAAGCATTCCCAACAGATGGTCATTCAGCTTCTGCTCACAAACCTCCAAAGAAGGAGATTTCACTACACTCCGAGGCAGCATATTCCACTGCCGGACAGCTCTGACCATCAGGAAGTTCTTCCTGAGGTTCAAGTAGAATCTCCTTTCCTGCAGCTTGAATCCATAGCTCCTTGTCCTAGTCTCTGGAGCAGCGGAAAACAAACCCACTCCCTCCTCGACATGACATCCCTTCAAATATTTAAACATGGCCATCATGGGGGGGGGGTTGCTAATATGTCAGAGGACAGGATCAAATTTCAAAATCTTAAACTTCTCTTCTGTAGACTAAACATACCCAGCTCCCTAAGCCATTCCTCATAGGGCATGGCTTCCAGACCCTTCACCATTTTAGTCACCCTCCTCTGGACATGTTCCAGCTTGTCGATATCCTTCTTGAATTGAGGTGCCCAGAACTGGACACAGTATTCCAAATGAGGCCTAACCAATGCAGAATAGAGTGGTACCATTACCTCCCTCAATCTAGACACCATACTCCTATTGATGCAACCAAGAATCATGTTGGCTTTCTTGGCTGCCTCATCACACTACTGACTCATGTTCAGCTTGTGATCTACCAAGACTTCTAGATCCCTTTCACATGTACTGCTATCCAGCCATGAGCCCCCCCATCCTATATTTGTGCATTCCATTTGTTCTGCCTTACACTTATCTCTATTGAAGTGTAGGACCTTACATTTGTCTCTGTTGAAATTCATTATGTTAGCTTTGGCCCTTTGTTAGCATGCCCTCCAATCCTTCATCCAAATCATTGATGAAGATGTTGAATAGCACTGGGCCCAGGACAGAACCCTGTGGCACCCCACTAGTCACTTCTCTTCAAGATGAAAAGCAGACATTGGTGAGCATCCTTTGAGTTCGGTCAGTCAACCAATTACCAATCCACCTAACAGCAGCCCTGTCCAGCCCACATTTTACTAGCTTCTTTGCAAGGATGTTATGGGAACTTTGTCAAAGGTCTACAACATTCCCTTCATCTATCAAGCTTGTAACCCTATCATAAAAGGAGATAAGATTAGTCTCGCCTGACTTATTTCTGAGAAATCCATGTTGACTTTTAGTGATTACAGCATTGCTTTTGAAGTAATTACATGTAGCTGGACTTATGCAGCAAATGACTTTGGAGGAGGGCAATAATTTGAGAGCCTTCATGGAAGAGACCAGGATGCTTTGAGGCTGGTATCAAAGCACTGTACATGGCAGGAGTGGAGCAGGAGGCTATTAAAGGCCTGCTCACACCCCTTCACATACCTTTTTAGATTAGTTTTTTTCCTACCCCATACTGTATCAGACTTTGAAAACTGGCTTTGGGTGGTGTTGACAAATAGGCTATCATTTGGCAGGTAGAGATGAGAGATTGCAAGAGTTCAGTGTACGCCTTTGGTACCCTTTTGGTGTAGAGTTGGGCTCTGAGGATTCCTCTTTAGGTCCTGAGTCCTGGAGTTAGTGAGGAGGGAGGCTACCCTTGAAGTGAACCTAGGATTTGGACTCACACTTGTAGAGTCCTGTGACTTGGGTGGGACTCCCCAGGGTACAGTCTAATTATGGCTGTCTGGGAAACAACTTATTTATTGGGTTGTCCTCAGGTCTCCAGTATTTTGCTCAAGGGAAGGCTGACAAGGTAATCAGTGGGTGATACCTTGCCTCATCTGGACCTGGATCAGATTCTTCCCCTCCTGCTTTCAAGACAATCCAACAGAAATAGATTTGAGGTCAAATCAAGTAGCTTTTTATTTAACTCAGCTTTCTGTATCTGGTATCATTATTCCATGGTTGGTCATCAAACACTTATTTCAAGGTTTTTCTGAATCACATCCTTGTCCCATCAAGAAACTGTGGAAATACGTCAGTGTGTGTCTGACCAGTTATGGCCCATTATTGGTGCATGTTGGCTGGTCCCCTCTCATTAGATTTCAGCTATAGCAATACACAGGCTATGCTTTAGTTACTTTGGCCTCCTGGTTTCTGATTCAGAAAAGCGACTGCCACAGTACAACAAACTATGACAATACCAAAAGGCAGCATAGAGGGACTGAGAAAGTGGAAGTCTTTTAAAGGCTTTTAAAACATACTTCCACCTGATGTTGGGCAGTTCTGTGTAACATATGACTGTTTACTTTCAGGGAGGCACAAGGCAGTCAGGATTTGTGGCCACAGCATTGTCTCCTGGGCTGGAGTATATTCGGAAAATGGATAAGGCCAGCACCTGTACCTCAAAGAATCCATCCAGTTTACATGACTGGCAAGAAGGGGATGCCATAAAATTCACTGTTAACGCTGGTCTTGTGGCAGGCCAGAGACAAGAGGCCTTCGGATGCTATTATTATCCAGCTTTGTGAGAATGATCTTGAAACTCATTCCAGACTGGACTTACTGTATATGATGAGGTGTGATCTGGAGGAGATACAAATGCACTTTCCTGCCACAGACATTATATATTCAGATATATTGGAGTGTTGCTGTTGGGGAGGGACTGACCATCCAAAGAAGATGAACACAGTGCATTACAAGGTCATGAAGGCAATTGGGGAATTAGTCATATCTCTTTGAAGGGAATTTGAGAGCAGCCATCAAGACAGCTGTGCCCCAGATTACCACCAAACTTGCCTCTAGGGTCTCTGAGAAAGACCTTCCTGAAAGATCTCAAAACTGAAGTATGCTGGCATAGGAGAAGATAGTAAAAATAATGATAATAATGGTATTAAGATATATGCCTATTGACTATTTTGTTTTATCAAGTATTGAATAAACCTTCTGATAACTTATTCATCTTGGGGTTATGCTTTAAGAATGCCACAGATTAAATCTGAGAGGATGTCTTAATAATCAGAGTTAATGAGCAAATAGTTCTCTTACAATCAAAATGGCATATATCAGATAAAACATAGCCTCCTGTGAATCCACACGTTTGAAGACTCTTTCTTTGGGCAGAGATCATTGCATCAGTGATTGAGAACTGCAATTAAAGGTGCCTTAATAGATTGTCAGAGTTCCTATAGTACTACTATCTGTCTTATTCTTAGATGAACACAAATACTTTTGTGAAAGCTTTAAGTATGCTTCCCCTCGCCCCTTGTCTTGGTAATTGTAATCTTGTGCAAACCAAATGTCATTATCTGGCAGCCAGGGATGTTTGTATTCAGGATTAACACTTTTCTTATACAAGACAATGAATTCTCTGTTATTCTTTGTAAACAACAAAGAACAACCAAAATTATAAGGACAAAGTTTTCATCAAGAGCATGCCTTGTATTGGAACAAGCAGCCAAGAAGCCCCCATGCTATGTTGATTATCTTTTAAGTGTGAAGCAAGTGATGACATTCACAGCATGATCCTCTACATTCCCAGACTCTGCTCAGCAATAAAGTGATGTGCTTTCAAACCATTGTAGTTTAAACTAAGAAAGAAGGATCAAGAGAAGGCAAAATAATGCACTGAGACATAACAGAATATAAGAAAAATGTTCAGGGCGTTGTCTTTAGAAATAGGCATTATATTTCCTGTTCCTACATATGACTTAGGTATAGCTTGAGTTTACAACATCTGTAACACTCTATTCTGCATTGGTTAGGCCTCATTTGGAATACTGTGTCTAGTTCTGGGCACCTCAATTCAAGAAGGATATCGACAAGCTGGAACATGTCCAGAGAAGGGCAACCAAAATGTTGAAGGGTCTGGAAGCTATCCCCTATGAGGAATGGCTTAGGGAGTTGAGTATATTTAGTATGCAGAAGAGAAGGTTAAGAGGGGACATGATAGCCCTGTTTAAATATTTGAAGGGATGTCATGTTGAGGAGGGAGCAGGCTTGTTCCCTACTGCTCCAGAGACTAGGACAAGGAGCAATAGATTCAATCTGCAGGAAAGGAGATTCCACTTGAACCTCAGGAAGAACTTCCTGATGGTCAGAGCTGTCTGATAGTGGAATATGCTGTCTCAGAGTGTGGTGGTGTTTCCTTCTTTGGAGGTTTTTAAGCAGAACTTGGATAGCCATCTGTTGGGAATACTTGATGAGTGTTCCTGCATAGCAGGGAGTTGGACTCAATGGCCCCTGGGGTCTCTTCCAACTTTATGATTCTATGATTCTATGATCTGGGTTTTTAAATCAATTTTGTTTTACTCTGACTTGTAACAGGGCAGTCAATGTCTTCCAGGTTTTAGCCTGAACTTTAAAGGAGCTATCAAAGATGCTGAATCCTAATGCCAAAAGATATTTAGCACCTTGGACAGGTCCTTTAAAGTATGAGCTAAAACGTATAGTTGAACAGCCATCCCACTGACCATGGAGCTATCATTCTCTACTTCAAACCATGAATCCCTTACACATGACTGAACAGGGCTTGCCCCTCCAAACCTTCATGATGAAAATCTTATATGCATTGCAATAGAAGTTTATGGAGTGAACCAATGCAGTTCAAGACTGGAAATACCATTAAGAAGTGTGATGGTGTGTGATTCTAGTGGCTAATCTTTCTAAAATCTAATCTTTTACTGCCTATGTGGTATATCATTTTTATCTTCCTTTCAGCAACATTGATTCTTGCACACATCTGCCTGGAATAGAAAGTGTTACAAAACTTTATTATTTCCCCAGAATATTCTACAAATGATGTCATTGTAACAGACACCATTTAGAGGAGACAAACATTCTTTAGATACAGTCTCTTATTTTATATCAAGCTTGTCTTTTTTCTTTTAAGTTAACACCCAAGATCAAAGACTAATTCAATTAATACTAATCTCTAAAGCTATTAGATCCGTAATTTTTTTTAAAAAAAAAATCAACATTTTCTTAGGCTTTTAATCCTTTGGACAACGGCTTAGGCAGTCACATAGCATCCCAAAAGATAATAAGCACATTGTAAATGCTGATAAAAAGTTATCAGTCACGAATCATATATAAAGATGGGTTCACTTCTTGGTAGGGAATAAACAGAGGAACTTGAATATTATGTAGATATAAGCCAGAAAGAGATAATTCATAGTTCATTGGCTTGATGCAGGAATTTACAGAAGAAAAATTCTCCTTATCCAGATAGATTGCCAAGAAGTCCAGTCCTCAATTTGCATTTTTAAAGATTCCACCAATGAAGCAAAGAGACAATGTCTATCCTTCACTGAACAGCCTCACCCTATCTAATGAAAGGGAGGGAAACTGGACCAAAATAGCATGTAGACCCCCTTGCACTTATATGGATGTTTTTATTTGTTAGGTTCCTTCCACCAACTCAATGCCAGCCTCTGTATTTCCCAATGATTCCCCTTTCAAGGCTTATGTATAGGGTGGACAACCAATAACTCCCTCTAGCAATAACAACTTTCCCTGCTTTCTTTAAAAAAAAAAAAAGTTTACTAATCTAATATTTAAAGTTAGATTTCACAACTGTATCTCGAAATATTTCAAAAATAGTTTGTTTCAGTTTACAGTTCCCACTGAAAATATGAAATACAAATAACAAACAATCAGATTCTCCTAAGCCTATTTATCATAGGCTCAAAGGAGTGCAGGTCATACGCTCTTCCTGTTGTCTTTTTTTCAGGTTTCAGGCAAGTAGTTCTTTTCAGAGGCCTCTTGGCAAGTTTTTTTCCAGAGCTGTTTTCTCACAGCTCAAGCTTTATGTTCCGGCTATTTTTCTGCTTCTGACTCCTTTCTTTAGATCCTTTCTATAAGCCTCCTTACCTTTCTGCTCTGCCTTCCCCCTTTTCTACTTCTCTCTCAGTTTTAATTCCACCTTCCTTTCTGCAGCTTCACTTTAGCATCCACTTCCAGCTTTCTCCCAGCTCCTACTTTAGGCCATTTCTGCACTAGACTGTTATAGTGCTATTATTCCACTTGCAACATCCTATGGAAGCCTGGGGTTTGCAGTTTTGGGAGGGGCCAAGTGGCCCCTCCCGGAACTGCAAACCCCAGGGTTCCATAGGATGTAGAAAGTGGAATCATGGTGCTATAACAGCCTAGTGCTATAACAGCCTAGTGCAGAAATGGCCGTAGTTGGGTAACAATGATCTCATCAGACAGTAGGAGTAAGGGATGGGGAAGTGAAACAATGATAAAGTGATGTGAGGCTTTCCCATATTTTAAGAGGATTCTCACCCCATCCCACCAAAAATAACTTTTAAAAACTTATATTTCAGGAAAAAAGTACCTTCCGCTTTCTGTAGAAAAAAATTAAAACCTTTTGTGTAAATATTTTTTTTCTCAAAAAAGTTCCTGAAATATGTGGGATGGCTCTCATTGTTGAAATGTAGCAACAATGGGATATAACCTTTTGCAGAGAAATATATGAAACAGGAAAGGAGAAGTAGTATCATTATATGTCAAGGACATTTCTCCACAGGTGTATGTGGAGAAAACCATGACTTAAATCCTAGAAGCATCTGGGTAAAAATTAAGGAGGAGAGAAACAATATTGATGTCGCTTTGGGGGGCTACTACAGATCCCCAAGCCAGACTGAGAACTTGGATGATGTCTTTCTGGAACAGATAATGAAACATTCAAAAAGGAGAGATGTAATAATAATGGGAAATTTCAACTAACCTGATATTTGTTGGAAGTCATACTCTGCCAAGAATATCAGATCAAACAAATTCCTCATCTGCCTTACAGATAATTTCATTGTCCAGAAGGTGGAAGAGGCAACAAGGGGAACAGCTATTTTAGATCTGATCCTAACCAACAATGATGAATGAGTTGGAAGTGACAGGAGTCTTGGGTGGAAGTGACCATGTACTCCTGGAGTTTATTGTACAACATAAAGGGGAAGCTGAGCATAGCCAGAGATGCATACTAGACTCTAAGAAAGCTGATTTCAGTAAACTTAGAGAAATACTGGATGTGATCTGATGGTAATGAATACTAAAAGAGAAGGGAGTTTCTTAAGTTTCTTAAAAGTGAGATACTAAAGGCACAATTTCAAACAATTCTAAAGAGGACAAAAAATAGGTGGTTCCTAAAGAATCCAGGATGGATGTCTAAAGAATTTTCAACAGAGCTAAGATTTTAAAAGGACAAGAAATGGGGGAGGGGGTGTGAGGAGAACTTACCAAGGAGGTATTCAAAGAAATAGCAAGCAATTGTAGGGAGAAAGTCATGAAAGCCAAAGTGCAGAATGAGCTCATTCTTACCAAATTTGCAGATGACATCAAAATAGGAGGGATAGATAATACCCAGAAAACAGGATCAGGTTTCAAAATGACCTTATGAGATTACAGAGTTCGGCCAAAACCTGATTTTCAACAGTGAGACACTTTACTTCGGCAGAAAAAATGAAATGCACAGATAAATAGGATATGTGACACTTGGCTTGACTATAGTACATATATCTGAAAGGGATATGGGAGTCTTAACAGACCACAGGTTGAACATGAGTCAGCAGTGTGAGGCAGCAACTAAAAAAGCCAATGCAATTTTGGGCTGCATCCCTAAGAGTAAAGTGTTTACATCAAGGGATGTAATAGTTCCATTCTATTATGCTTTGTTCAGACCCACATGGAATACTGCATCTAGTCCTGGACACCATAGTTCAGGAAAGATATTGATGAGTTGGAACATGTTGGAAGGAGAGTGACCAAAATGATAAAGGGTCTGGAAACCATGCCTTATGACAAGTGGCTTAAGGTTGCTGTATATGTTTAGTCCGGAGAAAGGAAGGTTAAGAGGTGACATGATAACTATCTTTAATATTTGAAGGGATGCTATATGAAAGATGGATCAAGCTTATTTTTTGCAGCTGCAGAGTCTAGATCACAGAGCAATGGCTTCAACCTTTAGGAAAAGAGATTCCATCTAAACATTAGGAAGAACATCCTGAAGATAAGAGCAGTTCAGCAGTGGAATACACTGCCTTGGAGTGTGAGGGAGTCTCCTTCTTTGGAAGTTTTTAAACAGAGGCTGAATGGGAATGCTTTGATTGTGTATTCCTGCATGGCAGAGGGTTGGATTGGATAACCCTTGTGATCTCTTCCAGATGTTTGAGCCTATGATTCTATGATTCTCTTATTCAGAATCATTTGGTAGATGAAAAGGTCATCAGGATTACCATCATCATTTTGCATGAAGTAAAACAGAATACAGATTTGGAACACTTTGCTTAGCTGAATTACCCACTGTAAAGTTACAAGACTTTGGTAAATTCTAATTGGAAGGATTTTCATTTATGTAACAGACAGTGGGTTCTTTATGAATATCATGATCAAAGACAGGAGCAATAATTATATTTTGATAATAGGATCTAGAACTATGCCCATAATTATAGAGAAGCAGAAGAATGCAAGCAGTGATGAATATGTGCAGGTAGATGTAAGAGGTGACATCTAGATCCATACCATGCCACTGGTGTGTAAAATCACCTAATGGTTCTACTGAATAATGAAATGAAGTTTATTTGTTTTCTACACATCTCTTAATCTATTGGTGCAAGAATAAACCCTTTAAGAAAGCATTCACCTGTACCCTGGGCTAAGAAGGCCTAACACAAAATAGATACATTTTTTTTCAAAGTCAAAGGCACTTTATGATTTTGGATCACTGTTGGTTTCATCAAAAGTTACAAGTAGAAGACATCTCCCACTTACCAAAAGTATATTTTGTATCTTATGCTGTATTATTGCATTTAGGTATGTATGTATGTATGTATAGGAAAAAAGAACGTGTTAACAAAAAGGCTATCAAAACACAGAATAAGGTACTGGTTCTTTAAACAGTGATGAATGCCAACTACATTGAAACCAAAAGAAATGCCAAAGCAATAATAACATGTTTAATAATATTAACAAGATTTTTATGATGGAAAGTGCCTGTATGTTTGTCTGAATGGTAATATTATAATATTCAATGTTTTTATGAACTCTTTAATAAAAATTTAAAAAAGAAACCAAAGCAATGCTATTGAGGAACAAAAGGGAGTAAGCACGATGCATAAAGGACTTTCTAGGCTTATAGAAGGTCAAAATTAAAATATGAAATACAAAGGACAAAGCTAACTTTCCACAAAACACCTAGCAAAGCCTGAGAATGAGTGGTAGTATGAGGGTTATCTTGTGAGTAGTATGAGAAAAATGGGATCTTGTGAGTAGTATTAGGAATATAGTATTTTGTGAGTGTATTTAGATGATGTGAATATTAAAGAGGACACACTCCTACTGTAAAGTAAATATTTTCTTGTAAAACCCCCATATTTTCATGAGTGGGCTTCCCTGTGTTGATCTTCCACCTAAGGATAAGACAACAGATTCCCTTTTAGATCTTGGAAAAACAACCTCTTAGAACTTTGGGAAACTGACCTTTTGGATTACTACTTGTAGAATCATCCCCGTCAGCACAGCCAGTTTTCCCTGATTCTGCTTCCTCATACTTAAACTTGATAACAATGATCTCAAGAGGTCAAAGTTGCTCCTGTCACTCCACTTCTTTACATTTCTTCCAAAGAAAGATGTTTTCACAATCAATGAAACAAATGAAATTGGACCAAAGATGCTCATTTTCTCATCCAAGAATATGGAAAACAAAAACTTATATAAACCTGATACACATCCCTTGCTAGGTGAATTTAAATACCTGTAAATTCTTTATGTTAGAATGAAACCTGTATAAAATGGCTAAGTACAAGTTTCAAAGCTTTTATCTGTTCATAACTAGTATTTTGCTTCCAAAAATAACTTCCCGGGGTTACTGTTAACTAGGGATATGAAAATCATTCAAATATTTCTCATCCGCGACACACTGAGACACCCAACTGGGAAAATATGTAACCACTACAAAGATTTTTTTTCCTACACTGTGGGACATTTTTATTTTTATTTTGCAAAATTGAACAACTGTGTGCCTACACACATTAATGCTTGCACTCATGGAACACTATGGTTTGCACAAAATGTTAAACATATTTGTTTTTCTTTGGGAAAACAAACTTTATTGTGCAATTTTATTTTTGTCCCAGAACAGAGAAAAAAGTCCTTTGTAATCTTACCCAAAAGGGAGAAAATCTTTCAAATCATTCATTTTTCACCTATGTTCAAGTAGGAGAAAGATTCAGGGAAAACAAAATTTAATTTAATTTTCAAAAAAGTGAATCAGTTTTTGAGAAGATGATTTGTAAAGAGTACTCCCACCTAATAGCGAAGATTTATTAATTATTATTAAAATATGAAACAGAGGAAGAACAGATCAAAAACTGGTGATGTGGGCAAGGAACGTAAGCAATCATATTAAACTGGAACAGTGGGAGGGAATGTGGGACTAAAATTTACTTGTTGTTATGGTTATCAAGAGGATTATCTCAAATTTATTTGATATGATTATAAAGAGGATTGTCACCTCCAATAATAAATGCTGGAAATGTAGTACATGAGACAGTACCTTTTTCCACCTATGGTAGACCTGTGAAAAAGTTAGGAAATTTTGGATTTTAATAAGTGGAACAATCCAAAAAAAAGAATGCAGAGATATTATTTAGCCCTGAATTATTTCTAATAACTTGATAGACCATGAAGATAAAGTTGAAAAAAGAAAATAAAAGTTTTCTATGGTTTTATATGGTTACAACAGCGAGAATGATATTAGCAAAATACTGGCAGCAGAAACGACTTCCAAGAATGTAAGAATAGGTAGAGAAAATGATGGAATTATACAATCCTACCTTAAAATTTGGCAACCTTTTATACTTTATGTGAAGGAAAGAGTCAACAACAATGTAAAGACAGGCTTTGATATTTAGTAGATACTATTCTCTGGGGTTCAGAGGTGAGTGAATATATATAAAAGAGGACAGTAATTAATAAGGGTAAAATATTTGTATTTGTTAAACGACTGCAGTCATAAAGTGCCAGAAGTCATAGGGAAGAAGGGAAAAGGGGTAAAGATGTAAGTATTGTTGGTCAGGGTGTTTTATGATAATCTGCTTGCTTTCTACTCTCCTTTGCTAGATACTTTCAATTCTGTTTAGATTCTTTCTTTCTCTCTTTCGCATTATTTCTTTAATTTTCTTTGTTGTAAGTGTATGCTAATATTGTCAAATAAACTTTAAATAATTATTCATTCTTCCATGTAAGAACATGATAAGCAAAGATTTACATTCATTAATATGTTCAGAATCACAGTAGGAATGGAATTTAATGGAAGGTGGAAGCTGAAATATTTTGTTCATTTTATATTTTTCAGTTCTGTTTGTAATCATTTCAAAAGGCACAGCTGCCAAAAGTTGGAAACAACTTGAAGGTATACATCAAGAACAATACGTACACACACTCACACACACACCACTTTGACATTTGTTCCATTTATACATAAGTTGAACCTCTGAAAGCTCATGGTTCCTATGGCACAATTATAGTTTCCTGCAAATTAATGTATGAACCACAAACAGAAGCTTCAAGTTCTAGAGAAGACAGTGATGACAATATTGCTCCTCCTCCATAGCCATTCTAAAAGGAAAATTTCAATCCCTTGGTATCGCTATCACGAAAGGTTCACACAGGCATGCTGCTGAATTATCTCTGGTTGAGAAATGTTTCCTTTGGTCTAATTGCATGGACCAACTTTTCAAGCAGTGGTATTTTCAGATTCTAGAAGCCTTGGAGAAGATGTATTAAACGTTCCCACAGTTCTTTGGGAGGAGTACTGGATAGTACTGCTGTGGAAAGCAGCATCTAATGAATTTCACCTAGTAAGAAGAGCCAGGATGGTGTAGTGGTTTGAGCATTGGACTAAAAACTTAGAAAACAGGATTTGATTCCCTGCTCAGCCATGAAAAATCACTGGGTGACCCTAGGTGCATCACACACTTTCAGTCTCAGAAAAAGCCCTGTGATAGGTTCACCTTAGAGTTGATATATGTCAAAAACAACTTGAAGACACACAACAACAAAAACAACAACAACAACAAGGATGGATAAAAAGGGTTTTGTGGAGGAGGGGATCATTCCTTGAGAAGAACACTTCTCAATATGCATGCTTGATTTAAATGGAATGGAGAGATTTTGAGATAAAAACAAACACATCACTGATAATGGCAGAAAAAGAAAAACTGACAAATTCTTCCATCCTTACTCTCAAGCAATGGCCTTTCTCAACTCTTCTGCTTGATTTACTGTAAATCAGATGTGTCAGGCACTGAACCTAGGACCATCTACATGCAAATTGTGTGTTCCATTTGTCAGTAGGCAGTCGGTATTTGAAAAGAGATTCTGACATGGAGTTCCCAAATTTGACAGCACTGACAATTGGCATGCAGCAGCAGTCAGTTTCTGAGAGTGCCTCCCATGCAGCAGTTAGTGCTTTGAGTTATCCCCCATGCATACCTTGACGGTTGATTATTTTGCCAGTGCTATAGTCTATCCTCTGACACAAACCAAAGTTATTCTGTACCGTTATCATTGCTTTGATCAGCTTTGACCAGCTAATTAATCTCCCCATTTTTAGTTAGGTTGATCCTTAGATTGGGAAGGAACATTTGAATCCTTATCAGTTTGATTGACAGTGCTAGAACTTCCACTCTGCTGCCATAGCCTTTGAGAACTCAGGGTCACCTCCATTACACTGCAAGGCAGTATAAGAAGACTTTATGCAAGATCTCACACATGGCAGTGACTATTTGACAAAATTTGACAACTGGGATGAAGGAGCAATCAATATTTGACAGTCTGTATCTAGAAACTCATTTTCAAAAAAGTTGCATGCATCTTCTGTTTACTTCACCTATCCATCTGACCTGGAGAGTATTTGAATTTTGATGTCAAATTTGGATTCTGAAACTTGATATGAGATAGAAATATCAAGAGACATAAAGATCGCATCTTGGAAACTGGAATTTGAAGTGTTAGATATTCTCCAGATTTAAAAATGACACAGACATGTCACTTCATCATAGTGGGATTGATCTCTGTGCCAGAAATGACAATACACAACCATTATTAATATGCAAACTTTAGAGTACTCTCATCCTCCTTGTACACACTTTCGTGAATCAAGATACAGATGCTAGAGAGTTTCATCTCCAATCTAAGTGAAAATATTTGTTTTAAAAACTCTCAAAAGTATGATAGCACAGGTGAACAGGGTAAAGCTTTATTGATTAGCTGTCATAGCACTTGGTAAATAAATCTGCACTCTTAATCAATAAGGTACTACCCTATGCGGTGTGATCTTTGCATTTGTACACAATTGCTTCTCTTTTTATGCTCAAAGATGGATAGTGTTGAATTTTTTTCCTCTCACAAATAATAACTGTTGGGGTGTAATAACTCCTCCCCTTTGGGAAACAAATGCTGGAAATCTGCTTGTAAAAACAGTGAGAGGGGTGAGGAACTACCAAGGCACAACCTGCCTTATGCCGCCAGGACAATATGTTGCAGTATCACCTTGGATAGAGATGTACTGGGTTGTCTTTCTTACTTGGAGATAAACACTGGCTCTCAACAGCAGCAAGGGCTTGAAAGACCTTCTGACATGCCTTTGCTATGACAGGAGGAAAAAAAAAACAAGATTCTGTCTCTGTCTCCTGGATTTCATTCTCATTTCTAAATGCATTCTTCCACTCATCCATTTATCTCTCACCTTTTCTTTAGACTAGTCTGGAAAAGATGAGCCCAGACTAAACTGGGGGAACCAGGGGCCACCAAGAAGGCTCTCTCCCCTGCTCTCAGAAGACTTGTAAGGATGGTGGGATGAAAGAGTTCACATGGAGATCTCAAAGCTTGGACAAGCTGATGGAGAATATAGTCCTTCAGATAACCTGGAACTGAGCTGTATAGAGCTTTATATGTCATAATGACCAACCTGAAATGAATTGATTGTCATTGCAGCTGTTAAAATAAGGGAGTTGTGTGCCCAGAAAAAGATTGCTACTGCAGTTTAGGCCTCCTTGGAGATACCCCTAGATATCATTTTGATATCAATAATTTGGCTCTCTTCCACCACCCCTCTTCACGTGTTTGAGAAGCCCCCAGACAAGCACAGAGCTAGGCTCAGCCACTGATTGCTGAACATTCCGTTCTCCACCCAGACAGGCCAGAAATAGCCAGATCCTTGCTTTAGGAGACCTCTCTGCAAACACCTTCATTATGTATGCACACTGTCTTACAAAGAACTCCCTGCCCCGAGTAGGCACCCTGGCAAGCTGAATGCTCAACTGCCAAGTACTGAGCATTTGCATAGTGGCTAACTCTTTGTCAATTCGGACTTGACTTAATCTTGCTAAATTCTGACCTTTCCAAAGCTTTGTCCCGCTTCTAAAACTCGTTCTCACCGAGTAAGGCATGGCCTGCAGTTACATTTCTCCCTATAAAAACCCCTGATTCCGAGACCATCCTCGAATCGCTCCCGAGTTCCAGACCACCTTGCTGCCACTTTGCTTGGCGAGCTTCCCTTCAGCCCCATGTGCTGAGACACCTCAAACCCCAGCATCGCTCTTCTTTCCGGGCTTCAGGAACAGGTTTCGTATCACCCGAATCAACTATCCCACTGAAAATCCCACTATCATACTCACATCTTTATTTTCTTTAGTTATCTGTGTGTGTGTGTTGCTTACATGCCTGTATTTAATAAAGATCATTCATTATTTCCAACACGGTTTGCTTCTTGACTTGGTCTGACCCCGTAAACATTGGGTTACAAGATCCTGCTGCGTTACCCTGCCTCTCGTAATGCCAACCAGTGCTCTTGACTAATTTCCCCGTCTTGTGTAATTGTAAGGTTATTTAGGTGTCCCTCCGGGGACCCCAGTAAATAGGATAACAAGATCACTAGGCAGGAGAGCTTTTGTAACAATGGATTCATGTGATATGACATACAGAGAACAAGAGACAGAGATGAAGTGATTTAAAGTGAAACCTATCCAAAAACTAATACCAGTTAAGAAGGGACTACATCAGACTCCAGAAAGCCAGAGTGGTAGAGTGATTTGAGCACTGGACTAATCCTGGAGGCCAGGGTTCAGTTCCCCACTTGACCATGGAAATGCACTTGGTGGCCTTGGGTGAGTTACATACTCTCAGCCCCAGAAAGTCCCATGATAGGTTTGTCTTATTATTACAGTAAGTCAGAAATGATTTGAAGGCACACAACAACAACAACAACAACAACAACAACAACAACAACAACAACAAACAAACAAACAACCCCATTCTAGGGATGATGTGAAATGTGTATGTTTTTAGGAGAAAACAGCTATTACCACTACACGGTTCCCCTGTGGGATACAGACAGACTTAGACAGTAAGAACAACAATGTATAGCCAAACTCACTTGTGTGACTACTGGATATTTTCACAATATCTTGAACTGCTACAGAGCTGTAATGTTTATTTGATCACTAAAATTAATCAAATAAAAATCTCTAGACTAGCTAACTCAGCTGCACCCCATGAAGATTAGGGATACCAAACACCATTTCTGCCTCACACTTCGCATGGGAGTGTCTCCCCTTGTCTTTTGGGGAGGTGTTACTGCAGGTTAGGCCTCCTTGGAGATAGTATAAAAATATCATTTGATATCAATAATTTGGCTGTCTTCCACCACCCCTCTCCACGTGTTTGTGAGGCCCCCGGACAAGCACAGAACTAGGCTCGGCCATCAAACGCTATAATATCCCTAAACAATATAGGCAGGCCAGAAATAGCCAGATCATTGCTTTAGGAGACCTCTCTGCAAACACCCTTATTATGTATGCATGCTGTTTACAAAGGACTTCCTGCCCCGAGCAGGCAACTTGGCAAGCTGAATACTCAAATGCCAAGCACTCTGCTTTTGCATACTGTCTACCTCTTTGTCAATTCAGACTTAACCCAATCATGCTAAATTCTGACCTTTCCAAAGCTTTGTCCCACTCCTAAAACTCATTGTTTTCCCCAAGTACGGAATAGCCTGCAGTTATATTTCTCCCTATAAAAACCCCTGATTCCGAGACTTTCCTCGGATCACTCCCGAGTTCCAGACCGCCTGGCTGCCACTTTGCTTGGCGAGCTTCCCCTCAGCTACACGTTCTGAGCCACATCGAACCCCAGCATCGCTCTCTAATTACAAGTAAAAAAATATTGGTGACTGATTACTTCCAAGCTTTTTGTATGCATTTTCATAAATTTGATCCCTTATCTGAAATATGAAAAGGTACAACTCAGCATCATATACATTATATGGTACTTCTGCTTTATTGTTTAACTTCACAGTCAGAGTCTTAGGACAAGATGTCCAGTTAGCTAAGAAGTAGTTTATGACTATTTTGATCACCTAATGTAGGGATGAGCAGAACACATGAATTACATCCTCAGGTACAGAGATCTCCTGATGTACTTTCAAAACTTCTGTGTATCATCCTTAAGGAATTCAGCGGAAAAGATGAGATGCCACAGCACTGAAGATATGCAAATATCTCTCTTTCAGAAATTATCTGGAGTACTACATCCAATTCTGGGCAATTTAAGAAAGATGTGGTCAAGCTGGAAGGGGTTCAGAGGGAGATGAAAATAGAGTCAGTGGTATGAGAAATTTACGAAATCTATGAGGAAAAGTTGAAGGGTTTGGGCTGTTTGCCCTAGGTCATCACTTGTATTTTGCTGCCTCTGAGGACAGGATGAGATCTAATGGAGTAAATTACAAGTGAGTAGAATGTGGTTGACAGCAAGAACCTTCTTGACAATAAGAAAAGTCTGCTAATGGAGTCAAGTATCAATATCCTTAACTCGAGGTCTCCAAAAGCAGACAGACAACCATCGTTTGGTGATTCTGTAGCTCTGGATTTCCTGCATCTGATAGAGGGTCAAAGCTACAGGCCCTACAAGACCCTCTCTCACTCTGTGATTCAATAAACTGAGAGGTCCAACAAAATTACTAGTGTTGAGCTCATTAATACAATTATGTTGGTTGGTTTGTTTGTTTTATTCTGAGATATGTACCTTATTTTTAAAAAGTTTCCCAGGAGATGTTTATGCCAAGTTCACAGAAAGAGCAAAAATATAATATTTGCCTGACACTGCAGATGCACCAATGCAAGTTTCAAGGATAGTCACCTGGGGGCTTGCCACTACCAAAAAGATCCTTTCTACATTGCCATAACTTCAGCCAGTGGTGACTGGTGGATAACAGCCTTCAAAGATGACTTCAATGAATAGATAGGGTAATATGGAAGAAAGGGACCCATCAGATATACCAATCCAAGCTATGAACAGCCTTAAAAGTCAGCATTAGCACTTTAGAGTATACCCAGGGCCATAAAAGCCACTCAAAAACTAATCAGGTGTTCTTCAAACATTATAATGCTTTTGACCACCATACCACCATGAAGACATCAATCTTGTCTGATTTCAAAACTGAGCAGAGGTAAGCCTAATTATTATTTGGATGGAAGATAATACCAGGTATCACCAGGCAAGGCTTGCAAACAATCTTGGCTGAAAACCCAGAGGGTTTCTGCCACTGAGACCTGACAATACTAGGACAGACCAATAGTATGCTATACTGCAAGACATTCTTCTGTGTCACTGTTTTTCTCAAACATGGGGCCACCACCGAGAATGTCCTTTGCTCAGTATTCCCCTTAATTTCACTTCAGATGACAAGAAGGCATTTTTGGCATCCATTGAAGTCCTTAGTGTATGAACAGATACAAGCGGAAAAAAAGAGTTCTTTAGATTTTGTCCTGGGGACATAATTCCTGTGGTGTGAGTACATAAGAGATTACTACATTTGGAGTCAAGGAATTTCCATTTCTATTTGTAGCATACTGAGAGAAGATTATTTTTAAAGCTTATCTCAAGGTGACATCTCTCTCTTTGTCAGATCAAACGATAATGTGGGAGACATTATAAGGTTGTTCTTCAAGGACTATGGTGCAAAAGAGATATGTCCTTCCATAGTATCTAAAAAGTGTTCCTGTGTGATCAGACCTCCTTGCTACACTAAGGTCTGCTTCCAAGAAAGGGTTTTGCTACTGCAAACAAGTACATACTTCCAGGAATCCCCAAAACACTCCCTGTCTGTTGTCTCACAGTTTTATATTAATCCTGAAATCTAATCCTGAAATTTAGTTATGTTCTACCTCTGAGCTTGGCATTTCCATACAGCCTGCCTATGAATTTGGAGGTTCCACAAAGCCAACCTTATTAATAATTGTAACATTAACTGCATATTTCATACTTACATGAATTTTCGAACATGAGTGCAGCAGACTGAAAAAATAACACTGAGATATTCACACAGCCCACCACACATACAGCACATATACACAAACACAAAATTTTATGTTACACGAAACAGCTCATGCACAGATGATGGAAAAGGTTTTAAAAGACTATTATCTTCCGGTAACCTAGAGATGCTGGTAGTGAAGCTAGCTGATTTTTTAAAGTCGGGAGGGGGAGGAGAGAATCCAAATTCTAAAAACGCATTAAGCAATTCTTTCAAGTCAATGGCCTCCAAGTGTTTCAGTCTCTGCCCTGCTAGACAGATGTTTATATTACAAAACCAACACACACACTTCAGAAGAAAACACTGTCTCAAGGGAGGAAATATCACAGGTGTGGCAGAATGATATTGAGTAGCTAAAGGCAAAAAAGAAAAAAAATCTAATTAACATCACAGACTGCAGCATTTGCTGAAGGAATGGGAGAAATGATTCCAGTCTCTGTTAGACAGATGAGTAGGAGAGCTGGTGGGGGAGACAGAAGGGGAGGTTTGCTGTAATTCAGGATTCTCTGCTGTCTCCTAGAAATACTAGTGATTATGATGAGTTCTCAGTAATCAGGTTCCAAGCTAACCATTCTTTGACCCCTTATGACACTTGTTCTGC
The DNA here is from genome assembly GCA_948474755.1 of Ctenosaura bakeri. Taxonomy (NCBI): domain Eukaryota; kingdom Metazoa; phylum Chordata; class Lepidosauria; order Squamata; family Iguanidae; genus Ctenosaura; species Ctenosaura bakeri. Next base: position 164,749 of record CAOLHI010000629.1, on the reverse strand, counting down.
TTGAGCAATAACTAATTCATTTGCAATTGGTGTAGAATTTATAATCAAACCTCCAAGAGCATTACAAACTTTGACCCATAGCCCACATTAGTCCTTGGGTTCTTTTACATAGCACAACTTTATCAGAGCTGTGATATGGGTTCCACAATTCTAGATGGAAAAAAACTTGATTGCATGAAGCTGGGGGAGTAAAATTTCACTAATTTAGTATTGCCAAAATCTTATTTTAGCTTTTGAGCTGTAGAAGAACTCAGGGAAATGATGCTTGATTCTTCATGTGGTTGAACATTATAGGATGCACACATGGCAAACCAGGTAAGTAGAAACTTTGGACATTTCTAGATTTTCTTTTTCAGCACCTTTTAGCGCACAACATCTGGAAAAGGTTTAACCATTGCTATACTTTGGAGAGTTTTGTGGATGTATGCTAATGGCTTGGTAGACTCCATTAAAAAATATTTGTTCAGAAAATCTTGCATTGTTTTGTAGGCCCCACTTTAGGGGTCCCCTATATCAGTATGGTTTGGATGGGCACTATATCTAGTTGGCATCATATTTAATTGGCAACACACTTAATTGGCACTAATATCAAATGCAAACCTGAGAGGTGACTGAGAGGTCAAATCAAGTAAGGGAAGAAATCTGATTGTAAATGTGAGAAAGAGAGGCTAGTATACCTAAACACCCTCAAGGTGAGATTAGGTCATTTGCCAGGCAGTAGCTGTTGTTCCTCTGGATGTTTGGCTTAAGTAGAAGCTGAATGTCTTTCCAGGGAACACAATTGAGAAAAGCCCACCAGGACACTGATTGACAGATATCCATTTCCTGTCCACCTAGACTCCTTCCTCTTGCCTCATAGCACCCACAATAGCTATTACAACACACATCATGTCTTTGTCATCCAAACACTGTGAATATTAGTGGATTGATAGTCCATTGTCTGCGATGCAACTTCCACTGTCCGACAGGCTGGAACAACAATTAATTCACACCCCTTCAGGGAGTGAAATAGAGTATATAAACCTTTGGTTATGAGAAGTCAGATGCAGTCAGATGAAATTCTGGACCCCACTATGCCATTCTGAATCTTGATCTGGCCTGCCCTTAGACAGAAGTCTAAATCACATTTCAACTTCTTCGCTATCCTTCTGGACTGATAATTATAAATCCCCCCCAACTTCTCAGCCTCTCTATACATAATTTTTCCCTCCCTTTCTCCCTCCTTCAGTTATCTATTGTGTGAATGTGTGATTGTGTGTATCTTGTGTGCATGCACGAGTGAATTCCCCTCAATAAAACACATTTTTAGCTTACTTTTGAATCTCTGGCTGGTTCTTTTCCTGCATGAGCCCATAAACATTGGTAGCAAGATCTAGCTAAGTTGGCCCCCTCTTGCAAGCCTCCTCTTTGAGCTAATTAATTACCCACCTTTGCAAGGAGGTACCAGCATTGTGCGTTGCCCCTTGTGGGATCAATGTTTTAGGGTAAAGCTTTCTTGTGATCTTTCTAGCCTTCTAGTTGAAATTGCTAGCCAGGCTAAAGCACTCATCAACAGCTGGTTCCTCTGTTATTACGGTTATGATATGTCGAGTGAAAGCGCTAGATATCCTTTTGATATCAAATAATTTGACCTTTGCCTCTACCACCCAACTCCATGTATTTGCAGAGGTCTCCTGGACAAGCACATACGGGCACGGCCGTTAATGGCTGTACATTCCAAGACCCCATTCAGGCAAGCACTTTAAGCCTCTCTGTTGCTTTAGGGAAAAACCTCCCTGCAAACCAGCTCTACTCAGCTCGGATTTACACAAAGCCACGCAGCCAAGAGCCAAGCCATTTCTTTATGTTGGGTCATTAGCGAACTGGCCACACTATTGTCTTAAGAGCTAAACCAATCATGCTAAACTTGACCTTTTCCAACTCCTTTGTCCAACTCCAAATTTCCTTTGTTCTCACCAAGCATAACATAGCCTGTAGGTAAACTCCACCCTATAAAAGGTCACCACTTTTGGGATGTCTTCAGACTACTTTGGACTTCCATCCCGCATTCCTGCTGGTCGTCTAAGGAAACTCCCCTCAACCAGTCATGCTGAGCTTTCTTCCCCGGAACCCCGCTTCTCTCCAGGACTATGAGACAAGGTGTTGTATTACCTATTCCCTAAGCTCTCCCTTTCTGTTTCCCAGTTAGCTAGCGTGCGTGTTGTTTTATTTGCTGTTTATCTCTCAATAAAACTTTTTTTTTTGTTACTTTTAAACTTGCTTGCCTGCTCTCTGACCTGAAGCCGTAGACATTGGGTTAAAAGATCCCTGCTTCTCGTTTAGCCGAGAGAGCGCTCGAGTTAAATTCCCCCCAACTTGTGTTTTTATTTGGTTATTTGGGCACCCCTCCCGGGACTCCCCAACATACAGGGTAACACCTCATACTCCTGCTGAACACATTATGTTAGCTCAGTTCAGATTGTGTCTTTCCCATCACTCCTTCAATCTCCCTTTTATACTCTGCCTCTTAAAATGCCTTTGCAGGATTTACAAATCTCTAATTCTCCCAGAAGGTTTGGCTGTCCATCAGAAAACTGTCCTTCTCCCCAAGTGGGGCATTCTTCTATCATCTCATGACAACACCTCTAAGGCCATTTATCAGTGCAGTTCTTTTACACTCATACAGCTTCTGTTAAGATGCAAGAACAGCCACTGAAGTTTCACTTACAGCAAAATTCACAGTGAACTTTATGTTTTTCCCTCCAGCAGAATATCTGAGATGTTCCACAGAAAGTCTGCAGCAGAGTTTTCAATATAAGAAAATTTGAACTGGGCTATTTATCTGTGAACATGCTTTTATATTTTAAAGACACAACAAAATGAGGCACAAGTGGAGTTCAAAACTGAAAAACAAAAAAGTACTACCTCCCTTGAAGATATAAGCCTGTGCTGCTTCTTTGGTGCTCTGCTTTACTGTAGGTTTCACTAACCGGTTAGAAAGGCTGCTTCTGGATCACTTTTGGGAGCTCACAGACATAAGCTCATGAAAATGGGGATTTCTGTGTAGCAGATGACTTTGTTCCTTCAGGGCAGTTCACAGATGGCAGGTTTAATAACTTAATGTAATTAGGGACATGAGACAAGGCAAAAGAAGACCTTTCTAGAGAGGCCCTTAATAGTAGCCTATGTTTCTTCCAGACATCTGGCTGGTATCAAGGTCCTGCTTAAGCTGTCTGTGTTTTCCCTTACTTTACTGTGTGTTAATTTGCCATTACTGCTATTTCTTGGAAGAAGGCAATGAGCCCATAGGAGTTTGTTCTCACTCTTTGTATCTTACCAGTCCTTCAAGATTATCAAAGAGGATATGAAGTGAATCCCTTTGACATTGGCTACCCTAAGGGAGGATGATTCAGAAATCTCCAAGACACAAAAGGACATCTGGTTTTGCATCTGGTTTTCCATCAGGAACCCAACTTTCAATACAGAACACAAAAATCCAGCTATTATCCAATTAATGAGAAAGCACCCACTAGTCATTCTGGGTCATTAGCCTTCCAACCTACCTGAAGAAAGCATAGCTAGGCACAGCTGTCACGTTTGACCACCATGAATAACTATCTCATCTTTCAGATTGCTTTATGAAGAATATCACATTCCAGGGACCTACCACAAGAAAATCACCTTTAGTGACAAATGCTGGGGATGGTGGGAGCTGTGGGAGCCTCCTGACTATTATTCCTGGCCTGCACAGGTGGTGCTCTTCAACACACAACTTGTCATGGCCTACTCAAACCAGCCTGATGCATCAGGTATATAAAAGATAACCTTCCAGTGCCAAGGGTGAATGTTACCAGACTGTTCACCTCCATGCTTTGATGTGGTTTAACTGGAAAAATATATTCATTGGCAGATGTGTTGGCATAAAATATAAATTATACTTATGGCTGGCAAGGCCATGTGGAAAGGGACACTCGCTGGGAGTAGGTCAGAGATGACCTCAGCATGGCCAGGTCAAAAGTTTGCTGACATTAGCCAAGAAAGCCTGACTTAATGGCTCTGAGATAATCCTATCAACTGCCAACATCAGAAAAAAATTAAGTGCCCAGATGAAGAGCCCAGGACCCCTATTGTGTGCCTATCCTATTGCAGACAGCCCAGAAACCCCCTCTCAACCAAGACATCGGAACCAATCAGTCCATTCCAGATCCCATTGTCTGTTGACACTCCCATCGTTCACTAGGCTGGGAGAGCAATCGACTCACACCCCCTTCAGGGAGGAAAAGAGAGTATATGAACCCTTGGTTTTGAGAAGTCAGTTGCAGTCAGATGAAATGCAAGACTCCACTATGTCGCTCTGAATCATGATCTGTCTGCCCTTAGACAGAAGTCTAAGTCACATTTCAGTTTCTTCACTACCCTTCTGGAATGGTAACTATATAACCCCAAAAACCCTCAGCCTCTCTATCTATAATTTTTTCCTCTCTTTCTCCTTCAGTTAGCTCTTGTGTGACTGCTTGACTGTATGTATCTTGTGTGCATGTATGAGTGAATTCCCCTCATACTTGCATTTTTGGAGTGAATCAAGGTGTCCCCCAGGGGACCCCAGAAGTCATGGTAACATGAAGTAAGACTGAACTATATGTTAGCCTGGCTTCTGTACATGGCAGGGAATGGGGGTGCCATTTTGTCTTTTCTCCTACAAAGCAGAATGCCTACAAAACAGAATGCTATCAAGTTAGATCCATCTCACCAAGGTAGGATTGTTTATTGTAACAGGCAGAATGTTTTCAAATTGAACTGAAATATGTATTCTATAAATTGGATCACAACAATTTTTTTTTTATTTAAGCAGTTTGCTGGGACAGATTTTGTACCCATCTCTACTAAAAAGTTTGCCTTTTCTTTATTGGTGTACTGCTGAGTGCAGCACTCAATGAATAGATGTGTATCAACGAATATTTATGCAGTGCAGCCTTTGCACATTGCAAGAGCCATGCATATATCCCAGTTAAATGAACAGAGGTTGAACAATGACAGTGCTTAATATATCACATTCTAAGTCTGTTCAGAGAAGTAAGAGGACCTATTAGAGCAGGGAGCCAAAAAACTATGAAATGCTACTATTAAGTTAGATGAAGAATGCTAATCATAACAATGGAACAGTGAAATTGAGCTTGGGCTGTCTATTGAATGACATTATAATTGTATGTTTTCTTCACTTGGAGTACTGGTTGCAAAGTGTTTTTAGACCCATCTTCTTTTGCATTTGGTGGTTTTGAAGTAATTACCACAGAGAGAGGGGGAAGTAAGAATGAAGTACTAACAGGATGGGCAATGAAACACATCACATGAACCTTGAGCTGCCTGCCAGGTTTCTAAACAAACAAGCAAACATAGAAACACATTGACTGTTATCCTGTTCAGTAATTATAATGTCATAAGCCTAATTTATGACATTTTAATTACACTAATTCACTTTTATGGTCATTATGCCATCACAAAGACCAAAAATGACTCCCCAAACCTACCTTTTAAGCCAACAGCCCTCACTCCAACAGAAGACTTTCCAAGGCCTTGGAGACCAAGGTGGGGAGTCATGATGCATCTAGCCTTCTCCTGGTAGTGAAGTATGTTGTAACAGTCTGCTGCAGCAAGGATTCATAGGTTGCATGGCTTAAAAGGTAAGATTTTGTGGGATAGCATCAAGAGATGTAGTTACAGAATCATGCCCATGTTTCCCAGTGCAGGATCTAGGCTCATATGTATTGTCATCATTCTTAACTCTATTAAAAACTGTGAAGAAGGGGGTTCTTGTTGCATATTTAGCTGTGTTATAAAGTTATCCTTTACCTCTGAATACCAAAATCATGTTAAGCTGAAATGTCTTCAGGAAGCAAATACCCATGCATGCATGCATAAACACAGTACACACACACACACACACATTGTACTCTCTTCCCGTGATCATGGGTTGATGAAAAAACAAGAAAACACATTTATAAATGCATAGAGAAACACATTTTTGTGATGATGACAGAAGTCCATAACATGTTTTAATTAAAGGAGGCTATCTGGAACTGGAAACCAGTGCAAGCTGAGGATATCATCATATAGGTAAAGAGGATGTTTTTCCCCCAACCTCGCTGTTGCATAATAGCCACAACAAAGAATCCTTATTGACTCATGGTTGTATTCTTTCCAAGATCCGCAACATCTGTGCTGTAGTTGTTGTCCAGTCTGTTTCATTGCCCGCAGGTCTTCTGTAATCGACAGTGGGTTACAGGCACTGGATTAGAGTGATTGTATTGATAGTCCTTCCTATCTCAGGATACCATAGGGAAATGAAGGCCTGCTGTTCCAGATGAAAAGTACTCCAGAACATTCAGGAATCTTTCAGATTCCATAAGTCTCCTAGGCAGACATCTTAACTGGTCTCCCATCCCTCAGTGAGGATCTGCAACCACCAAACCAAATTTCACAAAAGGAAAAGGGTTGTTGACCTTCCCCACAACAGTTGCTATTAAGCTTAAGTGCTGTTGAGCTTATTCATGTCATAGGACATTTCACCTCCACTCTCACCCCTAGCAAGTATGTCAACCACACCTCTGAACTTGAACATTAGATTTTTTTTCCTGTAGCCTCTACCTTTCACTCAGGGAATCTGGAGATGGACTCACAACAGGGTGACCGTGTTACTTCCGCTATGGCACTGTGGGCGAGGACCCCAGATATCATTTTGATATCAACCAATTCGGCCTTAGCTGGATTGCTTTCAGTCATCCCACTCCACGTGTTTGCGAGGTTCTCCGGACAAGCACGGACAGAGTGCGGCCGCTAATGGCTTTCACATTCCAGACTCTATTAAGGCCAGCAACTCCAGCCTCGCTCATAGCTTCAGGGAACTTCCAGCCGCAAGCTCCACAATAACCGCATGGCTCCCAGCCAAGCCACTCTTTTATGTTGGGCCATCAACGTCCTGGCCACGCTATTGTCATCAAGAGCAAATCCAATCATGTTAAACTTGACCTTTCCGAATCCTTTGTCTAGCACCAAAACTCCTTTTGTTCTCACCTGGCTTGCCATAGCAGGTAGGCACAAACTCCCCTATAAAAACCCCAGACTACTTTGGACTTCCATCCCGTCTTGCTGCTGGTTGTCTAAGGAAACTCCCCTCAGCTCCCCATGCTGAGCTTTCCTCCCCTGAACCCCGCTCTTCTCCAGGACTACGAGACCAGGTGTCGTATCGCCTCTCCCAAATAAATCTGTGTTTCTCTTTCCCAGCTAGTTAGTTTATGTATTGTCTTTCATGTTTTTGTCTTTAATAAAGAATTGTTTGTTATTGGAAAAACCTTGTCTAGCTGCTCTCTGACCTGCCGCTGTATACGTTGGGTTAAGATCTCGCTAAAGTTACCCTGCCTCTCACTTAGCCAAGAGAGTGCTCCAGCTAATTTTCCCCAATTGGTATTTTATTTGGCAACCTCGACGCCCCTCCCAGGACCCCCCAAACACACAGGGTGACAACCGCACTACCACAGTGTGATATTACTTCACAAGATCTCACCACTTGCCAAAGTCTATGTGCTCCTGTTGCACAACACCAAGAAATGAAAGGGTACCACTGTTGCTGTGTCTCTCCAAGGTTGTGATTCAAACAGGGACACTTTAAGGGCCAACCCCACAAGGGACAGCCTGCTGCCAACATTCTTAAAATCTGTAAAATAGAAATAGCAAAATAGAGAAATCTTGTTCTCTTGCCAGGATCTCTAATTTTTGCTTGCAAAAAGTCTGACTTCAGGGTGGGATGAGCAGACAAAGAAAAGATGACAGAGCAGGAGAGAGAATTTGGCAGATGTCAGCATGTGCAGTGCTAACAGCAAAGGTTTTGTGTTTGCTTCTGTGGCAGGCGCCATGGGCTGAAGCTAGAGTTACAAAGCTGTACAAGAGCAGTGTAGGTGTGACAGCCATCCTCACATTCATCTGTGTCAAATAAATCTCAGGCACTCATTCTGCCCATCTGAGCTTAGCCAAGGGGGAAGCTACACCCAGCAGTGTCTTAGGGAACAATTTGTGCTAGGTAACAGTTTGTGAAATTGTGAATGGAGAGGAAAATTACTTGGTGTAAATATATTAACCAAATGGTTGAGCATACACACTTATTGAAGATATCGGTGATAGTTTATACTCAAAATTGTGGCTTCAACACAACAAAATCTAACAGTAATAGCTGGTTTGAAAACCAAACAAACCCAATCAGGCAGCTGGTGCATTTTTCCCCCTGTTTTACATGGCATTCTTGTGTCTTTGAAAGTCTTTCAAAAAGCATGCCAACTCCCCACCATTACAATTTCATTAGCTAAATAGGGGATGAGATTGTATCAAGTGGTCAGAAATTAAAGCATGTCATCAGTATGTTCATGACACCCAGCAATATATCACCTTTCCACCTAAATCTGAAGTAGTTGTTTTCATTCTAAACCAGTTACTCTAATTGATGACTGGATGAGGGTGAAGAAACTGAAACACAGTTTGGTCTTACTGCAGGATTCAATGCTGATTCTAGATGTTCAGACTTCTACAGTGGCCAAGAGTGAACCATCTGAACCCATGGCTGGAGATATCTGAATTGACCATAGTGCTGCAAACTTTAGTTACATCCCATTTGGAGGACTATTACACATTGTGAGGAATGTGTTTGAAAAGTGCCCAGAAGCTTTGGCTGGCCTATAGAATTACAGCTCAACAGATCATGGCTGGTTACGAGGGATGTTAATCTCCCTTGTCCCAACTCCACCTCTACTTGTCTTTTTCTGGGCACCATTCAAAGTTTTGGTTATGACCTATGATTTTTCCCCCATTGTGAGACATAACTTTGGTCCTATCCCAGGAGAAATATGGGATTAAAATAAAATAAAATACAATGTAACATAAAATAAACTGTGACGTTGTTGCATCTGATTATGAGGGCTATCTGTCTGTATCTCTGTGGCTTTTTGTAAGCCACCTTGCTCAATTTGGGATAAAAGGCAGGATGATAACGATGATACCATTCTACTTTAGCTACTCATGAGAAGCATCTGTAAGATGAATTGACTTTTATGTCCCACCCACAAGTTCTGAAAATGTTATTTAGGGTACAATAGAGGCACCAGATACCATCTTATCTTGAAAGCTAAGCAGGATCAGCTTGGTTAGTACATGAATAAGAAGCCACCAATGAATACCATGTGCTATAGGCTCTATTTCAGAGGAAGGAACTGGCAAAACCATCTCTGAATATTCCTTGCCTAAGAAAACTATAAGAAACTCATAGGGTTGCTATAAGTCAACAGGTGACCTGAAGGCATGTGGACACACACACACACACACACACACACACAGAGAGACAGTGAAGAACCCAGAGCATAAAACATTGCTTTTCATAAGATAACCCATTTTACCTTTTCAATTTTTTTAATAGTTAATAAAAATATTTTTTTAAAAATAGAAAAAAATGTCAAATATTCACTCAAAGGACTAACTCTCAGACCAACATTTCAGTAGTAATAAGTAGATGCTATGTGTTACCCTAAAGTAACATTTGTTACACCAAACAAGTACATGTTATTTATTACAGTAAAAAGTTAACAACTTTAAGCAGCTGTTATGTTGGTTTGGGGAAGAAAATGTTAATCTCTCATGTGCTGGCTATGTTTTTACTCTCAAGAAAACACACAGGGTCATGTTTAAGGACATTTTCCAAGAGGAGAGAGCAGAGGAGAGCTGGGTCTGTGAAGGCATCCTAGACCAGGTGTGTTTACAGGCTTGTGGGGCTGTGCTTGTTTTGCTGGTTGTTTGCCTGCTATTGTTTGCTTGCTATTGTCCTGGCCGTGTGCTCTGCCTGATCACACGTTCTGACTAACCAGGGGGAGGAGTCAGCTAGGGGGAAGGAGCCTTATTAGAAGCTACCAATGGCGCGTGCCTTTGGCACGCGCAGTTGAAGCCCTTTACTTCAATCCTCCAAGTTTAACCCTTGGCAATCAATAGAGCTAACGTAGCTTACACAGCTAAATCTCAGAAAGAAAGCTCAGTTATTCTTTCTTGAGCTTCATCCTGTACTACTCTCTGTAGTTTCAAGGATGGAAGGGGAGGGAGCTGCTGCAGTCACCTGTAAACACTTGTGGCATGTTCCTTTTCTTGCCACAAGATGTTCTTGGGTACACCTGCACCAAGTGCAAGCTGGTCACCTTCTTGGAGAAGGTTCGCCAGCTGGAGGCACGAATTTCTGATCTCCATCTTATTAGGGAAGGGGAGGAGTTTTTGGATAGGGCAGATAAGACCTACCAGAAGACTGAATGCACGCAGGAGCTGCCAGATCAGGAAGTCACCACACTTTGCCAGGAAACGGAGGCTTGGGTGAATGTCACACGGAGGAGTAAAAGGACCAGGAAGGTAACAGAGACTCTTAACCTACACAATCGCTTCGAAGTACTTGGCCTTACGAACAATGAGGAGCACCACGCAGAGGGAAGAGAATGTCAAGAAGAAGGAATCAAACTTCACCAACAGGAACTAGATCAATGCTCCCAGCCTAAACAGAATGCCCAGGCAGTCCTAGTAGAATATGCTCGTCGAGGAGCCCAGGACAAGTCTCAGAAGAGGCGAGTTCTGGTTGTTGGGGACTCTTTGCTCAGAGGAACTGAAACGGCAATTAGCAAACCGGACAAACTCAATCGAGAGGTCTGCTGTCTTCCTGGGACCAGGATCAACCACATAGCGGAGAGGCTAACCAGGCTGGTCAAACCCACTGACCAGAAGCCCCTCATTTTGGTTCATGTCAGAACCAATGACACTGCAAGGAGCAGCCTTTACCACATTGCAAAGGACTACGAGCGTATGGGGACGAAGCTTAAGGACCTTGGTGTGCAGGTGGTCATTTCGTCTCTCCTCCCTGTTCAAGGATACTGCGCACGTAGGGAAAGGGCAATAGTAGAGGTCAACAACTGGGTCCGCATGTGGTGCTGCCAGCAACGGTTTGGGTTTTTGGAACATGGCCTGAATTTCCATGAACATGGGCTTCTGGTGAAAGATGGGCTGCACCTCACAAAACTGGGCAGGAATGTTTTTGCAAACAGTCTCACAAGGAGGATTAAGAGGTCTTTAAACTAAGATTCACTGGGGAGGGAGACAATATTATTCAGGGCAAGGACTTGGAGAGCACAGGGGGGAAAGGCCCAAATGATACTGGACAAGTAGTACAAGCAGCCAATGGCGGGAGGAGTAGAAACAATAGTACAGGACTTGCAGGAAGAGCCCGGGGACTTAAGTGTCTCTACACTAATGCAAGGAGTATGGGAAACAAGCAGGATGAACTTGAACTCCTAGTACAACAAAATAAATACGATTTGATAGGCATCACTGAGACCTGGTGGGATGAGTCTCATGATTGGAATATAGGAATAGAGGGGTATAGCCTATTTTGTAAAAATAGACCAAACAAGAAAGGAGGAGGAGGAGTCTTGTATGTCAAGGATGTTTTCACCTGTGAAGAGATCCAGGACTTAAACCCAGAAACTCAGGTCGAGAGCATTTGGGTAAGAATTAAGGCAGCGAGAAACAATAGGGATATTCTGGTGGGGGGTTACTACAGACCTCCAACCCAGGCTGAGGACTTGGATGACGCCTTCCTCAACCAAATGACTGCACATTCAAAGAGGAGGGAGACAGTAATAATAGGAGATTTCAATTACCCAGATATATGCTGGCAGTCAAACTCTGCCAAGACAGCAAGGTCCAGCAAGTTTCTTGCTTGTCTTGCAGACAACCTCATGGTCCAGAAAGTGGAAGAGGCCACAAGGGGATCAAATATTCTAGATCTGATCCTGACCAACAGGGATGACCTTGTGAATGAGGTAGAAGTGGTGGGATCTTTAGGGGGGAATGACCATGCCCTATTGGAATTTGGCATTCAGTGGGAAGGAGAAGATAAGGGTAGCCAGACACTCATCTTAGATTTTAAAAAAGTGGACTTCTGTAAACTTAGGGAGCTGCTGGCTGGAGTCTTCATAGACCACAAGCTGAACATGAGTCAGCAGTGTGATGCGGCGGCCAAGAAAGTCAATTCAATTCTTGGCTGCATCAATAGGAGTATGGTGTCTAGATCGAGAGAGGTACTGGTACCACTCTACTCTGCTTTGGTTAGACCCCATCTTGAATACTGTGTCCAGTTCTGGGCACCCCAATTCAAGAAGGATATTGACAAGCTGGAGCAAGTCCAGAGGAGGGCGACCAAAATGGTGAGAGGCCTGGAAGCCATGCCCTATGAGGATAGACTTAGAGAGTTGGGTATGTTTAGTCTGCAGAAGAGAAGGTTAAGAGGGGACATGATAGCCATGTTTAAATACTTGAAGGGATGCCACGTAGAGGAGGGAGAGGGCTTGTTTTCTGCTGCTCCAGAAACTAGGACAAGGAGCAATGGATTCAAGCTGCAGGAAAGGAGATTCCACCTGAACCTCAGGAAGAACTTGGAACAGTGGAATCTGCTGCCTCGGAGTGTAGTGGAGTCTCCTTCCTTGGAGGTTTTTAAGCAGAGGTTTGATGGCCATCTGTTGGGAGTGCTTTGAGGGTGTTCCTGCATGGCAGGGGGTTGGACTGGATGTTCCCTGTGGTCTCTTCCAATTCTATATTTCTATGATTCTATGATTCTATATACAAGGCATAGCATACAATGGTTGTTGAAGCTAATATTCTATAATGCACACTTTGTTAAATAGTGACACATACTCTTACACACACACAATTCCCATTGGTGGATTCTTAGGGTCTTCCCCTTTCCCAAACTCCCAGTAGTTCTCACTGGGACCTTGTTATTTCTATACTTTGATCTCACCAATCCCGCCAAACTTTTGCAGTTTTTTTCCTAATGCATCCTGTGTTATCTCTATCTCATGTTCTTTGTGCATCTGTCTTACCATTGGCCAGATGCCTTGGGGTCAGCTCCTCTCAACCCACGTTCTTTGATTCCAATCCTTTTATATATCCTTTCCTTTGATATGCAATGAATTATGACCATGGGTACTCTAAAATTCATATGTAGTAAATCATTAGTTGATTGCTATCATGTTTAAGTAAACAGAGTCATGCCTTGCCAGCATGGCTGAATACACACTTACAATCTTCATTCAGATTTTACCTGGTATTAGACATATAACACATGGTGGCCTGTAGCAAGCCTTATGTTATATCAAGAAAATAACTACTCACTACAACAATGTCCTATACCAACATAATCAACGGCATTCATTATCATGGCTGGGTCACATTATCAATTATGTCATGGAGCACAGCTGACATGATATAAGCCTTCATTACCACTTGTTACTTGCAATATAGCTGCATATCTCCAGAATCAAAGGGGATCATCCAATGTATTTGGGCATTTTTTTACATCCTAGTGAGATATGATATGGCTGTAAGTGTGTTGTTTTTCCTGAAAAAATCAAACTACACATTTTTTAAAAAAAGAAGGGAGGTCTAGCTGCTCAGACTGCATGTTTAGGCCCTACAAATATAGAAGCTGAATCACAATGAAGATTATAAATTTAGTTTCCTGTTGGGAACAGTACATGTATTCTTGTGAGGGGAGTGGGGCTACGTGAACCATCCATAGAGCACGTCCTTGGCTGTCAGAACTGGTTAGTTATTCCAGCAAGATTGTGTTAGGTGATTTATTCATCACAAGTTTTTTGTTTGCTTTTGATTTTTCACAAATGGAAAAGTATAGCCTGTGACTGAATTTGAGAGATATGTTAGGATCTGAGGTATACTGATGACTCCTTGCCATTGGAGTAAGCTAGAGTGAGCTGTGCAGGTACTGGACCAGTCCCTGGGTGCTGTAATGGTCTGGATAAGGACAAATAAATAGAAGCTGAATCCCAATCAGATGGAAGCTCTGTGGACTGGTGGTTCTTGAGTCTTAGAACTGGGAAAACAGCCTGTTCTGGATGAAGTTGCAGTGTCCCTGAAGGAGCATGTACATAGCTAGGAAGTGCTCATAAATCCAACTTTGTCACTGGAGGCCCAAATGGACTCTGTGGTTCGGAGTACTTGGTGTCAGCCACAACTGGTGTGCAAGCTAAAGCCTTTCCTAGACAGAGATAACAGAGCCTCGGAAGTCTACACACTGGTAAGCTTCCAACTAGACTACTGCAACACACTCGACATGGACCTACCCTTGAAGAAAACTCAGAAGCTGCAGCTTCTGCAAACTGCAGCAGCTCAACTGCTAATTGGAATATCATATAGTTAACATGGGTGCTTGTGAGAACTTTTAAAGCCCTAAACAGATTGAGACCTTGATACTTGAGGGAGCACATCTCCCCATATGTGCCTGCTGGAGGATTAAGATCTACTTGGGAAGCCATCCTTTGTGTTCCACCCATGAGTTTAATGCACTGTGGTCAGGGCATGAGGGAGGGCCTTCTCAACCATGGCATCCCAACTATGAAATGCTCTTTCCCTGGAGGCCAGACTGGCACCAACACTCTCATCATTTTAGTGCCAAGTTGAAATTGGCTGTTCACTAAAACCTTTGGCCTCACTAATTCAACCCAAAGATTGTTATTTATAGTTTTAGAAACTTAAATTTTTGAAATCTGTTTTTAACTCATATTTTTTTGATGTGTTTTTAGCTTATTTAAACTGTTTTACTGTTTTTAGCTGGTTTAACATGTTTTAATGCCATTGTAAATCACCCAGAGATCTCCTGATATTAGACAGGGAATAACTATTTAAATAAATGCATAAATAAGTTCATATATCCATAGATAATATGAGTGCCAAGCTTATAGTGAGTGAAATAGGGCGTGGATTCCAATAGAAAGCCACAAAGATCTTGTTAATATGTCTTTATGATGTGATATTATCATGGCAATTCAATTCCATTGCAGGCCTAATGAGATCCTGTTAACAATGTCAAAGGAAAGAAAACTGCTATCAGTCAAATTCTACTACCATTTGATAAGGAAGCCTATGAGAAACTAACCTACTTACTTGTATTTGTGATTTGATATTCTTGATTGAAAATTCCAGCAAAATTTCCACAGGCTATACTGTAAAATGACTCATTTAGATACTACTTCACCCTTGGGATTTGACCTGAAGTAAGAGCAGATCTTAGTTTCGTTCTGCTGCTGCTGCTAAAGTTTGAGAATGTCGGTCTCAAAATATTTTTTTCTTCCCAAATCACACTTGATTGCATTGTGGACAGAGGCTCCAAGTTCTGAAATTCTGAATGTTTTGAGCAAATGTCCAAAAGTTAATTACTTTAACCACAGTCTCTCATATGAAACTGTTCTTCACTATTGAAACTGATGAACTTTTAAAATGGGAACACTGTTTTCTAAGACCCACAGTTTTGTATTTAATCATTTGGCTTGGAAATGATATATACCGTTTTTCTTTCAACAGTGTTCACGTTTCTCATATTCTGTGCAATGTGGTACTTATTTAAAACTTTTTTTTACATATTAATATGTAGTTTTGTATGCAAGTCTCTCTATATGCATCTTTTTGAAGCAACTTGTTCTAATGTATGTTTTTTGTGGACTACTTTTCATAATATATTAAATTAATATCTTGATCAGTTTTAGCTAATGTGAAAATTTATCCATACTTTTTTGTGTGTGTGACTGGAGAACTGCACTGCAAAATTTAGAAAAGTGTGAATACTGAGCGCTGATTTTGCATACTCAGAAAGTGCAAAATATTTCTGTTCTTATTTAAATGGCTATTAAGCTAATGTACAAAGTATGACAGTCTCATCCTAGTCATTATGGATTCCAGGGACAGTTCAGGATTGATTTGCTTCAGGAACCATTTATTTGTCTTTTTTAAGAAGTCCATGATATCTTCACAGTTCTCCTCTAGCACTGTCCACTTTTTTCCTCCACTTTCCAGAGATTGGGAATATGATGGCATGGACAATCCTAATATTGGAATTCCATGATAAATCTGTATATTTGAGGATCTTGTCTAGTTCCTTCATAGCTGCATTTCCTAGCTCTAGTTTTCTGATTTCTTGACTGCAGTCTCCATTTTGATTGAACCAAGGTATAGGAAATCTATCTCAGTATCTTCATTGTCTACTTCAAACTTATGTCTGTTGTCTGTTGTTATTATTTTTGTTTTCTTAATCGTCATCTATAAATCTGCCTTTGCACTTTCCTTGACTTTACTTAATAGTGGAAAGCCAGCTGACAGTTTTGATAATAATCTATAAAGCATAGTCTGATTTTCTTCTGAATTTCTTTGGTGCACTTCATTATCCAATGTATGCTTGCAATACGGTCCCAAATTTCTCTTCTTCTTCTGAACGCAGCTTGGACATCTGGCATTTTTCACTCCATATATGGGGAAAGCATTTTTAGTAGAATATTAAGCATCACACTGCTTGTATCAGAGATTAATACAATTGTTCAGTAGTTGCTGCAATCCCTGGTGTCCCCTGGAATATATACTGTGCATTTCCAATTTGTGGGCCATTCTTTTGTTTTCCATATTTGTTGACAGATTTTAGTTAGAATTTGAGTGGATTCTGTTTCTGCAGTTAGAAACAGCTCTATTGGTATATACTATCTGTTCCGGGTGATTTATTCTCTCTGGTGCTTTGAGTTTAGATTTTTCTTTACTTTCTAAAATGGGTCAGTGGGTGTTCATTTTCAAATGGTTTTTCTTTGAATGAATCTGCCATCATTCCATCTCTTTTATATGAGTATTGTATTGTTTCAATTGGCTTTTTATTTCTTCTTGATCATTCAATGTGTTCCCTCGCTACTCATATAGCATCCCCAATCTTGGTTTAAATTTCATTTCTATTTCTTAGGTATTGTGGAAAAGATCTCTTGTTCTACTTTTTTATTGTGATTTTCTATTTCATGGAATCATTGAATCATAGAATCTTAGAGTTGGAAAAGACCAACACACATCAAAGCATTCCTAACAGATGGCCATCCAGCATCTGCTGAAAAACCTCCGAAGAAGGAGACTCCACCACACTCCAAGGCAGCACATTCCACTGCTGGACAGCTCTGACCATCAGGAAATTCTTCCTGAGGTTCAGGTGGAATCTTCTTTCCTGCAGCTTGAATCCATTACTCCTTGTCCTAGTATCTGGAGCAATGGAAAACAAAGCTGCTCCCTCCTCAACATGACATCCCTTCAAATATTTAAACATGTCTATCATGTCCCCTCTTAACCTTCTCTTCTGCAGACTAAACAGAGCATTGATTGTTATAGTAGTTCTCTTTGTCCCTGCACAGAACAGTTGCATTCAACTTTTGGATCTCATTTCTATCCCCTTTTTCTTTTGCTTCTCATCAGTCTTTAATTCTTTGAAGAGTTTAGTAATCCAATAAGGCATTTCTTTTCTTCTAGCTGCAGATAGTTTCTGTTTGCATTCTTCCCTCACAATGTTTCTGACTTCATTGCAAGATTCTTCTGGTTCCCAGCCAATTAACAGCTTTATTTTTTAACATTATTTTAAATTCTGCAAGGACATTCTTTAGGTTGTATTTCGGTACAGTGATTGATTGAGTGTTCTACTTTAGCTTTACTCTAATTTTTGATAATAGCAGTATTTGGTCTGTACCACAGTCTACTTCTTGTCTTCTTTTAGCAGAGAGAATCGAGCTTTTCCATCCTCTGATTTCAATTATGTAGTCAATCTGATTTTTTTTCCCAGTTGTCAGGGCATGTCCACGTGTAGAATCACCTCTTTGGTTGTCTAATGAATGAACTCGCAATGAGCAAATTTCTGTCTTCAGAAAATTCAGTTAGTTGCTCTCCTACATTTATTGATCCTAGGCTAAATTCTCCTACAGTGGTTCTGCTCTGTTTCCTCCTTTTGCATTCCAATCACCTATGATTGCCAAAATGTCCTGTTCTGATGTGTGATCAATTTCCTTCTGGGATCAAGTATGTAATCTTCCAGTTTCTTTCTTTTTTTGTCTTTGCAGTAGGAACATAAACTTGGATTATGGTTATATTGATGGGTTTTTCCTGAAATTGTATTGATATTACTCTGTCAGACTTTGTATTATATTCCTTGAGTTCTTTTGCTACCTCTCCCCATGTCCCTATTTATGTCATCCTATTTCTTCTTAAAAATTAATTTCCTAAGTAAATCACCTGACTGAATTTGTTCCATTCCTGTCCACTTTAGCTTGCTCAAGCTGAGTATCACTATGCTTATACCATCTATTTCCATTTTATAGCGCATAGCTTCCCTTGATTCATGCTTTTCACATGTTCCTATATCTTGTGCAGCTTTCATTCTTGAACACATCAGCAACTGAACTTCCTTTCAGCTTGAGTCCAATTGCATCATTAGCCACAGTGCTATTTGTAATTGTCATCTGTTCTTCCCCATTAGCTCACTGAGTGCCTTGCAACCTGGGAGTATTATCTTCTAGCCCTTTCTCCTCTTTCATTTTGGATTGTCTCATTTAGGTTTTTCAAGTTGAAAGGCTTCAAGATTGGATTACCTTTGCCACCTTCTTTTCAGTACCAATAAGCATTAAGTATGGTACCTCTGCTGTGGTCTCTGAGAGATCCTCTACCAGTGTCACCCCCATTATTGCTAACTGTTCAGTAGCTGTGTGGCTCTTCAACAAAAACTTGTCTGACATGAGAAACCTTACCAGCAGCTTTGCTAACACTGCAGTTCTAATACAGTCCAACCACCATGGAAAGATGGTGCCTTCATTCAAAATCAACAACAAAACTGGCATAACAGGATTAAGAAGAAACATACAAACATAGGATCTCCCAGTTAATTTGCAATCAATGTTGAGGCAAGTAGGGGATGAATGGAGCAAGAATGTGAAATTCAGTTCATTCTGGCTGGTATGCAGGTTATTGAAGAGTCTGAATTCTCTCTTTCATGCAAACCACACAGTTCCTTTTCACATGGCATTTTCCATGAGAAAGGGCCCCTCAAGTTTTGCGCAAATGTGAGGAGCAATCCACACAACGCACTCACATTTGCGAGATGCTTCAGGGCCTGGAAGGCACTGTTCACACACTTTTTCATTTTCAGCTTTAAGCCGAAAATGGTGCATGGTCACGCATCACTTCGGGGCTCTGCACGCACTTGCCATGCGTGCGGAGTCTTGGGAGCTAGGCCGATCACGCTTCCTGTCCCAGGCTGCACTGCAAAAGGAAGAGGCGGGGCTCTCGTGCTAGCAGGAAGCTTGTGCAGAGCTGAAGAAACCCGAACATGAGGGCCCCTCACAAGAGGCTGCTCACGTGAGCAGCACACCCCAGTGCCAAGAAAAGGTGAGTTGCGGTAAGGGTCACAGTCACACCATAAATATTAATTAATGAAATTAATTCATAGATTTTATGAACTAAACAGATTAATGGAGGATAATCTATCAACAGCTACAATGCCTAATTCCTACATGATGAGGGGGGAATGTGACTTTATAGATGTTGTTGAACTCTAGCTCTCACCACTCCGCACCAGTGATTCTGCTAGCTTGGGCTGTTGGGACTTGTTGTCCAACAATAGCTGGAGGGCTGCATAATACCAACTCTGGTGTGGAGTTAAGCGGTGAACACAAGATGGGGGAGATTACTGCTTTTACGTTCTATGAGACACTTTCCAAAAAGGCTCTTGGAAGGACACAGTAAGAAAAATGTCTCTGACTTATATCACTCTTTGAGCCACCCAGAAAGGCTTCACTAAATCCCATTTTTTTAAAACTAGTACAAATAAAAGATCTCCTTCATCACAAGTTCATATATTTCAAGCCAAATTAAATTCATTGAGCAGTATTCAGGAAGAGATGAATACAGAACTGGTAACTTTTGGCTCTATGCACAAAAGAAAGTCATGTGACAAGAAGCAAATGCATTAAGAGAACCTTGTAATCCTAGATTGATGTGCCTGGTTTTGTGTGCAATACTCTCAGACCCCAAACAGATGAGCTGGAAAGTAGCTCACTGTAAAGTGTATAGTCAGAATGAAGTTCAATTGTGTAGTATTGACGATTAACCTTGGAAAACAGTTGTTAGAATCCTAAAAGGATGCATTCACTTTCTGTCCTTAGCTTCAGTTCCACCATCTCACTAAAGCTGAAACCTTTCTCTCTTCAGACAAATGGGCTACACAGCATTGGATAAAAACGAACAATAACCTTTGTGTGCTGCCTGTGAAGCATAGCAGGATTAATTCTCTACAACATTCCTTCTGTATGGTGGAAACTTTTGCTTTTCTTTCACTGGAGAGTTGTAGTCAATAATGCCTTTGTAGCATGGCTAATACTCATGTGCAACTCATCAGCAGTGGTCAAAAATGTACACTAAGAATGCCTTTCCACCCGATGAGTAAGTCAGAATGTACTGGCCCAAATCTTACTGGTGACTAAAGTTTGCATAATTAGCCAATTACACATGCAGATGATACAACCTTAGGCCTCAGTGGTACCGCTACAGAAAGACTTGAGTACATTAAGTTGTTAGTGTCTGGGCCACCATTTTCTTTAATTCCATTGGTTTCAAGGCCAGATTTATTTATTGTATACCCTGCCTTTTCCCTGAATTTGGGACTTAAGACACTTAAGAATAAGAATTCAAACAGGTAAAGATATAGACACACTGAGCTACATTAAAACATAGGCCCTTTTCGCACGCGGTTTCTGTTGCGAGAGGGTCTCTTGAGCGTCGCATGAATGGGACTGTCGGTCTGTACGACACACTTCCAATTCATGTGACGCTCACAAGCCTAAAGCGGACCTTGCACAAATTTTTTTATTTTCAGCTGGAAGCTGAAAATACTGCACGGTCGCGCAATGCTCCCAGGGCCCTCGCACACTTACCTGTCGTGCAGTGCATCAGACGAGCTAGGTCGGTCGCGCTTCCTCTCCCAGCGCAGCCTACAGCTCCCAGGCTGCACTGCGGAAGGAAGGGGTGGGGCTCTAGTGCGACGGTCGCGCAACCAGGAAGCAAGCTGCAGGATAAAGGAGCAGGGAAGCTTCATCCTTCCTGCTGAGGATTTTTGCGCGAGACGCCCCCCCCCAGCCACGCAAACGGGTAATATGCAAAAAGGGCCATAGTCAATTAATTAATTAAAATATTTATATTTCAACCGAAACCACAGGATGTCAGGTTGGCAGACAAGTAAAAAACTTTAAGCAGTTTAAAGCAATTTAAAAAGTGAAAAATATACAATCAGACTAAAATAAATAGACTAAAAGCTTATGAAACAAAGAAGTCGGAAGATTTAAAACAGTTTTAAACTATGTATATTTTAGAAATAAATCAATGAGACCACAAACACTTTAACAGAAAATTGTACTTTTCTTGACACCAGAATCAGTATCAGAACCAACCAGCCCCCCATGGTGGAGGGAGGAGATTCTACAACTGGGTTGCCACAGTGGAGAAGTCCCTCTTCCATGCCACCACAGTGTATTGTTCACACTCTGTTATAAGGCAGCCCATCACAGGTTCCTCTTGGCAAGATTTGTTCAGAGTGAGTTTGTTTTTGGTCTCCTTTGAAGTTGAGAGAGAATGACTTGCCCAAGGTCACCCAGTGGGTTTCCATGGCAGAGTCCTCATCTCCAGAGTCATAGGGACTTTCTGCACTATGTTATAGTGCTATTATTCTACTTTCAACATATTCTGCTTTCAACATCAATATCCTATGGAATCCTGTGGTTTGCAGTTTAGGGAGGAGTATTTAGAATTCTCAGCCAGAGAGCTCTTTGGCCTCAATAAACTACAAACCGCAGAATTCTACAGACTGTTGAAAGTGGAATAATAGCAGTATAACAGTGTAGTGTATGAAGGGCCCTAGTCTCCAACACTCAAACCACTACAACACACTAGTGAAGCATAGGCCATTTCCACACTACATTCTTATAGCGCAATTATTCCACTTTCAACATCCTATGGAATCCTGAGGTTTGCAGTTGCCACTTGGCCCTTCCCTAAACTGCAAACCCCAGGATTCCATAGGATGTTGAAAGCGGAATAATTGTGCTTTAAGAGTATAGTATGGAAATGCCCATAAAATAGCTCCTGCTCAGCAGATCTTAGTCTATGGGCAGACATACATAGCGAAAGGTATTGCTTCAAGTATGGAGTTCCCAAAGTATTTAGGGCTTCGAATGACATCACAAGTACTCATAATTCACTCAGGATTACAACGTTAAGGCACAACTGAATTAAAATCAATTTAAAAGTATATATTTACTGTATCTCTCAAAGAGTTCCTTGTTAATCAGAACTACCCACTTACTGAGGTTCAGTCCTAGCAGACAGGATCTGTTTAAGGATCTGTGTAAGTTACAGCTATTTCCACTAGACAACGGAGTTTTCCTTATCATTGCCATCCCATCCTGAATTAGTTATCCAGAAGATATAATTCTATTTTAATTTGTATTGAAATAATATTTCATCTCTGGCTGTAGATATCTTAAGACAGACTGCATATTTTTTGGTTTTGTAAAAAAATACAGAAATGTTGGGGTGAAGTGTTAAGCATGATGCAAGAAAGCACTGGGTATATCTTAACATGAACCCAAGATAATTCTACTATTAAAAAGAAATCTGAAGTGCAAGCAACATATTTAGAAGTGATTGTAATTCTTTTGGCTAGGGGAAAAAAGAGACTGTATTGCTAAATTATGGAAAAGGAATGAGGTACCTTTATTCAAAGACAAGTTGGAGAAAATACAGCCTGTGGTTGATTGGACTAAGTTAACATATAAGAGATGAGAACAACAATTGCAGAAGGAGAAAAGATTAATAAAGCAATGGGCATTCTTTGAAATTATTGGAATGAAAAGGTCACAAATACAGTTTATCCACATGCTTCAATGGCTGAATTATGATAACATTAGCTTTATGTTTTCTCCCTATAGCCTTCTGTCTCTTAAGTTTATACTTTAATTTTTCTTTATTTCTTTATTCAGAAAAGTTCCTTTATTTAAAAAGATTTCTTTCTTTCATTTTCTTCTCTTGTTGTTTCTTTTATTTTATTTTCTTTTCTTAGATTTTGAAGCAACTTTTCTAAGTTAAGAAATTGTTGAAAATACAGATAATAATGGAATCAACTATTAAGATGCTCTTTAATATTTCTTCTTTTGCTACAATGATAGAAATTAGTATAAAAGCAAAATTAATGGTGAAATAAAAAAATTCTTATTATAATGAAATATATGATAATAAGGAAAAGTTTTCTTAGCATTTTTTTTGAAAAAGCAATATTTCAATGCTACTGTTTCACACAACTATGTACACTGACTTGCAAATTTTTTCTGCTTCCAGTTGTTGCATGTTCCTAATACATTAAAGGTAGAACTCTGTATTCTTCTTTTAGATTCATACCTGATACCATGAACAATTAAGCTTTCCCCATTCTCTGAACAGCCTTTTAATTATTAACTTCAAGATGGAGAATGTGCACCAATATTCTCACATATTTAAAATTCATGTACTCATCCAGGAGGTCTCACATTCCATCTCTGATATCTCCAGTTAAAAGCCCCAGAAAGTGATGGAAGGAATTCCAGTAAAGATTCTGTGAAATCATTTCCAAATTCTAGGTCACATTTCTTTCTATACAGGCCAGTACTCTGACCTTCCCTAGAAGTAAACAACACAAGCTCTGCATCTTTAAATAAGTGGAAAACAACACGCCCTAGTACCTGCACTAATCTGCAAAGTAATATATAGGATCCCTTTGAATAACTAAAGTGAATGATTGTGGACAATGTTGAGTGAATCATTGCAGACTGGAAAAAGACACAGTATTTGCAACTGCCCAATCTCTCAACAAAAGAGACAGAAAACTCTGGCAATAGCACATACCTATATTCATATGGGAAATCCAAACCAGAAGAGCAGACACACAGAGTGACACTAGTGTTGCTCAGGAACAATGAATTAAATTGAAATTAACAAGGACAGTAGGAAATGTTAAGAAAGAGACAAATTTAGAAGCAACCTTATGTTAGGAATCAGAATGTTAAAAAGAAATTAAAAGGACTGTTTCCATTTTTTTTTTCTTTAAAAAGGAAGGTGAAGTGCATTAGTGACTGCAGCTGAACTCCAAGCAGGGAGATAAGTGAGAATAGGTCACAGTTTGTGAAAACCATTTGGGCATTGTTGCTCGTCCTTTCAGCCGGCAAATGAACCATACAGGGTTGACATCTATAATTGCAATGCATTGCTTTTCAACTCCGAACAGGTAGGCGCGGCTACTTCATGATGCCTTATTATATTTTTGACAATAGATGACATTTCTTGTACTTGACATATCCGACTGTTAAGTCACTGACAGCAGACTTACTGCAGATACTGTCTTGTATGGGTTTTTCGCCCCTGCTACCTCTAATTATTTTACTTCTTTAACCTTTCTATTCAACTTAGGCTTTTGCTGAAATCCTCACCCCCAGAGAAAAAATCTTTCAATATACTAAGAACTTATAAGTTCAGTGTGCAATTTAAGATTAACTCATCAGTGGTAAAGAAAGTAGGAAAATCAGCACCACAGTTCCAAACACTACTTAGATCCAGAGCCACAAAGATGGTCCCAAGAATGAAACCCAAAGTAGGCCTGGGAGTTCCCAAATGCTAAGTGAGAGGAGTTACACTTTGTCACACACAGGTTTCTCTAAAACTATACTGCTTAGCTACACTGCAGAATAAAGCTGTTAACAATCAAACCATCAACTAAAATACTTTAGAAGTACAATAGACTGAAGATCAACACTTACGAGGAAACTTCTTTGAGTGATGTTGTTGTTAATACTTATTAAGTCAATTCTGGGAATGAGAGACCACCAGCTTACAATGTTATCAACAGCCCTCGCACAGATCTTGAAAACTCAGGAACATAGCCTCCTTGATTGAGTCGACCCATATGTAATATGTTCTTCCTCTTTCTCTACTGCCTTCTAGCTTGCCAGATATTATATTTTCTAAAGAGTCATGTCTTCTCACGATATATCCAGAGCATAAAAGTCTCACTTTAGTAATCTTGGCTTCTAGCAATTTTTCAGGCAAGATTTGCTCCTGGACTCATTTATTTGTGCTTTTGGTATTTCATGGCATCCATAAAACACTTCTCCAGCACCACATCTGTGGGCTCATGGGCAAGATGCAATGCTCAAAAGAACCACCACACACACAGCAAAGATCTGGCAGATAAAAAAGGCCACAACTTTATTTTGGTTACAGTTGTAGACAGGGTTGGCACTTGCATAGGCCTGGATCCAGCCATCATACAACCTGCCTGTTGACTGATTGATCAGCGAAACAACTGGCTCAAAGTTGAAACCTGTGTCACAACCAGTGTGAAACCAGGTGGTCACTGTGTGTGCAGGGAGCATGTGCACCTTCTAGCAGTATGCAAGCCCATTACTACTTCTGCATCCTCTCAGATACCAAAGGGGGGAACACCATCTTTTCCTTGCCCAGAGGCACCAGAAACAGCATCCAAGTTCCCTGACCCATGCCAACTGCCAACTGCCACTCCCACCTTCTGCCAACCCTTCACAGCTGTAGCCAAGAACAAAGCACCCACCGCATTGTTGGCTGAGACTGTAAGTCTGCTAATGAACCACAGAATGGCCCTGGAGTCTTAGACCAACCCTACAAGTCCTTCTTCCCACCAAATCTACTGTGTCCTGCATTCCACTCTGCATCTTCACCACACACTCTATATGTCATTTGCAGAGCTTAGTCTCATGGCTACCTTCATGAAGACCGCATAACCTGCCAGCTAGTCATGGAAGGAACATTCAACTAGTGCCACCTTGCCCTACTTCTTTTTCTCTCCTTCTGGCACCCTCCCTTCATCCGCTTCTGGCTTGAGTAAAGAAAAGACATCCACATAGTATCCATTTAGGATATGCCTCTTGGTGCACCTGTCTAAGTTGATGTCCAGCAGGTCCTCAAGATTTCCAAAGTCATTGATTTGGGGAGGACCATACATGCTGCTGTAAGGCTCCACTTTGAGGGTCCCTGATATAAGTATGGTTTGGATGGGCACCATACCTAATTGGCATCATATGTAATTGGCAACGTATTTTATTGCCTCTGATATCAAATTCAAGCCCGAGAGGTGATGGAGAGGTCAAACTGAGTAAGGGAAAGAATTTGACTATAAATGTGAGAAGGATGGGTGAACTCGAAACTTCTTCCAGGTAAGACTGAGTCATTTGTCAGGCAAATACACACCATTCCTGTGGATAACAGGCTTAAATAAATGCTGGAATTTTCCAGGGAATCCAACTGTGAGGAGCCCACCAGGACATTGATTGACAGATATCCATCCTTTGTATATCTGGATTCTTTCCTCTGTCCTCACAGCACCCACAATAGACAGCTCTTATAACACCCATCATGTCTTTGTCAATCAAAGCACTAAGCCCATCAACAAGCGAAAGACTCATTCTCCACAACAGGTTCCCTTTGTCTTGCATCTGGAAACTTCACAGCCACAAGCCATTTTCAGGGTACAAATACCCCTGATTTCAGGATGCCCAGTGCAGTCTCTTGAAGGTCTACCCATCACTCTGCCGGTCTGGCTCCTGAATAAGAACTGCCCTTAGGTCCTACCTAAGCCAAAACACATTTCTGCTCTTCTGGACTGGTAATTATAAATCCCCCAATCCCTCAGCCTCTCTATAATTTTTCCTCCCTTTCTCTTTCAGCCAGCTTTTGTGTGAATGTGTGATTGTGTGTATCTTGTGTGCATGCATGAGTGAATTCCCCTCAATAAAACACATTTTTAGCTTGCTTCTGAATCTCTGACTGGTTCTTTTCCTGCGTGTGCCCATAAACACTGGTAGAAAAGATCTTGCTAAGTTGCCGCCCTCTAGCAGCCTCCTGATTTTGAGCTAATTAATTCCCCACTTTTTCAAGGAGGTATTTGGTATTGCAGGATGGCCCTTGTGGCACCTATGTTTTGGGGTAACACTCCCTTCACCCTCACATGTTGCACATGACCCCCTAGTCTGGGATCCCTTATCCTTCCTCTTGATGGCCCGGGCCGGGAGTCTCAGCACATGCACAGCTGTCCTCAAACACTTCTTCCTGTCCTGTTCCTCATCCATCAAGGACTCACTTGTTGATCTACTGTCTGAATCCTCATGGTTGCTGTGCCTCTTGTGCTTCCTGTCCTTGCCCTACCTCCACTATTTGTCCATCCTTTCTTAACTTGATGTGTCCTCTTCTTCTGAAGAGTGCCCTGAGATGCTTCTACTAGATGGTTATCTTTGGTGTCTCCTGGGCTTGCCCGCTGGGTGCTGCCACCTCTCTGCTACTGTATCCTCTGTGGACTGCCCTGCCATTCCCACCTGTGATCCCAGCTTGTCCACTTTCTCTACAAGCTTTTCCAGGATCTGCAACAGGCCTTGGAGTAGTGTTGCATTGCCCAAGTCTTGACCTTCTTTTGCCACCTGAGCATAATCATGACTAGTTGTTGGTGCCTTCTTCCTGGTGCTATTTCCAACCAAGATTCTTGGTGTGTGACCAGCTTGGTCCAGGACTCTGTGTTCTGTCTCAGATGCAGAGTTCCACACCTTCTTTGGTGGTATTCCAGCTCCCTATAATGCACACTGCCTAATAAGACAAAAGGGTATTAGCAGCTTGCAGAGTTATAAAGCAGCCAGGAGCTACCAAGTACTAATGAGGAGGGAGAGTGAAATAGACAGTGGCTGAAAGGGGGTGCCCCATGGGGACCAAGACCTACAAAACCTCACATTCTGGACCATGGATAGCCCCAAAGCAAGGGGGGAGTGGAAGCTTCCAGCAGAGTTGGGGAGGGGAGAAAGAATAGGAGCCCCCTTTTCAAGGAGCCTAGCAGTCCAGAGAGAGGTGTGAGGTGCCCAGGTTCCCCTAGGAATGATCTGGAAGAAGGGGATGGAAATGTCCCCCTTCATAGAGTGACCCAAAGGGAAGGAAGAAGGATTTTTCAGTGATTAGCTGAAAAATTAGCAGTGGTAGCTCTGAGAAGGGCTTTTTTTTTTTTTTAAAGTGATTCAGCTGCTGGACAAGGGAAGGCAGATGCCTTCAATGTCCTCTGCTCCTCTTGGCTGACACTCCCACTGCTCCACTGCCCACAGCTGCTCTGGTGTCTTCTGCTCCATCATTCCTGCTGCTCTGCTCACTGCTTCAAAGGGCTGAGCCTCTTCCTCTGGGTCCTCATCCAATAACGCTCTAAGATGAGGTGAGCACTTCCCTGCTGGAGACCAACTTAAATACCTCCTCTCCAGACCTGAAGGAAAACTGCCTCAGCTCTTGCCCAGAAAGGAGGCAGCCAATGAATTTAAGCTGGTGGTTCAAATTCATTGGCTGACAGAGCTTAGCCCTGCTCCCAGAAACACTGATCACATGACCTGTTGGGAAGGGGGAAGAGACACTGGTGATGTGGCCTGCACAGAAGGAGGAAAACATCGGCTACCACAGCAGTCCAAAGCAACATACACAAGCACCACCCCCCTGAGCCACACAACTGCTGCCTGGTAAGTCAGGAAGCTGAGTTTAAAATGAGTTGATTTTCTTGCCACAGTTTTCTTTACTATTCAGCCTTCACAATCATACATAGAAATTAGAAGTATGGTGGCAGGGACAGTTTGGCTTTGGTATTCAAATATATATAATTAAACTTAAGGATCTTGTCTAGTTCTGTCATAGCTGCCCTTCTAAGTCCTACTAAACTTCTGATTTCTTCAACTCCAGGCTTCAATCTGAGTAATGACAGAGACAAGCTATGGACAGTGTTTATTCCAACATCTTTATCAGCTGCTTAAAATTGTGTAAAGTATCCATGGTTATTATTTCACTTTCCTTAAGGTTCAACTTATCACTCTGTCTTTGCACTTTCTTCATTTTCTTCAACAGCTGTTACAAGTATTTGCTATTTTCTGCTAGTAACTTGGTGTCACCCGAATATCTGAAATTATTCATGTCCTTTCCACCAATTTTCACAACTCTTTCCTCTGAGTCTAATCCAGCTTTATGTATGATACATTCATGATACATGTTAAACAGATAAAGAGATAAAAGTCCTGCCTGGCCTCTCTTTCAATTGGAAACCATTCCATTTTTCCATATCCTGTCCTAATGGTGACCTCTTGTTCTGAATATAGGTTAGGACATCAGGACAGTCAAATGTTGTTGCACATCCATTTCCTTAAGAGCAATACATTGTTTTTTTCATAATCAACACAATCAAAGAATTTGCTATAATCTTTAGCTCATTCCTTTAATCAGTGTAGGTTTGCAGTATGAACCCTAGTTCCTCTTCCTTTTCTGATTGAAGCCTGGACTTCTGGTATTTGTTGTTCTGTAAAGAATAGAAGTCTTTACTGTAAAATTTTGAGCATCAGTTTGTTTGAATATGATATTAATGCTATAGTTCAGTGGTTACTGCCATTTTTGGTGCCCCATTCCTGGTAGATGGAATCTATATTAAGCATTTCCATTCTGTAGACCATTCTTTTGTTCTTCATATTTCTTAGCAGATTTTTGTTAGAATTTGTGTGGATTCTGTCTCTGTAGCTTAAAATGTTTCTATTGGTATTCCATCTGTCCTTGGTGATTTATTTCTCACAGGAGCTTTGAGGTTAGCTTCCACTTGATTTTCCAAAATTGTGAGTTATACTTCAAATGGTTTTCCCTTGAATGAAAATGTCATCCTTTTGTCTCTTTTATGTAGTTCTTTGGTATATAGTTATATAGTTCTTTTGATCATTTTTCTTTATTTCTTCTTGATCATACAGTGTTTCCCATCATTGCTCAAACAGTACCCCCAATTTTGATTTAATTTCCCCTTTGATTTCTTAGATCATGTGGAAAATGTAGTTTATTCTACCTTTTTAAAAATTTTCCATATCTCTCCACTGAACATTATAGTAGTTTTTTTTTTCTTTATGGGTCCAAGTTCCTGATCTGTTATATTCAGGATTCTGACCCTCATTCTGCCGTCTTCCCCCCCCTCCTTCTCTTCTGTTCTTAACTGTAAGAAAATCTACCATCCAGTTTTCTTTCTTTTGGACTGCAGATTGTGTCTGTTTGCATTCTTCTCTTACCATGTGCATTTGGCTTTAGTCCAGAGTTTATCTGGCTCATGGTCAATTAGGCTTAATGATTCAAAACTATTTTACATGGCCTTTAAATTCTACAGGGATGTTCCTTAGATTGTATTTTGGCACAATAATTGATATAGCATACTTCTTCAGCTTTACTCTAATTTTTGATATTAGCAATTCATGGTCTTTGTTACAATTTGTTCCTGGCCTTGTTTTTGCAGAGAGAATGGAGCTTCTCCATCTTCTGATTCCAATTACATAGTCTATCTGATGATCTATATTGGCCATCAAGCAATGTCCATGTATACAATCACCTCTTTAGTTGTCTGAAGAATATGTTTGTGATGACCAAGCTGTTGGCTTCACAACATTCAGCCAGTTGTTCTCCTCTTTCATTTCTTGCTCTTAGGCCAATTTCTCCTAGAAGCTTTGGTTCTGCTCTATTCTCTATTTTTGAGTCCCAGTTATCTATGATTACCAAGATGTCCTATTTTGGTATGTGACCAACTTCTTCCTGGACTCTAGCATAGAATCTTTTAGTTTCTTCCTCTTCAGCATCTGTAGCTCGATCATAAATATGGATTATGGTTATGCTGACGGATTTTCCCTTAAGTCTAATTGATATTATTCAGTCAGACTTTCTCCAATATCTCTTGACTACTTTTGCTATATCTCTGTTATCAATGCCACCTAATTTTGCTTTAGATTTTCATCTAAGTAGAACACTGTGACTACAAATGTCCCATTCCTGTCCACTTTAGTTCACTCAACCCAAATATTGCAAAATGTATACATTCCATTTCTTATTTCACAATGACTCATACTTCTCATACTCCACATTCCTCTAATATGTGTTACGCAGCTTCAGACTTTCCTTTCACCTCTGAGCACGTCAGCAACTGAACAGCCTTCCAGTTTTAGTCCCGTTGCATCATTAGAAACAGTGCTACTCGTCCTCTGTTCTTCCCCAGCAGCTAGTTGAGGCCTTCTGACTTGTGAGTCTCATCTTCTGGCACTATCTCTTATTTCATTTTTCTTTGACTCATCATAGTGTTTTCATGGTTAAAAAAAAATGAAAAACATTTACCAGTGCCACCTTCTATGCAGTACTAACAAATGTTAGCTATGAAGCCACTGAAATTGTCTCAGAAAAATCTTCTGCCAGTGTCACCTCCCACTACTACTGCTCATTAGAAACTGTTTGACATTTTTATTCTGGATTCTCATCAAAAGTGTGTTTGATGTGGGAGACTCTATCAGCAATAGTGCTACTACCAGTATAACCTCTTGGCTCAGAGGACCATGCAATCCCACCACACAGAAGACTAGTTCTATGGTTATGATACCTATTTAAATACAATTGGCACAGACACTTCCTTTATATGAGTGCCAAGTTGAAATGTGTCTTTCTATCACAGTCTTTTGGATCTAATGATTTTATTCAATTTGTATATGGTTTTAACCATTTTGACTTGTTTAATTTGTTATTTTAATATGTTTTTAAACAGTGTTTTTTAATACTTTATATTTTAAAAGAGGTGAATATAGATATATCACTATATATTAAATATATAAATAAAATAAGTAAATATCCTAAGTCCTCAAAAGCAACAATAGTCCTGTTGAAATCCTAAAGGTCTCCCTAGAAACTAGATGCAGACATTTGGACTTCTTTCTCTGCTTGTGATGAAATTCAAGGTGACTGATGCCGGTTCTGCTTTCTGTTAGCAGTTATACAGTGATAGTTGTAGGTACAGGGTGTATTGGACAAGGTGGTCCCCATTTAGAAAAAGCAAGCATGCAAACTGGGAATTTTTAGTTTTAGGCATAAAAGTTCAATTGGGGTTCAAGCATTAATTAAGATCAATGACAAGAGCACAAGCTATAAGTAAGAAGGAAGTGCAGAAATGAAATGAACAGTAGATCCTAAATCCTATTTTTAGTCCTGACTAGAGTAAAACCATTAAATTAATCAGATTTACCTACATTTTGATTTTCCGTTTAACAATTGATATAGTGTGTATACTTTAACTAACAGGATTCTGGCCTACAGTTCAAAGAGACTTTGCAGGTCAAACAACAATGAGCTGGGAAAGTCCTTTTCTCCTTTATATTTTTCCTGCACAAGAATAGCCAGTGGCAATCAAAGTGGATGCAGCCAGGGCAAATTTGGAAAGATGTATAAAGGCTTCAGGTGGGCTTTACAGATGGTGCAGCGGCCAGGTATTGTTGAAATATTTCCCTATTTTTCAAACAATGGGACAGAAGTGTAGATAATAATTCATTTTGTTATAATTATGCAAAAAATAAAAACCATTATAATGTCATTGAAATAATCAAATTTTTCTGTGCTGGGTGAAATTACAAGAAGTTTTGCACCTTTTTAAAAAAAATTGTATTGTGCAAAATGTCTCAAAAATTGTGCAAAATATCTCAAAGGGGGGGAAGGCATGCTGGTTAACCATTTTTTTTCACATGTTCGTTGTGAGGGTGAGCAAAAACTGAGTATTTTTTTATTCCTACAACAGAATAAAGCCATAGAAGTTCTAAGACAGAGAATTTTCATGAGGTTAAGGAAGCCCATTGCCCTTTTGACAATTTAATATATACTACCTACCATGCAAGGACTGGTCTGGAATTTTGCAAATCAGTTAAGACTGTTTTTCTGTGGTTCCAAGAAGCAAATGCTGAATTAAAAACATTGTGTATTGAAAAGCTTGGCAATGAATCTTCCACTGGATAGTACATGTTGAATCAATAAAGCAAGTTTCTATTTGCACTGAATCACCCACATTTCAATAGAATGGGTTCCTGAAATGGACTTTCCCTCCCCCAGTGCCTTCCTCCTATTAAAATAAACCTGAATCAATGTTACTTACTTCTAACATGCACGCAAATCCAAAAAACAGAGAAAAAGGTTTGTTTGCATCAAATCAAATTCCAACTTGTCAACTCTTGATTGTTTCCAAAAAAAGAACCACTGAAAAAGGATGTTACATATTTGTCGTTATCAGCTTATCCCAGCCAAGAGTAGAATGTTCACAAATCTTTCCAAATATAAATAAAATGCAAGGAAAAGAATTATGTATTTATTTATTTTATGAAGCAATATGCTTCTCTTCCAGGTAAATATTTACAGGACAGTTTATGCTGAAAACAAAGAAGCAAAATATAATAATCATGGAAACAAAAGAAAAAGAGTAGCAAAAACTGATTAAGACTGCAATCTTATCCATGCTTACTTGAGAGTAACAACTTAGTGGGACTTGCTTCTGACTAGATATATACAGAATTGTGTTCTAACCTCTCACAGTATTAAGAAACTATCCTCCAGAATTACACTGGTGTAAGAGAACAGAAGCCTTACATTTCAAACCTCTGCAATGACTCAGAAATGAGACCAATTGTGTTCAGCAGGACATACTCCCAGGACAGCAGACAGAAAATCAGAAATTAGACTGGCTTCTTCACTGTTTTAAGAAATATACCTTCCATCTGACAGCATTCAAGTGAATTGGATGATCTTTTCCCCCATAACTTGTTGACTTCCTTTCATTCTTGTGTTTATTTCATTGGAACCTAAAATGGTTGGCAGAAGAACCTAGATTAGGATGCAAAATGAATGTCAGAGTCAACATAGTTTGTGTTGTTTCTAAAGTACTCCAGGTCCAAGTTGCAGCATTTTCAGTTATTTGGTCTTATGCATTTCTAAAAGTGTTCTGAAGAGAGAGCCCCAACAAGTGGATATAGTAGAAGAATCACAAAATCTACACTCATCTGTTTGTAGAGTTTCAAAACTCCAAATTCATTCTATCCATGATAAAAAGAAATTTTTGATTTGGGAATTTTTTTATCTGAACATCTGAACATACATATTTATACCATCCAGATTCAATAGCTGCAGTTATGCCCAACAAGGAGAAGACCATGTCATACCTGTGTGCTGCATGAAAAGCCTCTCAGGGGGAAAAAGAATAGGAAAACCCTAATTTATGACTTACATGATTGAATATGTGGTCATTCAAGTCTAAACTTTTAATTTATTAAGCACTCAGGGTCCCAGCCCATATAGA
This sequence comes from Ctenosaura bakeri, assembly GCA_948474755.1. NCBI lineage: Eukaryota > Metazoa > Chordata > Lepidosauria > Squamata > Iguanidae > Ctenosaura > Ctenosaura bakeri. The sequence goes on along the minus strand of CAOLHI010000629.1, from coordinate 130,614 downwards.
CAAAATCTGTCAGTTTCGGTATTTTTTTGCCATATCCCCCATCTCACTTTCTTTCTATCCCATATATGAGTGAACGATGGAACTGTGGCAAACTGTGAATAAAAATGAACTGAAATAAATTTCTCATACTTTCTTATTGAGGAACATCTCTATTCAGGGGTATTACTTTTAGCAGAATTGGGTGATTTTGTAAAGCAGCCTATTTGGGAGATGTGGAAAGTTTTTTCCAAGTAAGTTGTAATGAATGATTAATTGGTTTGCAGTATATCTGACCCTTGACTTGAAATAGTTTTGCTTTTGTTTTGAATAGCTTGAATCAGCAGACCAGGCTTCTGAAAAGATGTTGTCTGTGTTCCCAAATAATTTTTGGGCTTTAGCTGGTGATTTTTTCCCTACCCAGAAATCCCAGTTCATTGCCTTAAAGGCTCATAAGAGTCTGTCTTGGAGATACAAGTCTGTATAAGTTGTAGAATTTGTGCTAGCATGCACAACAATCAAATGACCATGTACAGAACTGGGAATAGCTTGATGGAGCTTTTTAAGTCACACCAGCCTTTTAACAGCTTCTTGTTTGCATACCTTGGCATCTTATCCCTCATATAACACAGAGTGCCTTTGTCAATGACATTTCCATGCTATAAAATCTAATGCAGTGGTTCTCAAATATCACTTTTAAAAGTACCTTCCAGGATTAATGATACAATCCATCAGTTCCACTGATACATGTACCAAATGTCAGAAAGGCCATTATGCTATGGATGTGAAGGAAACAAGACCCACACTGGCTATTCCAATGACAGTTTTGTGGGTACCTTTCCCTCTGGATGTCGTTGTTCTAAGTTAGTGCTGTCCAAGCTGTCTCCCAAAGACCTAAATCCAATTTTTAGTTCCAATTATCAGAGAAGACCCATGAACCAATGGAAATTTGGTAGCTTAACACTTACATTCCATTGTTTCAAAGAATCTACTCCATTTGAAACTAACTGTTGGATTTAGAGTCCTGGCCTTCTTTGTCAGGGCTTCCTCAACAAGGAGGTCAGTTAAACCAAACCAGTTTCCTTAAAGGGGAGCTTGCCTATATCCATCTGGCCCAATGATTATGTCAGGTGAAACAACCAGAGGTAGCAGATGGGGGAGGGCATTATCCACAGTACCCCAGCAAACCATCCTGAGCCCACTGGCTATTCTTCTCTGTTGGTTGGTGGATGAAAACAGAGTAAAAAATGAATGGGGGTCATGTCTTTTCTACCTCTACCAACTCCTTCTCTCTTTTCCCCTTCATCTTTACACAGCAGGCTACTTGGGGAGGAAAGTCTGAACTAATCATTTGAACAGAATGTTCCAAATTAAGTCAAAAAAGCCACATGAAATTAGTTCTAAGAACCGTGTGTGACCCTGAAGACTTCAGGTTGCTATCTAACATATTGCCTTGCCTGGCAGCATGTAGAAGTCTATCATTGTCATCATCAACATCATTACAGTCTTCATCATCATCATCATCATCATCATCAAACACTGAATAGGTATAGATACATCAAGTTGTCCTACATTTCTGTACTTAATGTATCTTATTTTTTTTTGTTTTTATTTCTCCATTGCCCCAAGAATTCTTTACATATTCTGAAAAAGTAATCCAAATAAAACACTTTGTTTCATTTAAGTCTTTTCTCCTTCAGAGTTTTCCAAAATTCTCCCTGTTCTTTCTTCCAATGCTCTGCTGAGGAATGTCTTGTTCTTGTTTCATTCACACACCCAGTCTAGAGGTTCCAGTCATTCAAAGTGCTTTATACACATAACTTGGTTGTAATCCTGTAAGGTAAGTGGAAATAAGAAGTCTTAGGTTGACGTGCTGGAGACAGAATAAGAATGAGAAAAGGGGAGAAGGAAACTGATCTGTCAAAGGTAAAGGTAAGATTCAAATCTTCCATGATCCCCTCTGTTAAACCAGCTTTCTAAACGTCCTGTTAACATTTCACTCAAAAAAAACTTTAAAAACCATGTGCAAAACAAAGAGAACTCTGTATGATATCTGGGGAATGTGTGGTTCTCTAGATGTGGCTGGCCCACAATGTCCATCAGCTGTAATCTGCAAAGCCCATGACAGATGTTATGGGACAACAAGTAGTGGGACAACAGTTGAACAATATCTTGATGAGCCATTTCTTTCTCAGACCTGCTAGGAAATAGTTACAACAAAAAGAGACCAAAAAGCCAGATAAATAGAGCCTGGGATCAGAAAACAGACACAGTTCCTGAGAAATGAGGAGAATTGGAGAATATGCCTTAGGGCAACCTGACATTATTGGCTTAACCATTGCCTGCTATTTTGTGCTTAGCAGCTTACCCACAAAACACTCCAAAAGACTGTATAATAAGGTATTATCTGAATGTTTGCCACCAAATTATAACAAGCTTTTCACAGCAGTGAGGAAAGAAAACCTGTGGATTTTGAAAGTACAGCACCAGGAGGCAACGGTATTCACCCGGCATGGGATTTGCTTGATCAATTCCTAGCTGTTGAACACCTCTTGCCAAGGTTACCTGAATGAAACACCCGACCAGTGAGATTTGCAACATCTTGCCTGTGCTACCAGTTGCACCTGAACTAGATCTTATATTTTCTTTTTCTTACCCAGCAGGTTTCTTCTTAGTATATTAATAGAACGAATGTTTCCTGTACCTTGTCTATTGTACACAGCAATACTGATCTAAATTGCCATCAATCGACAATTAAAACACAGTGAACCTGCAAGATCAGCTTACTGTCATCTTCACATTGTGGAAAGATCTATGTTTTGTGCCCCGTCAGCACTTTGCTAATTAATGGCATTCTGACTATTCTGCAAAACCAAATTGATGGTTTTGTTTGCAAAGCTTTGGGGAAATCTGACTGTCATGTAAATAAGGGTTTCAGAATGGCAGATTTTCACTGGAACCTATATTTCCAACATTTTGAGCAGAATCAAGGAGATCATGGAAGTATCTTATTACAAATAACTAGTAATCTGTAATCTAGCAATAGGTTCACCTTGGCATTGCCACAATTTGGAAATGACTTGAAGGCACACAAAAACAAATTTAGATTATCAGCCATTTTTTTCCAACAGGAAAGAATTGCATGTGATTGCAATAAGTCAGCAAAAGATAACTTCATTCTTTTCATGCAATAGCTGTATTTCCTAAGTTCTTTTTACAGTCTTTTTTTTTATAGTAAGAGGTGCGCCCTCACTAAAAAAAACCATGTGGTTCAAGTGCTGCCTTGTGCTGCACCTCTTGTTTCTGCCTTAGGCTCTGAGACAACATTGAAAGGATGACAAGGTCAACAGGAAAAGGATGTATTGTACCACAAGCCTGGTGTGCTTTGTATGACAGGCTTCTACCATACATTTTTAGGGTAACCATTTTACTTACTTTTAAGAAACAGGAAACCACTACTTTTTAAATTGCAACTATAAAACTTCCTATTTTGGGGCTTGGTAATATAGCCAAAATCAATGACTTTTTAAAAGTTATTTTGCAGGTGTGGACTAAGGGCCCCTTAAAGAGCTTCCTTCTCAGCTGAATTCCTGGAAGAAGGAATCTTACTCTTGGAGGAATTCTAGCTCATGTTTTTGAATGTGTTGTAACTCAGAGGGACACTATACATGCCATCTAATAAGCATCATTTTTAGTTCTTTCTAAAATTCCAAACAGTAGCTTTTAGAGTATCTCAGTGGTGTGGCAGCAATGGCGTGACCAGCATGGAGGGGACATTTATTCCTTGCTTCCCCAACCATGGTTCTAACAGAAATGCTTCTCTGAAAGCTGCCTTGGATCCCATGCCAAGAGAAAGGTGAGATATACATTCAGGAAATAATAAAGAAAGAAATAAGCTTCTTGAAGATTTAAAGGAAAGGTTCCCGTTATAAAATGAAGCAAACAGCAGCTTCATAACACTGATCTTTATCATCTCAACAGGCTGCCCTATGAAATAAGAAGAAAAGTTATTTCACCAGCCCAGCAGAAAGACCATGTCCCTGAAGTATCCTCCCTCAACACTCACCAACATCAATCATTCCATCAGGCTGCAAAGAGGGTATTAATTAGAATCATTTGATTGCAGAGTTGGAAGAGACCGCAAGGGCCATCAAGTCCAACCCCCTGCCATGCAGGAAATACACCATCATGAGCAAATATACCACCTTTCTCCTTTTTACAAGGTCCAAGGTGGCTTTGTTATTGTTGTTGCCTTCAAGTCATCTCCAAATTAGTGTCATTCTCTGCTTCCAAAGCATGGACTCTGACTCAGGGTCTCTACTAGAGGGCATGCCAGAGGCTGAAATAGAAGGCATGCCAGGGCCTTCCATACAAAGAGAGGTTACGGTACCGGAAACAGAACAGGGGATGGTGCCAATTCCAACAGAGAGTCCTGTCTCTTCAGATACAGAAGAACACTTACCTAGACCCAGCTTCACACAGCACAGGCAGCAAAGAGAGATCCAGCATCACTCTCTCAGACTTTATAACTGGCAATATCAAGGCACAGCTGCACTAGGCTTTGGGTCTATTTAGCTGGCATCCTTCCCCTCCAGGAGTTGTCAGAGCTTATCTGACCTTCTACCTTGCTGGATGCCTTGAGAAATGCTTGGATTGACCTTGGACATTCCCTTTCTGTGAAACCCTGCTGGACTTTGTTTATGTGGGACTTACTTTATGACTCTTTGCTTACTGCCTGGAAGTAAGTAACAAGCTGGGAGATATTCAGTTTGTTTTGTTTGATTTATCAGCTGTGCCAGTACTGAGATAGGATAATTAGGACAACATCAAGGTGAATCTATCAGAAGGTTTCCTTGGCAAGGTTTTGTTCAGAGGGGCTTTGCCTTTGCCTTCCTCTAAGAATGAGAGGGCCTGACTTGCCTAAAGTCACCCAGTGGGTTTCGATGGCTGGACAGGGATCAAACCCTTGCCTCCAGTGTCATAGCCCAACACTGAAAACATTCATTACACTGGCTCTCCCAAGGTGGCTTACAACCAATTAAAAATGATGCAGCTAAACAATTATTTGTATATAAATTATTGTGTATAAGAATTACATATTTTTTTAAAAAAACAGATTTTTAAATCATAGTAAGAAAATATAAAAGGACAACCCTACTAAAAGTCCTTTTGCCACATGAATTATGATCCAAAGGTCTATCCAAATAAAAGGCCTACCTGCTTGTGGAAGAATAGGAAGGAGGCCAACAGGACATCCCAGAGGAGGGAATTCCACAGCCTGGGAACAACCACAGCAAAGGTCTTCTCCTGTGTCTTCAATAAACATGCCTCTGATGGTGCTATGACCTAGACAAAGACTTTCTTAAAACTTGGCCAGATACATAAAAGGAGATAATGGTCTTTCAGCACTTTGATTTGTACTTGGAAAAGGAACAGTAGTCAGTGCAGCTGTTTCAACATTACATCTCACCACCCCAGTCAACAGCCTGGCCATGGCATTTTGTGCTTGCTGAAATTTCTGAACAGTTGTCAAAGGAAGCCCCACATAGAGTGTGTTACAGTAGTCCAACCTAGATGTAATAAAGATATGTGTTACCTTGGCCTGATCTGAAATATCAAAGAATGGGCAAAGCTCCACATTAATTTTAACTGTGCAAATGCATTCTTGGCCACTGCTGAAGCCTGGACATCCAAGCTGAAATATGACTTTAGAAGTATACCCAAGCTGCCAACCTGACATGTCAGGGAGAGTGCAACCGCATCCAGCACAGGCTGAATCCCTACATCCTGATCTGCCTTCTGACTGACCCACAGCACCACTGTTTAATCTGGATTCATCTTCAATTGGTTTGCTCTCATCTTGTCCATTACTGACAGTAGACATGGTTTAACATCAAGACAGTTTCCTTGGAGTTAGATGGAAAGGAAAGACAGACTTTGGCGATATCAGCATACTGATGACACCCAGTTCTAAAACTCCAGGTAATCCATCCCAGTGGTTTCTTATAGAAGTTAAGCAGCATGGACAACAAAATCTATTGGAGCTGGAGGGTAGAACAGGAATCTACAGGCACTACCTTCTGAGCTCTATCCTCAAAAAATGATTGGGATGACTGTAGAAAAATGCCCCCAAGTCCCATCTCAGGCAGGCAGCCCAGAAGTATAGTATGGTCAATGGTATGAAAGGTCCAGCACAAGCAACAGGAACACATCTCTGCTGCCCAGTTCCCTGTGTAGAATCATCCCCCAAGGTGACCAAGACTGTCTCTATTCCATAGTCTAGCCTGAAGCCAAACTGAAATGGATCTAGATAATCCATTTCATCCAGTAACCCCTGGAGTGCGAAGCCACCATGTAAGGCCTTTTTGCTACACACTACACCTGTTACTCCTTTGAAAATTGTGTCATTCAATGTTAAATTATGAGGATTTTCCCCTCACTATTGCACAAGCAAGCTGGAAATTACATTTAAATAGTTTGTGATATGGCACCAGTTTCTGAGTCTGTTTTTAAGAACTAATTAGGAACACAGTTATCTTGTAGCTAATTTGTTTTCTATAATTAGCATAGGTGTGTCATGACTGTTCGAGATGTATTAATATTGGATTTATTCCAAGAAAGAATAGCAGTTTCTTCTTTTTTTTCCCCTCAAGGGTATGACTCTGTTTTCCTAGGTTCCTGTGGTTTTTGAGAATTGTGTCAATGTATGTGTCAATTGCATTCATTTTTCTACAGGAACTTGGTTATCTCCCTGTGCCGAAAGGAAAAAAAAAGTTTTTACAAATAGTAAAGATCTAATTGTGTTCTATAACTACTTCCATCCTATGGAATCCTGGAAAGTGGAATATTAGAGCTATAACAGTCTAGTGCAGAAATGGCCCCGACTGCCTTGTGGTAAGAAAGTAGGCTGATTAAAGTATATAGGTATCTGAGAGGCAAAAGCAGACCAACATCCATCTCAAACTACACTACTATAGCACTGTATTCCAATTCAATTGTCACGGCAACAGCCTATGGAATTATGAGATTTGCTGTTTAGGGAGGGATATTTCAAATTCTCAGACCAAGAGCTGTTGGGCCTCACTAAACTACAAATCCTAGAATTCCACAGAATTTCCACAGAATTTATCACTTGGCATTTTGTTCATGCCCCTAGCCCAGCTTTTAGGGAATATGCCTGTTGCCAAGTTATCTAAACAAGAAACTCCACAAGCCTATTGGACACTACGCTTAGTCAATGGAGTTTGTTTCCTCTTTTTCCTTTCCCCTCAAAAGTACATATGAATGAATGCATTGCTCTGCTTTGCTCAGCCTAAGGAAATATTAGCATCCTTCAGTATATCCCTGTCATCCATTCAGGGAGCAACAATAATGACACACAGACAATACAATACTACATGACAATTCCAGGTGAGAAGCCAAGGATATGTGCGGTGGAGTGTAAATGTCAAATCCCATATATTAAGTAAAGATATGACTAGCAGCCCTCAGGGAAGAATCTGTTTGCACAAATGAGGTGTAGAAGTGTCAGGTACAGTGTAGGGACTAGAAAGATGGCAATCTATCCGTGAATTCTTCTCCCAATGAACAAAAAAGAATCCTACTGAAAATGAATAACAATAACAACTACTATGGCAACAACAGCAATAACAACAGTGGTGATGTACATTCTGTAGAGCAATAAAACAATGTCATGGATAAAAGAAATAGATTGCCCCAGTCATAACTAGTACAGATTAGTTTTCTACAGGAACTTGGTTATCTCCCTGTGCCAAAAGGAAAAAAAAAGTTTTTACAAATAGTAAGGATCTAATTGTGTTCTAGAACTACTTCCATCCTATGGAAGTACACTACACTAAAATTCTGATACTTCTCTCACTCTGAAAAGGCTAGGAAGTATGAAACATATACTGGATTCAGAGCTTTTTGTTTTTCTAGAGGACGAAGATTTGGTTAGTTTATATCACAATGCGTAGAGGTCAAATTTGTTATACATCGCAGTAACAAAAGGGATACTCCTCCAGTCTAGTGACCTACCGGCATGATTTGGTTTAAGGTATGTGGGGTTTGAAGCACTTAAATATGTTTTAAAGATATGCCTACAACTTTGAACTGGGGGATTACTGAGGATTTTGGTTCAATTCATTCTTGGTAAAAATTTAGTAACATTTGCTTATTCTTTGGGATGAAAAAGAATTTGAGGTTGGTTGGTTGGTTTTTAAAAGACTACTGGAGAAACTGAAGATTGCAGGTTACCTCCCATCCAGGCTAATCCAGATCTTTAACAGTTAAATTTTGAGAATACTTGACTAGTAAATATCTGGGTTTGAATCATATAAGTATAGAATCATAAAAATGGAGGGGGTCCTATGGGCCATCAGGTCTAACCCCTGCTTACTGTGGGATCTCCAGCTAAAGCATCCTTTCAGGTAGCTGTCTAGCTTCTTTTAGAGGACATCCAAAGAAGCTGACCCCACTTCTCTAGGCAACTGGTTCAGTTCCAAATCACTCACACTGTTACTTCTCAGTTCTAATTAAGGATTGGACAAATCCAGAATTTTCCAAATCCAGATCTGAATCCCTGGAAGGTTCTGGGAATCCACGAATCTCATGAATCTCAAAGCTTTCAAATCCTTTTTTTAAAAAACGGTTTAAAAAGCAAGGGAAAGAAGGATAATCCTGGGCAAGACACACTCTCTCAGCCTTAGCAAAAGCCTAGGCAAAGGCAAACCTGCCTCTGAAGAAATCTGGCCAAGACGATTGTCATAGTTGTGCCTCAGGATCTCCCCAGATTGAAAATGTCATGAAGGCCCTTTGTACACAGGCAGGAAAATATAGATTAATCCCACATTTTCCTGCCTGTGTAAACATCTCCACTACGGTAGAGAGATAATCCAGGTCAAAACTGGCTTTTCTTTGCATAACTCCTTCTGGCATCCTGGGGTTTGTAGTTTGATGATGCACCAACACACTTTGGCAAAGAAGGCTGTGACACCTTGTAAAACTAGAAACCCCCAAATTGTGTCTGAAAGAGGTTTGCAAGTGAGCTATGAAAAGGAATGTTTCATCTGTCCTTGAAATCTCCAGCCTCTAGCTTCCAGTCAAGTGTTCAATTTAGATATCTTGAAATACAACCCTAGATGTAATTTGTGAAATTGTTAGCAAAGGCCATTATTTCTCCAAGGGAAAAATTCACCAACTTGCCATCTCCCCTTGTGTCTAGTCTCCCAAATTTTCAGGCATCCTGGTCTCCCAAGTTTCCAGGTGCCCTGGTCTCCTAGGTTTTCAGGTGTCCCAGTCTCCAACAAACTGTTTGGGTGGTGGATTCAAAAGATTCAGTTTGCCTATTTCGGTACAGGGATTCAGATTCCCGAATCTCGAATCCCTGCTGAGGATTCAAGAATTTGGTTGGCCCATCTCTAGTTCAAATGTTCAATCTACCCTCCTGTAATTTAAAATCATTAGACCTGGCCCTCCCCACTGGGACTACAGAGAACAGGACTTCCTGCCTTCTATCTGTCAGAGCCCTTCTGGTACTTGTGGGCATGCGATCCAACTTGTCCATATCCTTCTGAAAATGAGGTACCCAGATCTGAATCAGTACTTCAGATGAGGCCTGGTAAGTACAGGGTATAATGGGGCTATTGCTATTGTTGTTCTGTGCCTTCAAGTCTTTTCTGACTTATGACAACCCTACTGCAAGCCTGTCACAGGATTTTCTGGGTCTGAGAGTGTGTGTTGCACCCAAGATCATCCAGTGGGTTTCCATGGCCAAGTGGGACATCAAAATCTGGTCTCCAGGGTTGTAGTCCAATGCTCAGACCTCTATCCCATTCTAGGGGTGTTACTTCCCTCAAAATTGGAAACAATACTGCTGTTAATGTAGGCTAAGATAACCTTTGCCTTCTTCATTGCAACATCACACTACTGACTCATGTTCAACTCATGATCAAGTTATGTTTATAAACTCCCTGGAGCAGGTTTTGGAAGGAACAGAGGGCTACAGCAGGAGGGGAAAAGAATTAAATTTTTGTGCTTTTTGGCAATGATATGCTAGTACACAGATGAATTTTGACCTGTCTATTCAACCATGTCAGTGCTGAATTAATACTCCCAGTTTACTTTTCTCCAATGTTACTCATCACTCTACAATAGTTAAGTACAATATGTCCTCACCTTGATAAGAATGTCTATTGTGTTCAGGTATATGCAAATAGAGAGGGAGGGATTCTATAATCTTTTTTTTTTTTTCAAAAAGAAAAACAGAAGAAAAATTCTTCTTTCTTCTTTTTTTAAGGGAGAATGCAACTTTCTTCATAAACAGATTAAAAGTTTCTTTTTGATGAATGTGGTAGAAAGCAAAACTAAAATAATTTCCCATTTGTGTTTTCAATGACACAGACATCTAAGAAGTGGCAGTAGGAAACTGGAAAGCAGGAAGAAAGTGCATAGGAAGAACTAGAGATTAGCATACAGCTTCTCGGAAAACATGCTTGTTTTTAAAATTAAATCCTCCCAGGCCAGATAATAGGTTTCTAATGGCCTAATTAGTTTTACAGACTTTTTTTTATCAAATGTAGAGAGCCTAGTAGCAAATTATTGCCCTTCAGTGTTGGGAAAGAGTGATTGTCAGAAAACCAAAGCAGAGTCACTCAGACTGACAGCTTACTTGAGTTATTGTAATGGTTCAAGCTGTGAGATATACCCTGGATGTGAATTACACCTTAATAGCTAGTGAGAAAAAGAACCTTTAAAACTGGGTTGTTGTAGTTAAGTACATTAGATACTGGTATTTTATCTCTAATCAGTGACATCCTATGATTATATATGACAAAATTGGAGTGTATGCTGCCACATTAAATTCATTTTGCTGCTCACAACAGTAACAGCTAATGAGAACAGTTTTTAAAAAAACAAAAACAAAACAAACCCCTCTGTTTTTCTCTTTAAAAATTTTTATCAAGAAGTCAGTCCCAAATAGACAGGGCAGTCCTGACTCTCTGAGCTGACATATTGCCTCATAGTAACCAAATGTGGAATACACATGTGGCAGTGAGAACACACAGGAAACCCCTACCTTTTGATGCCCCATTCTCTGACATGTTGCTCTTTTGATAGTTCCAAAGTAAGGCCAAGTTGCATTTATTCAATAGAGGTTCTGCTCTTTCATCAGTTCTTTTTCTCTAGAGAGGCTCTCTTGGTACCACTCACATGCACACACTGCTTGCAAGGTGAACTGAGGGGGGGTGGAGGTGCTAAGCCAGCTGAAAGATTACATGTGGCACATGCGGTCAGTCCAGAGTGGGTCTCCATAAGTCCTTCATGCTCCCTACAGTATAGTATATGGCATTTGCTTTACAACCTATTCTGTTTTCTGACAACACTCCAGTGCCTAATCTGTCACATAAGTATGGGAAACCTGTATCCTTTATGGAGAGTTCAAGGGGATTGGCTGAGACCGTGGTATCTATTATTGTAAGGAAAAAAAATGAGGATGAACTGTAGATCTTGCTTCAGGATTTTTATAGAAGTTTGTTTTCTTTACATCTATATATCTAGCTATCCAGATTGTGTGACAATTCTTGGAACCACTTCAGAAGCAGTGTTAGAGTAACCTCAAGCAGCTGAGACATTGGGCTTCCTGGCCTGGCCCCAGTCTGTGCATTAAGGGTGAGGACATTCATGATTTTGCAATAAACAAAAGCTTAAAAACCCCCAAATACTTTAAAGTCATTGGCCTAATATTTTCAGACTCACTGGTCCATTTCTTTTTAAGACAATAGCAAGGTAATTCCTTCATTAATGAACAAAAGTACAAAATATCTTTCAAAGAAAGTGTGAACCCATCCAGAACCGGTTGACACACCTCCAACCCGTGATTAGGGCTCTTAATAGTAAGCACCTCTGTCTTGTCTGGATTCAGTTTCAGTTTCAGATGAGCTGAGATTTAAAAGAGAGAAGTATACAAAATGGAAGAAGGGAAATCGCTAAACAAATAGCTAGTACTGGTAGTTGTAGTGGGAAAGTCAGGAAAGTTAAATCTACGAATGAGCTCAGGCTTGGTAGAGAAGTTAAAATGATTTTTTAAAAAGGGTAGGCTTTTGGCTATGTTTAGAGCAAGGGAATGAAAGGGGCACTGCATACAGAAGAAGGTGAGATGCTAAAAGGGACAGAGAGAAGGCAAAACTATTAAACATTTTATTTGCCAGAGTATTCTGTTACCCTGTTTACTGGGGGTCCTGGGAGGGACACCTAAATAACCTTACAATTATACGAGATGGGGGAAAAATTAGTCAAGAGCACCGGTTGGCACTACGAGAGGCAGGGCAACGCAGCAGGATCTTGTAACCCAATGTTTACAGGCTCAGGCCAAGTCAAGAAGCTAACTTTGTTGGGAATAATGAATGATCTTTATTAAATACAGGCACACAATGTAAGCAACACACACATACAGATAACTAAGGAAATAAAGGTGTGAGTATGATAGTGGGATTTTCAGAGGGATAGTAGGTTTGGGTGATACGAAACCTGTTCCTGAAGCCCGGAGAGAAGATAGAGAGCGATGCTGGGGTTCGATGTATCTCAGCACGTGGAGCTGAGGGGAAGCTCGCCAAGCAAAGCGGTAGCAAGGTGGTCTGGAACTCGGGAGCAATCCGAGAATGGTCTCAGAATCAGGGGTTTTTATAGAGGGAAATGTGACCGCAGGCTATGCCGTACTTGGGGAAAACAATGAGTTTTAGGAGCGGGACAAAGCTTTGGAAAGGTCAGAATTTAGCATGATTAAGTTAAGTCCAAATTGACAGAGAGTTAGCCAGTATGCAAATGCTGAGTGCTTGGCAGTTGAGTATTCAGCTTGCCAGGTTACCTGCTCGGGGCAGGGAGTTCTTTGTAAGAGAGTGTGCATACATAATGAGGGTGTTTGCAGAGAGGTCTCCTAAAGCAAGGATCTGGCTATTTCTGGCCTGTCTGGGTGGAGAAAGAAATGTTCAGCAATTAGTGGCCGAGCCTAGCTCTGTGCTTGTCCAGGGGCCTCACAAACACGTGGAGAGGGGTGGTGGAAGAGAGCCAAATCATTGATATCAAAATTATATCTAGGGGTATCTCCAAGGAGGTCTAAACTGCAGTAACAATTCTCCAAAAACAAAAACAGTGCTCTAACCAGAGCCCTTCTCTGGACTCTTTCTGCTTCCCTAGGGATAGGTCACTATTGCCAGAAGAGTGGACTGAACACATACAGACAGGGCATTCTCAGTCTAGCCATAGGTTGCCCATCCCTAACTTATGCACTCTGGACTTCATGCATTGCTATGAAGCTGTGGCCTCTTTTTCTAAGTCTGCCAATCTTGCAGTAGCAGCTCAATCTCACTCCAGTTCTGTGGTATCATGCAAAAGGGAGGGGGGCAATTTCTTCCCCCTATAGTTAAGAAGATAGTTATTATTTGACTGTCATATAGGCTTCCTTAAACGTTTATAGATTTCTTCCCCTGCTGGTTTAAATGAGCCAACATCATGCATAAACTGAAGTGGATCAGACAAGGAATCGTGATAGCTGATTTTTCCATGGATGGATAAAAATCTCTTGGCCTCATTTTCAATCATGTCTGCATGTATCAAAATGATTTCTAAAGTACATGCCACACAAATATAAGGTGGATGAACATCTTCAGTGGATTAGAAACATCTTCAGGTGGAAATTAAGCTACAATGTCACATTGCCAAGACAGTTGTGGAGTTCTACAGATAATAACAGGCTTTTTCTTTGAAGGAAAGCCATTGATGCATGATGAGGAGAAAACACATTTTAGTATGCAAGAGTCTGAAAGACAGAACTGTTAACAAGCCCAGGGAGTACCAGGGAGATAGAAAGTTTTACATGGTTTATGCACTGCTTTCTTAAATGGCTAAGCTGGCCATATTGGTAGGAGTGTGATGAACAAGGAGTAAACAAGCAGTTAGAATGTCACAATCCACACAGATTTAAAATATGAGTGTGAGAGCATGGAGCTGTGGCAGATGGTGTAAACACTGGGCAAACCACTGGGGATATAGACAAGGGAGGACAGGCGAGGGGTACAAATACAGGTTTTGTAGATACAGCTGCCACAGTTTGACTTGGTTTTGTTTTTCGGTCAAATCATCATTAAAGTATAAAAGAAAATAAACAAGGCCTTAGCTCATATGGACCTGAATCTTATTGTCAATTCCAACTAGAACAGACCCATTGAATCAACAGGATTTAGCTATGTGTTGATTCATTGTTCCAGCAATTGATTAAAATAACTGGTAAGATTCAGCTCATAATGCCGTACTTGACTAGTATACTCTCTGTTGCTGTGGTTATTCTACCTTTAACCCTTTTTGGTTACCTAGACCCATTTAACATATTTCTGCACTGGCATTAAAAGGAAAAAACTTTGCAGGACAGGTAAGCAGTTGTATTACTGGTACTGTTGAAGGTGATTGTGAGTCCCGTTCCAAGAATCTGTTGGAGAAGTTCTTCTTCTGCTGGAGAAATGGAGTGAAATGTCCCACAGGTATCTTTTACCCAAATGGGGACCTGATAGCTGTTTTTAAGAATTTGAAGGGCTGTCACAGTCATGATGGAACAAATTTGTTGGCTGCTGCAGCAGCAGCAGGAACTGAACCAAGGGGTTCAAATTACAGGAAAGGGGTGATTTTAATAAAGCACCGAGAAGAACTCAGAGGACCCACAGGCTGAACAGCAGGGCAATTCCCTGAACCATTTTGGAATAAGGTGTCACTTTAATCTTGATTCCTAAGTCATCAGGGATAGGAAGTGCTGTTTATCACTGTGACTGATTGGATGATGGAGGACTCTGAAGATTTTTAAACAGAGGCTAGATGATCATCTGTCAGACACATTTCAGCTGTGGATTTCCTGCATGATCCCAGACTGCACCACATTAACCTTGCATTGCTTTCCAATTTTTTTAAAAAAAATAATAATAAAAAGAGGACAGAGAATTTGAAAGGGACCATTTAAGTGTAAATCTAGAAAAAAACTCAAATTAAGGAAGACTGAAACCTTGGACAGACTAGAGCTATGGAGATGTAGATAAGTAACAGACATGGGGAAATTCACATTTAAAGTCAATAAAAAAACTGGAATCATGAGAAGTCCTGCCCATGTGCTAATGCTGGATCTTGGTCTTATGGAGTAAGAAGAGGAAGGATGGAGGAAGCCAGAGGTGGATGGAGCATCCACAGAGTTGGCTAGGAGTTTCCAGCATGTATGTCTGTGCCATTCAACTACCAGCACTGCTTTTGAAGAAGAAAAGCTTTGCTGTACTAATGAATCAGTGGGACAAGGAGATTTAAGATGATTCATCATATAAATCTAAAATAAATTTGAAATGGGTACAACCACTCACACATTCAAGTTTTGCACTAGCATAATGTCTCTTTTGGATCTTGTTCTTGTTCCTTCGTAATGTCAAAGTACAGTATATTAAGGAATGTTTCAATAGCTCTAAATAGAAAGAAACAAAAATAGATTCTCAAACCTCTGTAACATTTTTCCTAGGTTTTATAATGTACCCAGGAGAGAGAACTGTTAAGAAGAGAAAATGAGTGAGTTAGTGGGGAGAAATATGAAGGATTAGAGATGAAGCCATGGCTAGTGTCATTAAGTAGTGACACTTTTAAGATGCTCTTCAAAGCAACGGTCCGCAGGCTGTGAGAATGCAGCAAAAAGATAAACTGCCTATCAATGGTGTAGCACCAAGTGGCAAAAAATAATTGACAAGTAATGTGTAGAGTGGATTATAAATAGCAGGAGGTGTGTGTGTGCTCACAGAATGATTCCAGCTACTGTGTAAGGCAGATATTAAGAACACAAAAGAACAAAGCCATTGTTATAGCCCTATAAGGGGAGGGCTGGGTGTATTGACCAGCAACGGACACAGAATCCTGTATTATCCCAGGCAGATCCCTACTGACTTGCCTTTTCTCCGTCTTTCTCCCCTCCCCTCTCTTCTCTCTCTCTCTTTAAATCCATAAGGTGATTTAACAAAGCAGTACTCAGGGACTTCCCCCTCCCCATGTAAGGTGTTTAAAAAGTCAGATGAAAATGAAATCAGAAAAATACACCAAAATGACCCTAAAATAGAAACTCAGTGGGCTTTAGTCAATGGTGAAACATTATTCCAAGAATGACAATTCTGCATTATGTGAGCAGAGCATAATAGTCCACACATGCGGTTTTCTGCGCCCCTCCCTCTCGACTTTCCATACCCTTCAAGTGTGAAGGGCATGCTCCCATGGCCCTTTACCAGCTGGATCAGATGGAGGGGGGCGGCGGCATACATCTGCAGTTTGCAACTAAGGGAAAAGATCTGAGTTCACCCACCGAAATCATCTTGGAGAGCAAGTCTGGCTTTCTTCTCCAAGCTATAGAAGACTGGGCCAGGGGCTGCCTGGGTCTCTCTTCCCTCTGACCTCCCCCATGGAGAACAATGTATCACCCATGTATATTTTATTCATTTGCAATGGAGAAACTTTTCATATATCTATATCTTTCCATTTGAATGTTTCGTGACCTTTTATTGTTTTGTGTTTGTTTTTAAAACTGTTTTATTCATTTCAAAGAGCATTTCTACCTGTTTAATCTGGTATTGTTACATATGCATTACCTCAGGAGCTGGGGAAACTGAGAGGTGATACACAAACAAATACGCTACTTGTAGGCATGGCACAATGCTTCTATGCAGCATGTGAACTTGTTATGCGAACTTCCTCAACACAAAGTGTCCTTTTTGAAGCTGGGGAGTCTTTCTTAGGCCATTTCCGCACGTGGTGATGGAATCGCCCTGATCCGGTACTTACCGGACTTCTTGGCTTGACGCTTAGGTCCAGGCTGCTCCGGAGCAGTGCGTGGCCGCCGCTCTACACTGTTCCAGGGATGAAAATGGTGGCTTCCGGTTGGTGGAGGCTCTCCAGCAACCGCTGAAGCTTACCAGCCTAAAGCCTACCCCCAGCAGATCTGCAGGCTCGCACTGGTGCAAATCTGCACCAGAGTGAGGGAATGGAGTGGCACAGAGTGGCCCGCTCTGTGCTTTTTAAAAACCTGAAGAAACAGGTTTTTAAAAAGCACATTGCACAATCACTTTGGATCATTCCAGAGCAAATTGAGGTGCGGAACTATGTAAAGTAGTCCAATCCAGTCTGCTCACAGGTGCAGACGTCCTCTCTGGAGGACACTCTGCACCGGTTTTTTAAGCCTGTGTGGAAATGGCCTAAATCTAATTCCAAAATGGATAAACTTTTAGCTTTTCTAAGGCCATTTCCGCACTAGGCTGTTATAGCGCTGTGATTCCACTTTCAACCTCCTATGGAATCCTGGGGTTTGCAGTTTCAGGAGAGGCTGCATGGCCCCTCTCGAAACTGGAAACCTCAGGATTCCATAGGAGGTTGAAAGTGCAATCATAGCACTATAACAGCCTGGGTGCGGAAATGCATTAAGTGTTAGCCTACGGCCCTTTTCGCATTAAGGCTTCTAGCGCGAGCGGGGAGGGCGTCTCGCACAAGAAGCCTTCTCCGGAAGGCTGCCGCTTCCCTGCTCGTTCCTTCCGCAGGCGAAGGAATGAGCGGGGAAGCAGCAGCCTCCCGGAGGCGGCTCACGCATCCGCCCCCCCGCAAGAGAGAGAAAGGAGCTTGTCGCATCCGCCCCCCCGCATGCGTGAGAAAGGAGCTTGTCGCGTCCTCCCCCCGCGCACGTGAGAAAGGAGCTTGTCGCGTCCGCCCCCCACGCGCGTGCGCGCGAAGCAGGAGGTGTCGCGTCCGTCACGCTAGCACCCCGCCCCGCCCCTTCCTTCTGCAGGGGCGGAGGGAAGGAAGCACGACCCGTCCGCCTCCCCGATGCTCCACACAGGAGGTAAGTGTTCACGGGCGCCGGGAGCATTGCGTGAGCGCGGGTGATTGTCGCTTCAAAGCGAAAATCAAAAAACCCGCACTCACGCTGCTTCAGCCCCGTGAGCCCGGCGGAAGTGGGAGTGTGTTGTGTGGAGCGACGCTCCCACTCCCGCGAGGCTCATGGGGCTGTCGCGCGACAGAAGACCTGTGCGAAAAGGGCCTACAACTCTGGAGACCAGGGTTCAGGTTCCCAATCAGGCTTTGTGTGCCCTTGGGCAAGTCACACTCTTTCAGCTACAGAAGAAAACAAAGGCAAATCCCCTCTGAACAAACCTTGCCATGAATACGATGTGATAGGTTTACTTTAGGGTCACTATAAGTTGGAAACAATTTAAAGGCACACACCAACAACAAAGCAAAAAAGGCCTTACCTGAAGTAAGGTGAAAAGTGTTAGTGGCAAGGTAAACCATATTTCCTTAATGAAACAAGAACAATAACAACAATTCTTATTATTGGAGCAATTTCCACGATTGTCAAAACAACTGATTAAATTCACCATAGAAAGGATTACAAACACATAGATATTACAAATCCTAACATAGATGGGATTACAAAGCACAATTACAAACAACTTGGAATATGGCAGATTATCCAAGGAGGGTGATCAGGATGGTAAAAGTAGCTGGGTATGTCTAGCATGGAGAAGAGAAGACTGAGGCGACATGGTAGCCACCTTTAAATATTGGAAGGGGTGTCCAGTAGAAAATGGAGTGAACTTGTTTTCTCCCCTTTCAAAAATTAAAATATAAACCAATGGATGCAAATTGCAAGAAAAAAGATTCCACCTAAACATTAGGAAAAGCATCTTTACAATAAGTGCTGTTTGATAGTGGAATAGACTCCCTTAAAGGGAAGTAGATTCTCCTTCTTTGGAGGACTTTAAGCTGGATGACCGATTTTTTGGAATAGTTTAATTGTGTACTCTTTTATGTTGGGGATTGGACTAGATGGCTCTTTGAAGCTCAGTGATTCTATCATCCTGTGATTCTGCTATCCTTAGCCACTAGCCATTCTGGAGAGGCTGATAGGAATTCAAGTCCAAAACATCTAGAAAGAACTTGATTGGGGAAAATTGGAACAAAGTATCAGACATAGTCTGCAAATAGTGGCTCAAACCAAAAGATCACCTAGTGATTTTATGTCAGTTATTACCTTTCAGTCTAATCCACCACAGTGAGTTGTTTTGAGGAAAAGATGACATACCAGGGGCTTTGTGACTTAGAGTGGAAATAGAAGAGTGGAGCAGGGCTATATATATTTGAGAGATCCATGACCACTGTGTGGTAAAGGTATTATCTTAGCAGGGAGAGAGACCTACATGTCTGTACATTTCCAGACTGGCCATGAAGATGTTTTTGTTTTAACTCATTCTGCATTGATAGCAGCTGGCATTTGACAGATTCTGTTTGACTAGTCCTTCATTTAGTGACATCAGCCTGGAGCAACTGTGGGTCTCCAGATGTTGCACTGTAGCTTCCAAAATTCCTAATTGTTGGCTGTCTCAACTCAGGCTGATGGGAGCTGCAGTCAACAACATCTGAAGGACTGCCTTCATCCAACCCTGAACAGGGTCACAACAGACAGGTACAGCGGTGAAGGGGAATGTTGTGAAGTTCAAAGCATTATATTGGTGCCAAAGTCCAGGCTAATCTTTTTACAATCCAATATCTGGGGAGATGGGACTAGAGATGTGAAGGTGTTGGGGTGGGGGAAACAGAAATATTCAGGGGAAAAACCATTTCCCCATTTTTTTTTCCTGAAACCTTTTCTGTTTTTTTCCCAAAAATTGGAAAAATTGAAAAAAGGAAGAAAATCAATTATGAAATGTTTTATTTTAGCATGATGAATGAAATCTTCAAGACAAGGTGTTCATATATTCTCCAAATCATTTCTAAAAACTAAGTATAGTATGTTACTAATGCTGATGGTTTCTTCTATTTTTTAAAAAATGTTTTGTTTTTTTCCTGCTCCGCATAAACTGGCAAGACCAAAGAGGTTCCCTCCGGTATAGGAGATTGTTGCTCCATTTGTTACAAGTAACTTTAAAAAAAAAAAAAAGTAAATCCATTTGTAATAATTGTTTGAATACACTATATTTTTAATATACCAATTGTAATAATTTTATGTCAAATCAAATAGTACACAGTCATGTTTTATGTAAGTTAGCAGAGTGACCTTCAATGTGTAAAAAATGCTAATGTTGCTTTTTTCAATTTTTCCAAAAATTTTGATTTTTTTCTGGGAAAAAATCAAAAACATCCAAGTTTTTTCCATGGTTTCAAAATTTCAGGAAATTTTACATCTCTGCCTGGGAGATCAAACATGTAAATATCTTTAAATACTTAGGGGTGATCTTTCAAACTAATGATGTCTGCACTGAGATTTGCTCACAGCAGTACCTCTGCCATATTCAACTATTTTTGCACCAGAGGAGGATTTTTTTTTTTTTTTTTTGTGAGCAACGGTTAAATTGTTTGAGGCCAAATCATTAAATCAGCTTTTATACAATACAGAATTGAGCCTTTGCTCTGATTCTTGTATTTTGGAAGTGGTGCAGTCTAAATTCTTGAATTCCATCCTTCAAGTGCCCCCAATTATGGACCAGGAAGTGTGTTTGTTTTGGGTTTAACATGTTATGTGTGTGACTTATACTTTCAACAACACCCTAAATTTAGGTTAGAGCCTTAAATCAACAATAACAGCAAATGGGTTATTGAATAAAATGCTTCTGTACGGCTTCAAGGACAACTTCTGACTCACTATTTATTTTGATGTTATAATCTGTATCATGTTCAAACACTCCTGAACTCACATCTGTTCCTTCCTTCTCTCAGATACTCCACTGCCAGATCTTTCCTCAATCTACCACCAAAGTCAAATTATTAAACAGCTAAGCCTCTCCTGTTTATTTACATCTCAGTGCCCCCTCTCAACATTCTGAGAGCCGGGATTGATTACAGCCTCTCTATTTAGCTGTTCATCCCAGAGTCATCCACAGAAAGCTGACAGCACGAGCAAGAGATCTTCCTTGCTCTTGTCTTAAACAGAAGAGCCAGACTTTGGGAGGAAAGCAGTTATGCTGACTATTGCTGACAACAACCAGAGGACTGCTACTGGCCTACCCTGTTTTCCATTAATGGGTTCATATTCCAATGCATAAACTTCTTCCATGGCCATTTCTGCACTAGACTGTTATAACGCTATGATTCCACATTCAACATCCTATGGAATCCTGGGGTTTACTGTTTCGGGAGGTGCCAGGTGGCCCCTCTCAAAACTGCAGACCCCAGGGTTCCATAGGATCTTGAAAACAGAATCATAGCATTATAGCAATCAAGTGCGGAAATGGCCAAAGTCTTCATTCTTGAGCATTGGAAAGGTGTGCTAAATCATGTTTGTAGTATTTATTTTCCATAATTAGTTTACTATTTGTGGGTGGCTGTTTGCAAAGACTGCATGTTGAAAGAAGCATAAATTATATCCAGTCAAAAAAAGAGACACCAAACTTAGTTTACAATAAATGGCCTCAAGTTCTTTTTTTTCCCCTTCTTCCCTAATGTGGAGGGTAAGAATTGTATGTTTTCTCCCCCAGCATGCTGCCAAAATTTTTCTTTACTCATAAAGCAATATACCATATAATTACGTAAAAATAATGCATAACTGCTTTGCATATAGTACTATCAAAATCTATCAGGACTTTGTTCCCTTGCTGTGCAAACATTAGAGCCCTCTCTCTGTACAAAAGATCCTGGCAGAGATTTTGTCTCTCCCCAACCCCCATTTTAAATAAAGGCCTTGAACTCTCAAGAACCCATGGAAATCAGACAGGATCTTATATATTTATTGTATTTTTAATTATGACTTGATGGAACTTCACCTCTCCCTGGGGTGGGAAAAATCCAAAAGAAATATAGTCCAGAAAGAGCAATACCATGTAGTCCTAGGAACAGGGAGAAGAAACAAATGAGAAGGAATGAAAGAGGTACATGACTGAAGCTGCAATTTTCTACAGGTTTTAGGAGTGGAAGAAATATAGAAAGTAGCAAGATCTTAAACTGAAATACTACAACAGAGTCTGGCATGAGACAAGTATTTTAACGCTGAAAATCCTAAAACCAACACATATTCAGTAATGTCCAGAGTGTAACATTTTAAACCTGGATTTATTGTAGCTATGCAGTGAAGGACAGTCAGTTTCTTAGATATGATCTTCCACATGACAGCCTTTCTGATATTTGAAGATGGATATCACATTACCTCTCAATCTTCTCACATAACATACTCCTTGAACTGTTTTTCATAAGTCTTAGTTTCTAGATCCTTTGTTATATTTGTTGCCCTCTTCCATATATATTACTTCATAGAACTAGCCATGCTACTTCAAGAGACATTTGGCCACACCCAAATAGAATGCTACCATAACTTTCCATTGTGTGGGCACAGTTCCTTTTCTGTAGGTGTAGCATATTGGATTAGACTTCTTGCTACTTTTTTGCTTCACGTTGTTGATTCAGGTTTCATTTGTGGTCTACAGCAGTGATTGTTAACCTTTTCTTTACCGGGCAACCCCTGTAAATACAATTTGTTGTCAGGGACCCCCAAAACTTAATTCAAGGCTGACATATTTAAATACCTAGATTTAAATATTCAAATATTTATTTAAAGTTGCTCATCAGGGATCTTCCAAATTTGGAGAGAAAAGAGAAATAAATAGAAGTGCATACTCCTAGCCTTCCCTCCACATTTGCAGGTTTGACCATCGCGAATTTGATTACTTGTGAGCACGTGTACCTTCACCCCCCGTTCTCCTCCTCCCATTGTCACACATTTTGTACCTGTGCAGGGAACTGAGGTAAAGCAGAAGGGAAGGGGGGGGAGGCTCATAAGAGCCTTCCTTTTCCCCTCCAGAGTTTCCTTCTTCCCATTCCCATGCAAAACAGAAGGGAATGGAGAGTAGGGGAAGGCTTGTGTGCACCTTCCTTTCCCCCTCTGGAGTTCCCTTTCCCATTCCTATACATTTTGCCCCCGTGCAGAAAACTCACACCAAGGCAAAATAGAAGGGAATGGGGGTAGAGTCTCAGAAGGAAATGGGAGGGGGAGGGGGGCTCATTTGAGGTTTTCCACCTTGACAAGGGTTTTGCCCCCCAAACCCCCATGGAATTGGAGAGACCACTGTACTATTCTCTGTTGGAGGGGAGGCCTGTGTGCTTGTCTTTGGAGGTTCCATCTCCTCCATCAGAGAAGCACTCACCACTCCTACAAGAAAGGAAAACAAACAACCAAATCACTACAAGTTTCTGTTGTAGAAGCTGCTGTCACTCACTTGCTCACCTGGTCAGGCAAGTGACTGAGCGGGGAGCCAGCCATGGCCCCAAAGAGCAGTAGCTAAAGCAGTACCTTGACCAAGATGAAACTATAAAAAGGAGGAAACCCAGTTGTTTCATGCTAGTGATCTTTCATCATACTCTGAGTCCCACGTTACCACCCTCAAACCCTGGCCCAGCCTCTTCACATATGGTAATGATGGTAATTCTTCACAAAGGCAAGCAAGAGTTACCTAGGGCAAGTCTGGGCAAGTGGTAAGGTGGAGCTTGGGCTGTTCTTCAGGAGGGATTGATATACTAACCATTAATAACAGACCATGCATCCCAATATTCTTGATGCCCATTGATTGGTTGCTGCCAAACTTGCCTCCTTCCCCAGTCTGCAACTTTATTGGACAGTTTCAATCCAGCAACTGTGGCGATGTTCCTATGAGATGGAAGTTCATGGCAGTGTCTTTCCCCACTAATGCAGTTTTAGAGCCAGGGTCCCTTGGCCACCTCATCCCATTGGCAGATGTCTTGGGTGCCTTTAGAGACATCCTCAATCATTCCTATTAATCCTCACGTCTGGTCCCATGTCTAGGAGGTGTTGCTGCTGCTACTGCTATTAGTGTCAACCAGCAGGGCGTGGTGGATTCCCTGGGAGGGTTCTGCAGACTCCCAGGGGTCCATGCATCCCAGGTTAAGAACAACTGGTCTACAGCAATCTTTACATCCATTTCACATGTAATACTGCCAAATTAAGTGTTGTGCAGCCTAAATTTGTGCTTGTGTTTTTTTTCCCATTCCAACTTTAAATGTCAGACTTTATGTTGATCCCTATTGAAATTCAGCTTGTTCATTTTAACCTTGTTTTCATCCCCAGGTTGAGATCATCAGCAAATTTGATGACATCCCTTCTGTTTCTGCATCCGTCCTCTATGAAGCCACTGAAAAACACCAGTCCCAGAACTGAAGCTGCAGTACCGCATTTTTCTCTGAAATAATGAGGAACTACTGGTGAGTACTCTTTGGATATAATTCATCTACAACTGCAAATCCACCTAACAGCAGCATTATTTTATCAGCTTGTCCATCAAAATATAGTTCTGTTGTTGTTGTGTGCCTTTAAGTCATTTCTGAACTATGGTGACCCTAAGGTGAACCTATCATGGGGTTTTCTCAGCAGAATTTGTTCATAAGGGATTTGCCTTTGCCTTAGTCTGAGGTTGAGATAGTGTGACTTGTCCAAGGTCACTAAGTAGGCTTCCATAGGTGAGTGGAGATTTCAACCCAATACTCTAGTCCAGAAAATTAGTTTGGCATTACTAGTTTATAAAAACCATGCTGACTTTGAAGGAGCCCGAGGTGTTATTGGAAAATGAGAGAGATTTGGTGGATCTCCTCATTTAACACAGCATATGTAATGTGCAAACAGAAGTTTGAACAGTAGACCACCTCAATCACTCTCAAACACACTTAGCTGTAGCTGAGAAGTAAACACAAAAACAGTTTGGTTAAATGTGTATGAGAGTTCTCTTACAGATATTTGTGCATAATTTACACAGGTTCGTGTTCTTGAAGATGAAGAAAAAGAACAAGCAATTACATGCTTATACTGTAATATCTCTACTAAGACACTGTGGACCACATGCTGTCAGGAAGGCAGCCAGAAGAAGAAGAAAAGATAGTAAAGAGAGACAAAAGCCCCTTGAGAACAAAGAGGATGGGTGCAGGAGGAAGGGAGTGGGCATGAACAAACAAACAGGAGGTTAGTCTAGACTTTGCTTCTAAACCTACAATGATCATGCAACCTAACTAGCAGTGAATTCAAAAGGTGTGCTAAGGTTGCTATTCCCAACAAGTGTGTTCCTCAGTTTGAGGACAGGTCAATCTGATAGCAGTGATACCTTCCAAGGATTCAAGGAGCAGTTTACAGAATTCAGCATGGAAGACCCAACTCAAGAACAGCCAAGGAGCAAGTCTGCCTTCTCCTTGGAGCAGTTCCTATATGAATACTCAGCCTCTGAGGGCTCTTGATCTGGGACCATGGGAGTAAGAATAAACAGTATTTGTTTGGTCAAACTAACTTGTGCCTTTCCTGAGCGGGCAAAAGCTTTCCATATCAGACTTGGTACATTTTATTTATGTTTGGAAGATTTCAATTGAGACAGACCTTATGTTGTTTTAAGATGTACTTTAAAAATTAATGTGCTAACCCTCCTCTTCAAAAACTCATGTGCAAACAATGGCATTGCCAGCATATGTGAGCCATTTCCACACAAGCCATCTGATATCAAATGTGTATGTATAGGGTTGTATATGTGAACAGAACCTTAGACTGTAGTGCAGCTGGCATACGAATGCCATGTTCAGCTTGATGGGTTTTTCCTAACCAATATGTAGGTTCAAGAGTGTTAGCTATGTGGGAAGGACTCACATAGATATCTGCACCTATATCACTAGGATAATCACATGGACACTTTAGGAACCTGGAATAGAAATCTAAGACAGCAACCTTCTTGTGCCTCACTAGGTTTGAAGGAGAAGAGCTATGGATGCAACCTCGGTTGAAAGATCACAAAATTACTGAATCATAGAATTGTAGAGTTGATTCTTCCAGTCCAACTCTCCAGTCAGTGCAGGAAATCCAGATGGAGCATCCCTGGCAGATAGCTGTCTAGCTCCTATTTGATGATGTTCAGAGGAAAGAGATCTAGATAATTGGTTCTGTGAATGAATAGCTCTTACTGTCAAAAAATGCCTTCTAAATTTTAATCAAAATCTACCTTCCTACTACTTAAAACTGTTAGAATCATAGAATTAAAGAGCTGCAAGAGGCTTCATGGTCCATTGAGTCCAGTCCCCTGTTCAGTGCCAGATCTCCAGCTAAAGTACCTCCCAGGAGGTAGCTATCTAGCCTCTTTTTGAAGACATCCAGAAAGGAGACTCCACCACCTCTCTAGGCTTCTGGTTCCATTTCCAAACTGCTTTTACGGTCATGAAGTTCCTTCTAATGTTCAATTGAAATCTACTTTACTATAACTTAAAACCATTACAGCTGGTCCAAGCCTCTAGGGCAGTACATAACAGGCCTCTCTCTCCATCTCTGTCACAGCCCTTGAAATATTTAAGGAGTGCAGTCATGTCATCCCTCAGGACTCTTCTGCACTACACTGTTAAAGTTCTATTATTCCACTTTCAACATTCTATGGAATCCTGGGATTTGCAGTTTAGGAAGGGGGCTTTAGAATTCTCAGCCAGATTGCTCTTTGGCCTCAGTAAACTACAAACCCTAGATTTCCACAGGATTTTGAAAGCGGAATAATAGCACTACAACAGTGTAGTGTGGAAAGGCCCTCAACCTTCTCTTCATCAAACTGAACATGTCCAGCTCCTTCAACCTTTCCTCATATGTTCATACCTCTCCAAATTTCATCTCCATACCTTTTATTATTGTAGTTGCCCTTTTCTTTACCTGCTACGACTTACCTATATCCTTCTTAAAATGAGGTGCCCAGAACTGATCACAGTACTCCAAATGAGGCCTGACCAATGCAGAATATAGTGAGACTATTACTTCCTTCCAACTGGAAAATATGTGTCTATTAATGTAGGTTAAGATAGCCTTTGCCGCCTTTGCTGCAGCATCACAGTGCTGCCTCATGTTCAACTTAAGATCAACAACAATACATTGTTGATCTTGTGTCCCCAGTCACCAGCACTCCTCTTTTCTTCTTGGTGCAGTTGGCGGTTCCATTGACTCTTTCTTTGGCATGTTATGTCCCCTGTTATTGGTTCCTTGTTTGAGCATCTTCAATGACGTTATCCTCATGAAGATGAAGGAAGTGATTGCTTATTTGGAGCAGTTCTGGATGGTCTTCTTTTTATAGTGACTGTCCTCCAGGGTGTTTCCTCACTGTTACAGGCCTCTTAATTTTCCTTGGCAGTTTCTTCCTTTTGATTCTGCTGTATCAATTGTCCATGTATTCTATCCAGGAAGTGATTATGTTATCTGATGTATTAAAGGGACTCAGAAAGGTGTAGCTTACTTATCTTTGCTTCTAAGATTGCTACCAATTTGCATTTGCTACAGGTACGGTTGGTGAGATTTTTTGGCAAGAAAATTGCACATAAATTGCAGCAAACAACTTTGGATCCTTCTGCCTCTATCATTGTAATTTCCTCTTCCTCCTAGTAATGCCTATATGGGATATAACAGCTTCAGTTCCTCATTTGTAGACTCAGAAGCTTGCTTCCTCTCCCAACCCAGCTGTGTTTTGCTCATAGTGACTTCAGCAGACACTAATGGGGAGCGTTATGCAGAGAAGCTGCTACTTTCCAAGAGCTTTGCCTTCAGAAAAGTGAACCTGAATCCAATATTATCTTCATAAATATAACTATTCTAGTAAAGTTAGGTATGGCTATACAACTAATTGTACTTAGATGATCATCATTAAATGATGAAAGAGCACCAAAGAAGTTGTGTAGAATATCAACATAAATTTATTAAAAATGAAGCAATAGTACTGTCGAAGAAACCTGTGAGTGGAGATAATTGCTATAAAAAAATTTGATTGATGTCTGGAAGGAGAACTATGATTGCCATAACAATATTCCTGCGTCTCCTTTTGTAATCAATGATCATCCAGTTAAACAGCAATAGTACTGTAGGGATGGCCCGAGTCTGATCCTGACAAGTACAGTCCTTTAAACTTAGGGGTTAAACAGCAATAGTGTGTGTCCAGTAAACTACCACCACTACTAGTTGTGATGATAGTAATAAATACAAGGTGAAAATTACAGAACTGCTTGTTTTTCACTCTATTGCCATGGCAATTACATATTTTAAATATTATACTTTGACCATTGATTCTCATGTATTTATTCTGGCACAATTATATCACAAAATCTTCAGAACTTAAGTAGAGAAAACATGAAAAGCAATTGCAGGAATCTGCTACTCAATCAGAAGCTTTTGTTTGAAAGAATTGATGGGTCAAGGGAGATCAGTAAATTGAAACACTTCTGAAGAGGTTCATATGTTAAGGACAGTCAGTTGTGCAAATGAAATGGTTCTGAAATATGGAGTGTGTACTGTTTCAAGGAAGAGCTGAGCTACCATCAACAATAGAATTACATGATGTAGTTCCCATTGGACTGTGTCACTTCAGAGATCACAATTGAAGTGACCCTCACGCATGTATTAAAAGCAAGCAAACAAAACAAAACAAAACACTTCCCATCACATAGTGAACTGGTGTGGCAAGGAAAGACTTTTGAGTTAAAAAGTCCTACTTAGAACCATATCTCTACTGCATTCAGAAATGGTACAGTCCAACTGGAGTGGGACTACATGATTTGCATCCCCCCACCAAAGAAACTGCCCCAGAAAACAGAGCATAGATCATCACGAGGAACAAGCTAACAGTACTTGTGTGCAGGTCCCTGATCAGATAAGAGTGGAGAAACTACCCTTCCTTTCTGTTTATTAGGCATAACTACCTCCATGCTGGTTTGGAGTGGCAAATCCAGAATTAAGCCATTTCTGCACTAGAGTGTTATAGCGCTATGATTCCACTTTCAACATCCTATGAAATCCTGGGGTTTGCAGTTTTGGGAGGGGCCGGGCAGCCCCTCTAGAAACTGCAAACCCCAGGATTCCATAGGATGTTGAAAGTGGAATCATAGTGCTATAACACTCTAGTGCGGAAATGGCCTTAGTCTTAAAGCATAAAGAGTTACTTCAAGAAGCAAAGGCTGGGAAATGAGAAGCAGCTGTATGATTCTGGAGAAGAAATCCCTGCACCCTTTAACCTGGACTCTTGTCTTCAGGGGTAGTGGAGATACTAAGATAATATCATTGGCTCTTGTACCCAGAATGGAAAAGAGTAGCATGTTGTGTAAACTTTATTGTTCATAGCCATAACCATCAAGTGTAGCATTTTATTCTTTACCTTAGACATTAAAATGTCTTGGGCCAATCCTGACAAACCTCATCCACTGATTCAGTTGTGGTTGCCTTTGTCTGCTCACTTTCTGTGGAAGAAGCATCTCATTCTGCTGTGCCATCATGGATGGAAATCCTTGATAGGGGATGAAACTGACAAGTTCTGAATCCTCTTTTTACAGTCCTCTTGCTGATCAGTTGTGGAAGGAACAAGCTTCTTTCTGCTGCTGTAGACTGGAATACAAAACAATGGATTCAGAGGAGTAAAAGGACCAGGAAGGTAACAGAGATTCTTAGCATACACAATCGCTTGAAAGTACTTGACCTTACAAACAACAAGGAGCACCACGCACAGGGAACAGAATGTCAACAAGAACGAATCCAACTTCGGCAACAGGAACTAGACCAACGGTCCCAGCCTCAACAGAATGCCCAGGCAGTCCAAGTAGAACATACTCATCGAGGAGCCCAGGACAAGCCTCAGAGGAGGTGAGTTCTGGTTGTTGGGGACTCTTTGCTCAGAGGAACCGAAACGGCAATTTGCAAACTGGACAAGCTCAATCGAGAGGTCTGCTGTCTTCCTGGGGCCAGGATCAACCACATAACGGAGAGGCTAACCAGGCTGGTCAAACCCACTGACCAGAAGCCCCTCATTTTGGTTCATGTTGGAACCAATGACACTGCGAGGAGCAGCCTTTCCCACATTGCAAAGGACTACGAGCTTATGGGGACCAAGCTTAAGGACCTTGGTGCGCAGGTGGTCATTTCGTCTCTCCTCCCTGTTCAAGAATATGGAGCACGTAGCAAACGGGCAATAGCGGAGGTCAACAACTGGCTCCGCACATGGTGCCGCTGGCAAAGGTTTGGGTTTTTGGAACATGGCCTGACTTTCCATGAACATGGGCTTCTGGCGAAAGATGGACTGCACCTCACAAAACTGGGCAGGAATGTTTTTGCAAACAGTCTCACAAGGAGGATTAAGAGGTCTTTAAAGTAAGTTCCGCTGGGGAGGGAGACAATATTATTCAGGGCAAGGACTCGGAGAGCACAGGGGGGAAAGGCCCAAATGATACTGGACAAGTAGTACAAGCGGCCAATGGCGGGAGGAGTAGAAACAATAGTACAGGACTTGCAGGAAGGGCCCGGGGACTTAAGTGTCTCTACATGAATGCAAGGAGTATGAGAAACAAGCAGGATGAACTTGTAGTCCGAGTACAACAAAATAATTACGGTTTGATAGGAATCACTGAAACCTGGTGGGATGAGTCTCATGACTGGAATATAGGAATAGAGGGGTATAGCCTATTTTGTAAAAATAGACCAAACAAGAAAGGAGGAGGAATAGCCTTGTATGTCAAGGATGTTTTCACTTGTGAAGAGATCCAGGACTTAAACCCAGAAACCCAGGTTGAGAGCATTTGGGTAAGAATTAAGGCAGCGAGAAACAATAGGGATATTCTGGTGGGGGGTTACTACAGACCTCCAACCCAGGCTGAGGACTTGGATGACGCCTTCCTCAACCAAATGACTGCACATTCAAAGAGGAGGGAGACAGTAATAATAGGAGACTTCAATTACCCGGATATATGCTGGCAGACAAACTCTGCCAAGACAGCAAGGTTCAGCAAGTTTCTGGTTTGTCTTGAAGACAACTTCATGATCCAGAAGGTGGAAGAGGCCACAAAGGGATCAAATATTCTAGATCTGATCCTGACCAACAGGGATGACCTTGTTAATGAGGTAGAAGTGGTTGGATCTTTAGGGGGGAGTGACCATGCCCTCTTGGAATTTGGCATTCAGTGGGAAGGAGAAGAGAAGTGTAGCCAGACATTCATCTTAGATTTTAAAAAAGCGGACTTCTGTAAACCTAGGGAGCTGCTGGCTGGAATTCTGTGGTCAGGAATAGTGAAGGGGAAAGGAGTTCAGGAGGCATGGGAGTTCCTTAAAAGGGAGATACTGAAGGTACAGTCTAAAACTGTGCCAATAAGGAGGAAGAATGGAAGGCATCTGAAGAAACCAGAATGGTTGACTAAAGAACTCTCAGCTGAGCTGAGTGTTAAGAGAAACATGTATAGGAAATGGAAGAAGGGGGAAACCACCAAAGCAGAATTTAAGCAAGTAGCCAGGAGATGTAGGGAGGAGGTCAGAAAGGCTAAAGCACAGAACGAACTTAGGTTGGCCAGAGACATTAAAAACAATAAAAAGGGCTTTTTTAAATATGTCCGCAGCAAAAGGAAAAAGAAGGAGATGATAGGGTCGCTGCGCAGGGAAGATGGCGAATTACTCACAGGGGGAAGAGAAAAGGCAGAACTACTTAACACCTTCTTTGTCTCAGTTTTTTCCCAGAAGAATACAAGCACTCAACCTGGCGGTTGGGGAGCGGGGGAGGAAGCAGAGGAAATGAGGCACATAATAGGTAGAGAGGTGGTACAGGAATACCTGGCCACACTGGATGAATTCAAGTCTCCAGGGCCAGATGAATTGCATCCTAGGATATTAAAAGAGCTGGCAGAGGTCATTTCGGAACCGCTTGCTATTATCTTTGAGAAATCTTGGAGGACAGGAGAAGTTCCAGCAGACTGGAAGAGAGCAAATGTTGTCCACATCTTCAAGAAGGGAAAAAAAGAGGACCCAAATAATTATCGCCCAGTCAGCCTGACGTCAGTACCCGGAAAGATCCTGGAGCAGATCATTAAGCAGTCAGTTTCTAATCATTTAGAAAGCAACGCGGTAATCACGAGAAGTCAACATGGATTTCTCAAAAATAAGTCATGCCAGACTAATCTTATCTCTTTTTATGACAGAGTTACTAGTTTGATAGATGAAGGGAATGCTGTGGATGTAGCATATCTCGATTTCAGTAAGGCCTTTGACAAAGTTCCCCATGACATTCTTGCAAAGAAGCTAGTTAAATGTGGGCTGGACAGGGCTACTGTTAGTTGGCTTTGTAATTGGTTGACCGACCGAACCCAAAGGGTGATCACGAATGGCTGCTTTTCATCCTGGAGAGAAGTGACTAGTGGGGTGCCACAGGGTTCTGTCCTGGGCCCAGTGCTGTTCAATGTTTTTATCAATGACTTGGATGAAGGAATAGAGGGCATGCTCATCAAATTTGCAGATGACACCAAATTGGGAGGGGTTGCTAATACGCCAGAGGACAGAATCAAAATTCAAAACGACCTGGATAGGTTGGAGAGCTGGGCCAAAGCTAACAAAATGAAATTCAACAGAGAAAAGTGTAAGGTCCTACACTTGGGTAGAAAAAATGGAATCCACAAATATAGGATGGGGAACACATGGCTGGGTAGCAGTATGTGTGAAAGGGATCTAGGAGTCTTCATAGACCACAAGCTGAACTTGAGTCCGCAGTGTGATGCGGCAACCAAGAAAGCCAATACAATTCTTGGCTGCATCAATAGGAGTATGGTGTCTAGATCGAGGGAGGTACTGGTACCACTCAACTCTGCCTTGGTTAGACCCCATCTTGAATACTGTGTTCAGTTCTGCGCACCCCAATTCAAGAAGGATATTGACAAGCTGGAGCAAGTCCAGAGGAGGGCGACCAAAATGGTGAGAGGCCTGGAAACCATGCACTATGGGGTTAGACTTAGAGAGCTGGGTATGTTTAGTCTGCAGAATAGAAGGTTAACAGGGGACATGATAGCCATGTTTAAATATTTGAAGGGATGCCACGTAGAGGAAGGAGAGGGCTTGTTTTCTGCTGCTCCAGAGACCAGGACAAGGAGCAATGGATTCAAGCTGCAGGAAAGGAGATTCCACCTGAACCTCAGGAAGAACTTCCTGACAGTCAGGGCTGTCCGGCAGTGGAATCTGCTGCCTCCATGGAGTGTAGTGGAGTCTCCTTCCTTGGAGGTTTTTAAGCAGAGGCTTGATGGCCATCTGTCGGGAGTGCTTTGAGGGTGTTCCTGCATGGCAGGGGGTTGGACTGGATGCCCCCTGTGGTCTCTTCCAACTCTACATTTCTATGATTCTATGATTCTATGAAATTACTGTACAGGGATTCCACATAAACTTAAGAATAACTTTTTTGACTGTAAGAGCTGTTCGAAAGTGGAATGTAGTGTCCCAGAAGATGGTGAACTCTCCTTTTTTTAGAGACCTTTAAACAGAGCATAGATGAGCATCTTTCAGAAGTGCTT
Source organism: Ctenosaura bakeri (assembly GCA_948474755.1). Lineage (NCBI taxonomy): Eukaryota > Metazoa > Chordata > Lepidosauria > Squamata > Iguanidae > Ctenosaura > Ctenosaura bakeri. Next base: position 97,293 of record CAOLHI010000629.1, on the reverse strand, counting down.
GAGAGTTGGGTAACTGCATTAGAGACCGAGTTTGGGCCTCTTCTATGGCTTTTCTCTCTCTCTTTCTTTCTTTCTTTCTTTCTTTCTTTCTTTCTTTCTTTCTTTCTTTCTTTCTTTCTTTCTTTCTTTCCTTTAAAAACATTTTGGTAGATCTATCACTGACATTATCATTTGTGTGTCTATACAAGTCACCTTTTGATTTTTGGCAACCCCATGAAGCTTGTAGGGTTCTCTTGGGCAAGTAATATTCAGAGTTGGTAATTTAGTCCAAATTTTTCCTACTATAAGCAGAACATTGTTATGCCTAGTAGGTGAAAAATTAAGTGTGTGTGAGTGTATCCAGGTGCATTAGGGATATATTTCTTTGCTGACTTCATTCTCACCACATAGTGACAGGGAAACTTCTACCATTTTTATCCTTTTTCTTTCTGTGTTTCCTAATTATTAATTAGGAAACTCAAAATAAAGTCCTTCATGGTATGCATGGAACTTACAGAATGTACTGTGATAAGAGACCTACTCAGGCACTTTCCTTTTAGGCTAACTAAACTGTTCCCTAGCTGTTGCTTTTCTAAGGCCATTTCCTCACCAGATGCCATTGGCACAATAAACCATTACAATCCCGGCATTACCACTTGCACAATGGTAGCAGATTACGCATGCTGTTTTATGCCCCCTCCCACCTTCAGCTGATGAATACCAATACTGCCACCGCTGTTCCTTCTGCACTAAATTGTCCTTGATCACTCCCTGTCTCTGTCTTCACCTTGCCCCACTGCCCCGATTAGTTGTTTTTTCCCCCACTTTGGAAGCTGTACTAAACAGAAAAGCACACTATTGCATTTTCATGCTACAATGCCTAAAAATGTATTAAAAATAAGAAAGTTTTTTTAGTATATTTTTATTCTAGTAAAATCAGAGAAACATTCCAATACAAAAAAAAAAAAAAGAAATATAAAATTGCAAAAAGAATAATCCATATACCTTGAAATATTACCTGATGCTAATAATTGGTATGTTAATCTAAAGGATGTAATTATTATTGCTTTTTTTTTTCATTTTCTTGTTTTCAAAAACCATAAAAAAAAATACAACACTGAAAGTAATGGGAAAAGAGAAAAAAAGAAATGGGGGGGGTAGGGAAAAAGAAAGGGTGGGGGATAGGGGGTTATACTGACACATCATAATTATTGATTGCATTATTTTCTTGTAGGATCTGTTTATTTCAACATATTTGTAGGATTCTAACTATTCTTGGTTGAAAAAGTTTTCTGTCTAGCGCTTGCACTTTTCTTACATTTTATCTAATTATATTTTTCTCTTTTCAATTTAAAAAGCTGGCTATCGCCCCAGTTATTTTTTAAATGATTAATAACAGGTGTCCAGTCCTTAACATATGATTCCATTGGTTTTTGTCTTAGTAAATCTGTGAGTTTGTCCATAGTTGCCATTTCTATCAACTTAAATGTCCATTCTTCGACATTTGGTAGTTTAGTTGTTTTCCAATATTTGGCAAATATAAGTCGTGCAGGTGAGGTCATATAAAACATAAGTTTCCCACGTTTCTTTTCAATTTTCTCTTCTGTCATTCCCAATAAGTATGTTTCAGATGTCATTTTAATTTGTTTTAGTATTTTTTCAATATTTTGGTGATTTTTTTCCAATTTTTTTTTGTTGCATGGCATGTCTACCACATATGATAAAAAGTACCTGTATCTTTATTACATTTCCAACACTTCGGTTCATGAATCTTAAACATCTTAGGCCTTTTCCGTGTGTGGGAATTAAAACAGCGCAGTGCATCCTCTACAGAGGTCATCTGCACCTTGGAGCAGACTAGGTTCGGACTACATACTGGAGATCCTCACCTCAGTCCACTCTGAAACACCCCCAACTGGTCCTCCAGCATGCCTTTTAAAGACCGGAAAAAAGAGGTTTCTCATTTTTCCGGAGCATGCCATTGCATACCTGCTCCCTTGTGCAGATTCGCAGGCTTGTACCAATGCGAGCCTGTGATCTGCGGAGGGCGGGTTTTAGGCATGGTGAGCTTCAGTGGTTGGTCAGGACCCACGACCAACCAGAAGCAGCCATTTTGGAAGCCGGAGCAGTGCAGATCTAAGACCTCGCACTGCTCCAATTCACTCTGGACCAGATCGAGGAGTCAGAAGATCCAGTGAGTAACGGCATGGAGCGATTCCCTCGTCTCGTGTGGAAATGACCTTAGAAAGCTTTAGCGGAGTGATATGCCATCTGTGATGCATTTTGTATATATTTTCTCTTATATTTTGGTTGGCTGTATATTTCACTCTCTTATTCCATGTTATTTCCCATTGTTCTGAATCTATTACATGGCCTATATTTTGGGCTCATTTTATCATAGAATTTTTAACAGTTTCATCTTTGTTTCCCATTTCAAAAGAATCTTATATGTTTTTGTTATTGTCTTTGGTTGGTTCTTTGTTAATATTAGACATAATTCTTATTCGTCTTTTTGAAATCCATTTATTTTTTGTTCTGCTTTCCATTTCTCCCACACTTGTCTGTATAACAACCAATGGCAATTTATGCTGTCTTCTTTTAATTCTTCTTGTGTTTTTATAGTTATGTTGCCATTTTGGGTTTTGGATAAATTTTTGAAAGTAATCCATTTACCATGCAATATGTTTTCTTTTTTATAATACGCCTTGTGTGGTGAAAGCCATAATGGTGTATGTGGAAAAATTCTATGTTTTATTTTTTCCCAGATCTTTAACATAGGATTTTGTATATAATGGTTGTGAAAATGTTTGTGGACTTTATCTATATCAAACCAAAGATAAGTGTGCCATCCTAAGGGTAGATCTTCTCTTTCAATTGTTAGAAAGTTATCATTTGTAAGTTGCACCCATTCTTTAATCCAATCGAGGCATGAAGCATAATAGTATATTTTCAGATTGGGTAGTCCAAAACCTCCTCTTTCTTTAGTGTCATATAAAATTTTTAATTTTATTCTTGGGTTCTTGCCTTCCCATATAAAACAAGAAATTTCTTGCTGCCAAGATTTGAATATTGATTCATTGGTAATAATCGGGATTCTTTGAAATAGGAAAAGAAGCTTTGGTAAAATATTCATCTTGATGGATACAATCCTACCTAAAAAAGATAATTTCATGTTACTCCAATTTCTCAAGTCTGTCCTAATTTCCTTCCATACTTTATCATAGTTGTTTTTGAATTCCTTCTAGTCAGTAGGATACCTAGATATTTTACCTTATTGGTGACATTATAACCTGAAATCATATTCAACTACTTCTCTTTGTCCTTATTCATATTTTTAGTTATAGTATTTGTTTTTTCTTCATTAACTTTGAGTCTAGTAACCCTTTCGAATTCTTTTAGTTGGTATTTCAATTCTTCAACTGATTCATTTGAATCTTCTAATAACACTACTATGTATTCAGCAAATGCTCTAACTTTTAATTCTTTATTTCGTGTTTTGTGCCTTGAATTTTTTAATTAGTTTTTATATTTGTTATCAGCACTTCTATAGCCAATAGAAATAGTAGTGGGGACAGAGGACATCCTTGTCTTGTTCTTCATTGAATATCGATCTTTTTCATTTTTTCTCCATTTATTATAATTTGCGCTATTTGATTGTCATAAATAGTTTTTATTCCTCTCAAAAAAATTTCTCTCATTTTCATTAGATTTAATATCTTGAACATAAAATTCCAACTTATGGTGTCAAAAGCTTTTTCTACATTAAGGAAGATTAGAGCCATTTTTCTTGTAGATTGTCTTTGAAAATATTCTAAAGTATTTATGATTATCCTCAAATTATCTTTCAAATACCCATTTGGTAGGAAAGTTGCCTGTTCCTTTTGAATTGAGTCTTTTAAGATATTTTTTAATCAAATAGCAAGGATCGAAGTGAAATTTTTATAATCAGCATTCGAGATATCGGCCTATAATTTTTAGGTATCAAAGGATCTCTGTTCTCCTAATGGATTAATGAAATATTTGCTTCTCTACATGTTCTGGAAATTTTTCCTTCCAAAATTGCATTCACAGTGGTTTGAAGTGGTAAAATTAATTCATCTTGGAATTTTTTATAGTATAGATTGAGGAAACCATCTGGACCTGGTGATTTACCCTTTTTACTTTTACTAATTTCTTCTATTATTTCCATGATGGTTATTGGTTGGTTTGACTGAGGTCTTTGTTCTTCATTTGTCTCCTTTATTTTCAAGTCTTTTAGGTATTTTCATATATTTTTATTATTAATCCCTTTTGCTTTATACAAATCTGAATAATAATGATAGAAGACTTTTTTGATTTTCCAAACATCTGCTGTAATCCCTTCTCCAGTTTTCATTTTGGCAATTAATGTTCTATCTTTTCTTTCCCTCAATTTTGTTGCTAACCATTTTCCAGGTTTATTTGCCCATTCAAAATGGTTTTGTTTCAGATACATCGTTTTTTACTAATTTCTGTTGTTAAGTCCATGTCTAGTTATGCTTGTAGAGCTTTTATTTCTTTTTAAAGAGTCTTATCTGCTGGGTGTTTTTACTAATTCCTTCTCTTTTACTTTAATTTGGTCAGAAATATTCTGTAGTTTTTCATTTCTCTTCCTTTTCAACTCAGCATTTTTATTTATTTATTTTTTTGCATAAAAAAGTCATGCATGACTGCTTAGCTTGCATTCCAAATACATCTATGCTTGCATCTGGCTTATTATTTTCAAGAAAATAAAATTTTAGGTTTTCTTTGGCTTTAGCTACTATTTTTTCAACTTGCATGATTCTTTCATTCAGATGCCATCTATATTCTTGTCTTTCTTTTTTTAATGATAGGGTCATTGCACTATGGTCAGATAGGGTTCTGGGGAGAACATCCATTTTGACTACATTCTGACAAAGTGTTGTTGAAATCAAGAGCATATCAATTTTTGAAAAGGATAGATATTTTTCTGAGAAAAATGTAAATGCTTTAACATCACCATACAAGTATCTCCATGCATCTAACAAAGTAAGGTTCTTCACCATTTTATCAAATGATATAGGAAGTTTCCCTTCGTTCTTTTTTATCACCTTTTCTGATTTGTGGTCCATGGAAGAGTAGATAACTCCATTCCAGTCCCCTAACATGACTATATTTTCGTATTCATATTCTGACATTTTTAATTCCAATTTTTCATAAAATTTATTTTTATTATCATGAGGTCTGTATATTCCTACTATTAATATATTTTTGTTTTGCCATTGAATTTCTACCCCTAAGTAGTGGCCGTTATCATCATTAAAGATTTCTTTTGCTTCCATATTATGGTTTACATAGATGACTACACCTTTCTTTTTCTTCTCTGTTGTTGAAACAAACTCCTTCCCTAATTTCCTATTTTGGATCAGTTTTATCTTTTCCTTTTTTATTCTGATTTCTTGAAGACACACAGCATCAATTTTTCTTTTCCCAAGGTAATGAAATATCTTCCGCTGTTTTTAAAGAGTATTTATTCCTTTCATATTCCAAGACAATATTTTCAGGTACATTGTTTTATTTTATTCAAATTCTTCTAGTCCTCTATTTTTCTAATTGAAATTCTATGAATTATAATCTAATTCTAATCTATCCTCTATCTCTTCCTCTGGACCCTGTCTCTCTTCCTCCTCTAGGTCTACTCTCTCTATCTCTTGCTCGAATAGTTTGTCGATGTCTAAATCAGTATCTGTAATTTCTCCTCCTCCTACTTTCTGGTCTGGATCTATCTCTTTAGTTGTCTCCTTTCCTTTTTGAGATTTTCCTATACAACTTTCAGTTTTGAACTCTTTATGTTTATCTTCAAAATCTCTTTTAAACTTCCTCCAGAATTTCTGAGCATCTGATAGAGAGTTTAACCTATAAGGTTTTTTTCTAAATTGGAAAGTGAGACCTTCTAACTTCCCCCATCTGTATGGGATTCCAATTTTTCTTAACTGAGCCATTAAAAAATTGTACTCTCTTCTGTTATGTAGAATTCCTGCTGGGATATCTTTATATAACAGAATCTTATCTTTTCCTAGTTTAAAGGGTTTCTCAAAATTCCATTGGATTATAATATCTCTTATCTATCTCCTTACAAAATAAATTACTATATCTCTCTATTTTTCTTTGACATATGGTTATTTTATCCTGTAGATCTTATCTATCTCTTTCTCAAATTGATCCTGAGGTTGATTTAGAAAAGCTGTGAAGGCTGGGATAAGAATTTCATAAAGATTTCCTTCGCTTTGTTCTTTAAGGTCTCTTAGTTTCAGACAATGTTTCCTCCATTTTAGATCTGCCAGCAATTTCTTATCTAATTCTTTTTCTTGGCCTGCAGTTATGTCTTCTATTTTGCCTTCGACTTTCTTCATTTTCCCCTCTAAGTTTGAAACTCTACTAGCAATCCCTTTTAACTCTTCTGAGAGCTTGTCAATAGATTTCTTAATTTCTTTTATATCATTCTTAAAACCTTGCTTAATTTCAGCTTAATTTCCTTCATCTCTTCTTTCAACTTGCCTCTCATTTTTCTTATTTCTCCTAATATTGCTAAATGCTCCATCGGTTTAGTACTTATTTCTGTTGAAGGTCATCTTTGTGTTTGAGAAGCAGTAAGAGCAGTCTTTTTCCTTGTATCCATTTTCTAGTAAAGCTAATAAACTAAGATAATTTAAAGACATATGTTCTATCCAGCAATTTTATATCAACTATTGTTGTTGTTGTTGTTGTTGTTGTTTTTCTCTTCCTTTTCTTCCTTCTTTCTTCCTTTTTTATTCTTCTTTATTTGTTCTCCTTTTCTCGTGCTTTTTTCCCAAGAAATTTAAAAGAGGTAAGAAGATTTCCTTACTTTCTCCCTTTACTGAGTAATAAATAAACAATCCAAGAATGTATTAAGCAATTTTCCAACTAATATATGATAGTTACAATTATTTCATTTTTATATGAGGAAAGAGAAGAGAGAGAGAAAAGGAAAGAGAGAGAGAAAAGAAGAAAAGAGAAAAAATGTATGTATATAGAGAAATAGAATTCAAACGTAGCTCAATAATGGAGTTAACTATTTTAAAAAATAATAACTCTTCAAAATTCCAAGTTCCAATTTAGAATATATAATATTTAAGATATAATAACTAAATTAGTTTTACATCTACAATAGTTTTAGTAAAGTTATGTTCTCCCGTTAATCAAAGTTAATCAAAGTCAGTATTTATCGTAATAAATTCATTTAATTGTATCAAATTACTTTTTCAGTTCATCAAAATAAAATCAGTTATCAAAGTAGTATCAATTGTCACTATAGTGTCAATTGTCCAATTTTATTACTGTATCTATATTGTCCATCAATCTATCAGGTGGTATCGATTTTCAAATGATAACTAATCCATTAATATACTCTTTATTTTCATAATTGGATCTTTATCTAGCATGTACTCAAATTCATTAATCTACCAAATCATTCAAGGTAATTCTGATCAAATGCCAAGTTAATTATGTCTTCTTTTGTTATTATGTTAATTATGTCTTCTTTAGTATCAAATCAAATCAAAATGTCAGCCAGCCTGCTGACTTGTAGCCTTGTTTAAAGCTGTGTCTTTCCGTTTTCCAGTAGTCTCATTGTCTCCCTATAACTCTGTTTTATGTTCATGTCTTCAAGAATTTGCCTCCTCTCTCTTTCTTCACCTTTTCTCCTTTCTTTCCCACTGCAACTTCCAAAATCCACTTTGTCATAATTTTTGTCCTCTATTGTTGTCTGCCAATCATATAATTGTGGCTCTCTTTTGTTTTATCTATTCAGCTTAGTCCTTGCACACCATGTTGCTTTCTTCAACCTTGGGTGGGGGATTAAATGTTTTTGAATGTGTTTTTAAATGGAAATATATAAAGAAGTCAAGATAATTTTACTTGTTTCCAGTCCTATCTCTCAGTCACATGTTCAAACTTCAAACTTCTTACAATTCACTTTCTTTGGTTATTTTATGTCGTGAAATAGATTTAATTTATAGCTTGAGTTCTTGAATTGTCAGCGTCCCAGCGTCTCACTCCCTCATTCACTCTTCACCACAAGGCTGTTAGTCTTTCACTGTTAGTTTCACTCCATTAGGGGTTTTAATTACAGGTTGATCAACACAGTTCGAATAGTAAATTTTAAATTGAAATAACTGGTCTTACCATATAGTATATCCTGCACAAAATCGATGAGCATCATATCTCGCCATAGGATCCATTTCTTGATAGTCTTCTTTATGTGAGATGTCAAGTTTAAAACAGTTTGGTGGTGGAGCTTAACCCAGAAACTCTGGGGAACAGCCTTGCAGTAATAGCTGTTCTGGTCTCCTCTTTTTCTCCCACTTCTTATGCCACTCCAAACAACAGCTTCCCAAAGCTTGAAAAAGGTAGCAGACCCCTGGAGCCCCTGAAGACTCTCCAATACCAATATATTTGGTTGGTCTCTGTGACTTTAACTGCCTTGCTGCTCGGTGTGAGTTCTCTCTCAGGCTCTTTCCACACGCGGGTGAAAAAAAGGGGGTAACCACGCTGAAACGGAGCTTACCTGAATCCGTTGCCATGTGGAGCAGCGCGTTTTTGCTGCTCCACACTCCTCGGCATCCCACGGCGTCCTACGGGGCCCAAAATGGCAGCTTGCGACTGACGGAGGCTCTCCACCAACCAGAGAAACTCGCCAGCCAAAAAGCCTGCCCCCAGCAGATCTGCAGGCACGCCCTTGCGCGCGCCTGCAAATCCACACCAGGTGCTGCGATGGGGCTGCACGCAGCTGCACAATCGTGCTTTTTAAAAACCACTTGAAAAATGGTTTTCAAAAAGCACATGGCACTGCCACTTCCAGGCACCCTAGCGTGGTTTGGGGTGTGGAACTACGCAAAAGTAGTCCGCCCCAATCCAATTTATGGTGTAGACGACCTCCGTCAGAGGTCGCTCTATACTGTTTTTAAACCCCCGTGTGGAAAAGTCCTCAGTAGCACTGCCGAAAAGAGAGAGCTCTTCACTCCACCATTGCCCAAACTGGAAGCCAAAAAAAAAAAAAAAAAGTTTTAACTCAAAGGAGAACTTTAAACTAAACATGAAAAGGTGATAGATTTTGAGGTTACCAGCCATGGGAGTCACTGAGGGAGGGACAAGTTGGCAACACCCACAGCCTGCCCACTCCTGGATCCATGATCATAGGAAGTGCTATCAAGCACTATTATGGTTTCTCAAGATAGCTGGTTGATGGGATTAAAGTGCTAAAGGAGGCTCTTAATGGATTTTTTCTGGAAATAGAATATGACAGTTTGGTGATGCTTGGGGACAGGATAGCAGCTGGATAGTGATAATGTCATGCAGCGGCATGTCTCCTGTACCAGAAACAATTCACTGCTATGGCGGTATAGCGACGTTGTGTGGAAATGGCCTAATTGAAAAGAGATTAATCTAAAGCAGAGAGCCTCCTGTATAATTGGAGGCTCCCCATGTTTCCATACATCTGTAGAATCAGGATTCCAAATCACATAGAGAATCTCCATACACAGAAGACACTCTTGTGTCAGACTTGTGTCAGCACATACTTCTTACAGAAAAGTGGTTTACAAATAAAGTTGATTGATTGGTTGAATCAACATCTTTAAAAGATATTCAACCAATGCATGGAGGTTAGGTCTCTTATTATGGTAGTTGAGGATTTCAATATCCATTTATTTTTGTTTTTATGCTGTATTAATTTCAGCTCCACTTAATCTAATCAGCACATCCTGGACTAAATATGCAGAATAATCTGAGAGAAAAGAAGTATATGTTTAAAAGTGTGTGTGTGTGTGTGTGTGTGTGTGGCAAAACATGAATTTAAATATATATGCATGTGTGAATATTTGTGTAGATTTACACAGTTGTAGATTAAAGGAGAAATAGACTTCTGATTTTGATCTGATCATGCTGAATTCATCTTTCATTCTTTTGCTTATATTTTACCTCATATAAGGTCAAAGACATAGCAACCTGCCTAAGACCACTGAGTGAGTTCACTGATAGATCAGATTTAAACCAGCCTCCCTCTGTTTCATATCTCATGTACTTAAGCATTTTGATATACCACCTTCCACAAAATATGAAATCCCTACATTTATTCTGAGTTTCATCAAAGCCTCCAGTCAACCATTTTCTACTTAACTTTGCTTCCAAATGTAGGGAGAAATTGATAGCTATTGCATCTGAAAGCCTAAGGTACAAAGTACAAACAATTGATGGTATATATGAGACAATTATTTTTAGGATATGTAGTAAAAGAGATGAAAAATCAATGTCTTCTTTTCTCATAGAGCCATCTCCTAATGTCAAGGGTCAGGTGTTCATTGTAGTTCATTAGATATAGATCTCAGCATACCATGATGTATTTATCTTTAAAAAGTAATACCCTTTTGATTATGTGTCATGGATAAAATCTTATCTTTGTCTTGGGAAGTGTGAGAGTAATGGTGACTTCTTTATGAGCCCCCTGAACCTTGGCAGTAGTTCATCCAATTACCTGATGGTGATTAAGATGGTTCACTCTCTTGGATTCCTGAACCACGAATGTGACTATGAGTCATAACTTGCAAATATTTAATGGAGTCATTCCCCTGCAGATACAGCAATAATTTGGAAGTTCAGCTATTTCGCCCAGGATGTTTGAATGTCTCTGTTCACTTCTCAGTGCTTGTAAGAAGATTTCCCAAGAGAAAATGACTGCATTGAAAAGAAGCTGTCATCTGTCGAAAGGCACTGTGACTACAGAGACTAGTCTGCGGATGATGATGAAGACATTTTTTTGTAGGCTTTGGCACTAAATTAAAATAATCAATTAAATAATCAACTAAAAAGGTACCCTTCAGAAACACTTCCAAAGTGGTGCACAATCAAATCCAGAAAGTGTATATCATAAAGGAAACCTAAACAACAATATTAAGTGACTAGAAAGCTGGACTACCTGCATAGCCACTTTACATATATTCAAATAGGCTTTCACAAGCTCCAAGAGCCATTTTTTCCCTATATGAAGATTCTGGGAGGGATGAAATGTCACCACATCCCATTGCTATCAGGATCATTAGGACTGCATGTAGAGTGTGTATGCTGAAGTCACAAATAGAAGTCAGGCCTTCTAGCCCTTGAGGGAGTAACCACATGGTGAGAGGGAGAGGGAGAGAAAGAAGGATTTATTTACAGGCAGCCTTTTGAGCATCTCAAAGCACCATAAGTACAGAGATGTGGAGAAGTGTGAAATCTGGTCTTTTCCACATGTTAGTGTCTGAAATAAAATGATAAATGTATTGAAGAAAACTCTTTAATGGCCACCAACAGTTGCACGCTATTTTCTTGCAAATAAGCATGTTAAAAGATAGAACACAAAACTAAACACATGCACACATACACACACTTACCACCAGACATGGTGATGTGGATGGATTCCTTTCTGGAACTGGTCAGCTTCTATGTAGTAAAGAATTCATTTCACACATTCTTCTTCTTACTACTTACCCATGTTACAAAAAGCTAGATGAGTGTTTATTTTTTTGCCTGTTACATGAAATGGTTTCATAAACAAAATAATTAGACATGGTTATATATTGTGGTAAATAAAACAATGGACTGATTTTTATTTATTTATTTATTTTACTTCAAGAGTAACCCTTTTAAGATTTAGACATTGATCATTTTCCTTTCTGGCCTAATTCTATGAGATGCTGAGAGTCAAAAGGTATAAGGAGCCCTGCCAGGAAAGAGTTGCTGAAAAATTCAGTTCCACTGAAGTGACTTGGGACTAAGTGTTGATGGATCAGCCTGTTTCTACTCTTGATAATTCTCCAATGTATGCAATCACAAGTCAGTTCTGTTCCTTTTCCAACCATTTGTTGAATGCATGGACACAGATATCTATATACATAAACACATTTCCATATGAAGTGAAAGCATTTCCCCCTGAAATCAGAGGTACAGGTAAGCCAGCCAGGGGCCAGAGAAGCTCTTCGGCCACTAGTCAATCAGGGCCACTGAACACTGCTTGCCCTGCCCCTCCAGTTCCGATCCTGGAAGGGGGAAGATGGGAGAATGAGGAACACAGTGGCAGTTCTAGCAAGCTTTGTTCACCAAGTGAACAAATGGCTAGTGCCATTACCTCTTCCTCCTTCTCCCATGGCAGAGAATGTAGAGATGTGTACATGTGTTGCCATGTATTCACAGGCACTAGCACTGAAGAATGGTCATAATTATAAAGAGTAGCCTTCATCTTTACCAGCTCAAAATAAAACACAGCACATTTACGTATTCACTACAAGCAACAAATCTCTTTCCAAGTGTTTTTGTTTTATCCAGGTGACTAGACAAGGGTCATCAGGGAAGGAAGGGCAGGGTCCTCATATGCCTATATCATGCATGTGTGTGTGGTGAGGAGGAGATTGGACCAGCCAAGTATATCATCCCACTGTACTATCCTGTTACAAATCTTCTTGAGGTGGGAAGACTCCATTCCTTCTTTTCTCAAGCTTTGCTTACTAGGTCCAGAGTAGACATTGGTTGGCATTCCTAGTTTCCTCATTTCTGAGGGAGAGACTGAAGAGAGAGCTGAGCCAAGTCACTTTGCGCAGTCACCCATGAGTTGTCCCCCCTCGCAAATTTCTGCTTGTATATTATATTAATTATATTATATATTATTATATATTATTTCTGTTGTTTATTGGCCTCATAAGTCAGCAGAATGGATGCATACATTGACAAATGATGCATCCTGCTGGTGAGTGACAGTGTGATTAGCAGAAGAAGGGAACCCAGCTGGAGGTAGGGGTTATTGTCACATCTCCTGTTTTCACCAGTGCTTCCTGGCAGTAGGTACCCCACTCACCAGAACCACAGAACTTCATCCTACAGTACATCTACCTAGATTTTAAGATGGATTTCAGAGGCATTTGTGATCACAGCAGTTGCACTATAATTGCAAATATGAATAGGGGAAAAAAAATTACATGGTCATAAGGCTAGCTGACAACATCATAACTGCTTGACAGGATGACAGTCACTGCATCTAAAATATTTATTTTTGAATACTTTTTGAGCTCAGAACAGCCTTGCAATATTTGCAAAGTACAGAGTCCAAAGGACAACTGGATTTTGATCTGTGTATTTGTTCAAAGACTGATTAGGTTGGGACAGGAAAACCCATTAATGATTTAATCCATTATCATGCCACCTGGGCAAGAGAGAGGATTGGGACCACGATGATGTCATGCAGAAGTGTTATCATGATCCCGCTCTTCTCCCGTCCCCATGCCAGGATGGGAGGCTACTGTGGAAAGGGCCAAAGTAATCATGAGTTTTAATTAAACTAGGTTGAGAGAATCAAGCAGCTTGATACATGAATCATGCAACATGAAATTCATGGACAATAAACATGGCTTACACTATCTTATCTAGTTTGACCTTCACAGAGAATGGACCAAGACTGAGATGTTCCCTTAAATCCTGAGTGTGAATCATATGGCTTTCCGGATGCTGTTGAAATGAAACTTCCAGCATTCTTCACCATTCTGTCTAGTCTTCTGAGAGTTGCAGTTCAACCACATCTGGGAGGGTACACGGTTTTCACTTCTGCCTTAAACTTTCAGGTCCCTAGAGATTTATATGGCAGAAGCTACTGAACTTTGTTCTAGGCATTGTTCTGATATAATATACAAAAAATCATAATAAAATAATAATAAACAATAACAATAATAAAATAGATATAGGAGCACTAAATTAAACTATTATCTGAAGATTTCTAGCTTAGAATTGCTAACAAATAGAAACTGAAAATTATTAAAACCAAGGCAACCTTTTCCACTTCAAGAGTTCTCTGTCACATTTCCGTTCATCGTGACATGCACAGACCTGGATTTTATTTTATTTTATTTATTTTTTTGGTTCTTCTCTTTTAAAAATCAACCCTTGAGAAAATAGGAGACAATTATAGTACAATCTGCTGCCTATTCCAACCATGTACAATTTAATTGTTACAAGCTTAAAGATTTAGAGAGAAATATGTATCCAAATTCTCTGGACTTTCTCTGGCCAAATAATGGCCAGTATGAAAAAGAAGAATTAATTTTCTTAATCAGCATGCTTGTTTGGGAAAAGAAAAAGAAAAAAGAAAAACTGGGGGAAATGTGGTGAGTGGTTATAAGAAACATCAGATTTTTTTTGGTTAAAATATTTTTCATTCAATAACTTAAGTAGGAAAATAAATGCAGAATTTTAGAAGAAAAGCTATAAGAATAATGGGATGGGGAGACTAATCATACCCTAAGAATGCTAGTAGTTGGAATATTTCACTGACAATATTTCACTGATAGAAAATGATTAGGAGAAATATGTTGACAAGTTTCTAATACCTGAATGGATGTCAAAACCAAGAAGGAAAACAATTATCCATCCTAGACACTAAGGATGGGATGAATCATAGAATCATAGAGTTGGAGGAGACCACAGAGGCCATCCAATCCAATCCCCTGCCATGTGGGGACCCACATCAAAGCACTCCTAACAGATGGCCATCCAGTCTCTGCTTAAAAACCTCCAAAGAAGGAGACTCCACCACACTCCATTGAGGCAGCATATTCCACTGCCAAACTTATGAGAGCTTATAGGTTTTTGCTACATAAAGATAAATGTGACTTAAATTCAAGAGATGCTTTGGGGTAGATATTTGGATAGGTGTAAACTGAAGCAAATGATTGAAGCAGAGTTTAATGCATGTTGTCCAATTAAACCATGCATGTCAAATAAACTTGAACTGGATGTAAATGGTTTTTCAATATTCCCCATTTTATTGGTAAGCAGAGAAAGTGTGACTACTGTATCACAGAATTTCTTCACTAGTTTTTGAGTGGTGGGCTTCAACATCAGTAATGGCAATAGCACACCTTCTTCTTTTATTTTTAGGTTTCTGTTGTTTTGCTACTAAACAGCAAGAGTGTGGATAGCCTTGTCCATCTGCCACAACAGAGGCTCCATTCTTGCAGCATTCAATTAGTGGCCATGGTGGTAGAAATATTTTCTTTTTCTTCTGTGAGTGAGAGGAGGCATCATCATCACCGCCGTCATCCTCTTCATCATATTTTAATTGTATTGTATCTTTTTTAGAGTAGCAGGAAATAATTTTAAAATAGTCAATATTTTTATTCCACTTTAAAGTTCATTTTCAGTTTTTAGCTGCACTGTACTCTTTTTTGCTACATTTTTTACCATTGTGGGCCATTTTAGGCACAAAAGAACACTATTCTGAAATAGGAAGTAAAACAGAATTAGTTACTTTCTCATTTAAAAAAAAAATAAAGCAACGCTTGGGCCACAAACAAGTGAGGGTGGACAAAAAGAAGGATGCTACAGGGTGCAAAGGAGCGTTTTGAGCCATTGAAAGAAAATGAAGAATGTGCACTGTGGCCCACAGACTGCACTTTCCTCACCTAGGGAGCAAGAAGAAACAACTCAGAAATATTCTCAAGATAAAAAGCTTTTGGGCAATAATAGCTGAAGACAGCCCCTAACACAGTCTGATGATTTGGTGGCTGTTGGAATCTGTACACCAGGTTGCCTGATCATGTGATGAACCATGAAAAATCTTGCTGCCTCAGGATAATGTCTCTAGACTGGATCTTAACGGCTATATTATGATCACAGAATTGTAAAACTGGAAGCAGCCTTATGGACTTTCATGTCCCACCCCCACTCAATGCAGGATCTTCCCCCTTAAGCATCCCCAACTGCTGCCTGTCTAGCTTCTCTTTGAAGACATCCAGAGAAGACCCCACCACCTCCTGAGGCAATTGGCTCCATTGCCATACCAGTCTTAATATCAAGAAGTTCCTTCTAATGTCAGTTGAAATCTACCCTCCTGCAAGTTAAAATCATTGGACATAGTTCTAACTTTCTCAGGAAGCAGAGAACAACCTGTCGCCTCCTCTGTGTAGCAATCCATGAGGTATTTAAGCAACACAATCATGACTCTGACACTTCTCTTCATCAAGCTGAACATGCCCAACTCCTTCAACCTTTCCTTCTACATTTTGTTCTTCATACCTCTTAGTATCCTTATTGCCATTTTTCTGAACTTGCTTCAGTTTGTCTATATCCTTCATAAAATTAGACACCCAGAACTGAATGCAGTGCTCTAGATCAGGCCTGACTACTGCAGAATATAAGGGTGCTAATATTTCCCTTGAATTTGAAACTATGCTTCTATTAATGCAGGCTAAGGTAGCGGTTACATTCTTTGCTGCAGCAGCACACTTCTGGCTTATGCTCAGTTTATGATCAACAGTAATCCCAAGTCATTTTCATATGGAGTATTGCTGAAGCAAGTATTCACCATCCCATGCCTGTGCATTTTGTTTCTGTAGTTTAAATGTAGAATCTTCCATTTCTCTCTGTTGAATTTATTTTATCAATCCAAGCTAGTCTTCTAATTTATTCAAATCCTTTTATATTCTTTTCCTATGTGTCATTACTCTTCTGTCATTCTGGGGGTTGGGAAAGATAATTTACACAGCATTTCTTTTTCAAATGAGGCCATTAAAGGTCTCCCACCAGGAAAGCAACAGAAGAGGAATGTTGTCATGTGATAAGTCCCAGCCAAGGACACTATTGTCCTGCTGTAATTGTAATTTCCCAGCCTCATGTAAGAAAGCCCTATATCCTTTGATTGTTGTATTCAAATTGTGGAAGTCATCTCACCAAGTATCTGTTATATGTATAAAGTCATATTTACCTTCTTGCACTAGGATTTCAAGCTTGTCTTGTTTGTTTCCCAAACTCTGTGCATTGTTATTTAGACATCTAAAGTGTTCTTTGCTCTTATATTTATTTGACTGAAAGTTTTACCATGGCCCATTCTCTCCCTCAGCTTTCTTGAAATTACATTATTGTGTTGAGAGCTTGCTTTTGATCAGATGCTTAAGCTATCGTCTCCATCCTCTTTAAGGATTTAGTTTAAAGTTCTCATGATCAGACCAAGGAGTCCTTAAAGTGCATAACAGTCCTCATTCAAGATCTTTGGTCTTCAGCTTTTGAGTTACAAGCCATTATTACGTAGCATCCTGATCAAAGATCACAATATCAAATTACTGATACGATAAATGTTAAAGAGAGCCTATATTTGTGCTAAATGTTGTGTCTGAAAAGGATGTAGGCCACTATTCTAGCTGGAACTCCCTTTTCAAAATTGGAGTATGATCAAGTAAAAACCTGCCATTTTACTAAATCACTTCTCTGCATAGAGCTTCTGGAAGGCAAGGAAGAATCAAGCAGAAATAGGTCAGGGAGGAGTCTGGGCATATTCTTATGAGTAATAAGAAAAGGCAGCATTTGAGACAGCCGGTAGTCTCCAACTGGCTGAGGCAGACTCTTCTCTCTCAAGCCCAGAAAGATACAGCTGTGCCCCACAAGATACTACTTCATACAGTTTTTATGATAATGTCTATAATCTTCTACACCCCATCCACAAAGAAAGCCATAATGTTTTGATGTTATTTTGGTGCAAGGCTTTGAAAATTAAAATGTGTTGAGTGTCAAGCAGTTCTGGTTCCTGTCTGATCTAAACAAGGTTATAAATCACCGTTCCTCTTGGATACAGCATGAATTTTAGTACCTGGATTTTCTTTCTTTTTTTTTTAAGCAAAAGCAAATTTTATACTTAACATGAAAAATGAGAATGAGGGACTGAAATCCTGCATGCCCTGCTTTCCTAATCTAAGGTTGGACGGTAGTTCAAATGTAGGTTGAATCTGCCATTTGTCTCTCTGCCTAGGATAAAGAGCAAGATATATGTATTAGCTAACTTGGGGCACAATTTTATTTCATAGTAGTTCAATAAGTGAACTTATCAGTTATGTACAAACTGGTTGTGGCAGCAGCCAACACTGTGACCTTCATCTAGCCTAGTTACGAACAAAACTGAGGGTCAAACTAGCCATTAATGGGAATATACATTCTTTGTGGTTATCTTATTTCCCCTCTTCTATCAGATTTGCTAATTAAACCACTATTTACTTTCCAATGCCCAGTCCCAAAACAAAACACAGAAAATGCAAGATGTACAACTGAAGATAACCACATGCTGTGATGAACATGCCTTTCACCACTAAAAGGAGGTACTCCTCTTCTAAAAACATGCTAAACACATTGTTCTAAATCCAGTCACTGGTCCCAATTAGAAAAAAAATCCACTAAATCTATTGAATTTATATAAGTGTTGGTTTACCTTTGGCAATTGATTTAATGGGTTTAGATGGGACTGACAGTTGGATTTAGGCCAGAGATAGGAATCATGCAGCCCAGAAACTGTTGGACTGTAGTTCCCAGAACCCTCAGACAGCATAGCTAATCATGAAGAATGCTGGGAGTTGCATTCCCACTTCTGATTTAATCCATCATCTACTTTGATGTGCTGATATTGAAAGAGACCTTCCAAATTCATTAATATCCCACCCCCACCCAAGCTATGTGTTCCTTGCAAGTCTTGAGCCTTTTTCTTTCCCACTGTAAAGATGCTTCTACAACACTGACCATTGAAACTGCTTTTAATCTGCTTTCT
Source organism: Ctenosaura bakeri (assembly GCA_948474755.1). NCBI lineage: Eukaryota > Metazoa > Chordata > Lepidosauria > Squamata > Iguanidae > Ctenosaura > Ctenosaura bakeri. The sequence goes on along the minus strand of CAOLHI010000629.1, from coordinate 78,710 downwards.
TTCCCTTCCACTATAACAAGATAAGCTTCTGCTTTGTTCCTTTCACTCAGCTAACTAAGGCTGTGCAACAGATTTCAAACCTTTCTGGGAACTATTGAGAAATCTGATCCTCTCTTAAAGGGAATGTTTTCCTGATGCCATTAGACCAGAGGTGAGGGAAGTGTGGTATATGGGCCACATGGAAACACAATAGCAGATTTACTCCTGTACTACTACTCTCTCCACAGAAGCTTGAGAAAAGCTTTGACAAACCTGGAAGCTGCAGCTGGAAGTGACTTCCCGTTCCAATTTGAGGCCCAAAATGGAGCAGTCCAGCCACCTGCTCCTGCTGCAGTTGCCCACCCTTCATTTGAGCATGACAAAAAGACATTGACTTTATCCATGATTTTAAATGCTCACTGCTAGTGAATGAAAAGAGGGAAAGAAGATGGATTTCTATTATCCTCTCTATCTTATTTATTCATAAGTTCCATCTAGCTGCTGTTTTGCAAGGGTCATAACTCAGTAAGAACTGAAAAATCCAAATTCATCAAGGTTTTCAACTCCTGGCATCTAAGGTGACCTAACTCAGCATAGAAGGTGTGCCTACAGCTTAGTTCTTCTGTATACTTTGGAGGAGAGGAAGCACGAAGCTTTAATATTCTTCTTTTTCTCTCTTTCAGTATTGGTGTTTGGGAAGGATCAGAATTTAAAGGGGAAAAGATCAGATCATGTTCCTCTACAACTTTTGAAGCTTTTCTTCAGCATTCTGAACTCCTCTCTTGTTTTTCTTAATGTCTTATAAAATAAAAGACTTAATGTCTTTTATTTTGGAGAAAAAAAGTGGCAAGTTTTGTTATGCTCCCTGTTTTTCCATCAGAGAGTTATGAGTTGTTAACTTTTTTTTCCCTTAAACTATGGCCATTTCTGGACGGGGTATTTGAAACGGTGCAGTCCGTCCTCCAGAGAGGATGTCTGCACCTGGGAGCGGACTGGGTCCAGACTATTTAACGTAGATCCGCACCTCAGCCCGCTCCGGAATGACCCCAAGTGGTCGTCCAGCGTGCTTTTGAAAAACTTGTTTCTTTTGGTCTTTCCAAAGCATGGAGTGCGCCAATGTGAGCCTGCTCCCTTGTACAGATTTGCAGGCTCGCAGCAATGCGAGCCTGCGATCTGCCAGGGGTGGGCTTTAGGCTGGCGAACTTCAGTGGAAGCTGCCATTTTCGATGCCAGAGCAGTGCGGAGCAACAAGCGCGCACTGCTCCAGAGCAGCCTGGACCGGACCGGGGAGCCATAAGACCCGTTAAGTAGTGGCACGGGGCAATTCCCTCACCCCGTGCGGAAATGGCCTTATTTGTCAGAATCCTATCAGGTACTTAAGAATGTGTAACCAAGAGTTACACACTCATGACTGCAACTTATTCACAATCCTTCAGAGCCTCTTGTTTTGGGGTTACAAAGGCTCCATGAAAGTTCCCAAAATGAGAAGCAGCTTCTTGACTGTCCCACAGCCTTCCATAAGTGATCTCCAGCATAACAGGCAGGAGAATCTTGTTACATTTCCCCCTCATGCTGGAGACGATTTACATGAGGGGAAAGATGAGAACATGAGGAAGCTGCTTCTCAGTTGATGGCAAACAGACCTGTACCAATCCCAGCAACTGCTGACTGGTAAGTGGGCTGGGTGTGTGTGTGTGTGTGTGTGTATGGTTCCGACCAGAATTCACTACATAGTACTTAGTAACCATACAGGATTATAGTGATCACATTTGAATTCATTTCCTGCCCACTTTCACTTAAAAATAATATGTATTTGGATGTCTAACTACCTTTCTGCACTGCACTGTTATAGTGCTATTATTCCACTTTCAACATCTTGTGGAATTCTGGGATTTGTAGCTTCCTGAGGCTAAAGAGCTCATTGGCTGAGAATTCTGAATGTCCCTCCCTAAACTCCAAACCCCAGGATTCCACAGGATGCTGAAAGTGGAATAATAGCACTGTTAACAGTGTAGTGTGGAAATGACCTAAGCCAAATTCAGCTCTTATGACCCTGCACACCTCTCAAGAGTGATATGGTTTAATTTGCAAAATATTATTTAATTGGCAAATGCATTGATTGGCATTGGTATAAAATGGAACCTGATGTGACTGGAAGGTCAAGCTGGGCAGAGGGAAATTACTGACTGAAAACATGTAATTGCAAGACAGGCCAGCCAACACCCCTCTAGGTGTAGCCAAAGTCATTGTCAGGCAGATTACCAAGAAGCTCTGGAGATAATAGGCTTAAGTGGAAGCTGAATGTCTCTGAACATATCGTGGTCAAAAGGGGAGTTCACACCCAAACAATAACTGTTTCAACTCTCTTTTCTCACACCTAGATGCTTCCCTGCATTGTCCCCCAAACTTCTCCACAATACAAAGCTATTATGAAAGCCATTACTTCTTTGTTACCTAAACACTAAAACCGTTAATTTCATCCAGATCCCATTGTCTGTGTTGCAACTCCCATTGTCCACTTGGCTGGTAGTTTTTGGGTATAAAAACCCTCAGTTTTGAGTGACTCAGTACAATCTCTTGCCTTGCTGAATGCCACTCTGTCACTCTGATTTCCAAATAAGAACTGTACTTATGTGCAGACCTAACTCATATCGCTACTTCCTTGCTTCTCTCTGATCGGTAATTATCACCCAAATGTCCTCTATGCACAGCTTTCCTCCATTTATCCGGTTAGCCTTGTGTGAATGTATGAATGCTTGGATCTTTTGTGTGCATGTATGAATCTTTCAGTACATTTTAGTTTACATTTCAGAATCTCTGACTAGTTCTTTCCTGTATGACCTGATAAACATTGGTAGCAAGATCTTATTAAGTTACCCTCCTCTTGCAGGCCTCCTAATTTTGAGCTAATTAATTCTGCATTGTCATGTGTATGTAAAGGCACTGCTGGTGGACCCCAAGTCACCCACATTTTGGGGTAGAACAGCTTCTGAGACACAATGGCCAAAATCTAATTACTAATATCAACTAGAGTAGACTCATTGACTTGGCTGCTAAAATGGTAAGCCAATGCCTACAAAAGTTCTATTGATTCAAAGGATCTACTTTAGTAAGAACTAACAGTTGGATTCAGGCCATTGCATAGCTCACAAGTTGCAACCAGAAAATTCAGACTGAGAGAATACATTCATAGTGAGAATTGGAACCTTAAACCTCCACCCTCACAGACTTTTAGGAACAGAATCACTGACCAAAATATTCAAATATTTTTTCTAACTGAATAGCAATCACCTTTCAGGACCATATATTTGTAAGAAAGCTTTTTTTACAGGTCAGCCTCTTTTTCCCCACTCTGGAAGCCAGAATTGCCTAACTTCCCTCCTCCTTTCTCTCTAGATAGATAGATAGATAGATAGATAGATAGATAGATAGATAGATTAGATATAGATGCATATTTATCAGAGTATTGCTATTGTTGCCCTTGTTATTGGGTGCCTTCAAGTAGTTTCCAACTTAGATAAACTCGAAGGCAGCCACATCCTGTGGTTTTCTTGGCAAATTTGTTCAAAAAGAACTTGCCATTGCCCTCCCTTGAGGCTGAGAGAGTGTGCCTATGGCTAAGTATGGATTTGAACTATGGTCTCTGTTAGAAGTGCAACAACACTTAGCACTGAAGATCCACTGTGCATAGGTTGTTGTGGGTTTTCTGGGTTTTGAGGCTGTGTTCTATTGGTATATTCTCCTGACATTTTGCCTGCATCTGTGGCTGGCATCTTCAGAGGATATGGTGGCATGGATGTGAAACAGAGTATATATACTTGTGTTGTCCCCTGGGTGGGAGGGAGCAATTTGCATGTGTTACAGTTAATCTATTTTTAAATGGGATATCCCCCCCAGGTTGTATTGTTAGTCAGGGGATATGCATAACAGTGCATTAAGTACATTAGCAGCCCATTGTGTTGTTCCCTGTAGAGGGACCCCCCAGGGTCTGGGTGGTGTTCATTGGCATGTTTTTGAGTCTTGATTTTAGTGTTCTTCAGTACTGGTAGCCAAATTTGGTTTATTTTCCAGGTTTCTCTTTCTTGTTGAAATTGTCCATGTGTTTATAGATTTCAATGGCCTCTCTATGCAGTCTGACATAATGGTTGACAGAATAATCCAGAATTTCTGAGCTTTCAAAAAGCATTCTGTGTCCAGGTTGGTTTATGACATGGTCTGCTACCACTGATTTTTCTGGCTGGATGAGTCTGCAGTGTCTTTCATGTTGTTTGATTCATGTTTGGACGCTGTGTTTTGTAGTCCCTACATATGCCTGCCCACAGCTGCAAGGTATGAGGTAAACTCCAGCAGAAGTTAGAGGATCCCTCTTGTCCTTTGCTGAATGTAACATTTGTTGAATTTTCTTGGTTGGTCTGTAGATTGTTTGGAGGTCATGTTTATTCATCAGTTCCCCTATACAGTCAGTGACCCCTTTGATGTATGGTAAAAACATATTCCCTTTGGTTGGCTGCTTATCTTCACTGCTGTGGTTTTTTCTAGGTCTTGAGGCTCTTCTGATGTCTGAACCATAGTAACGAGAGTATATACACAAGCATATATACTCTATTTCACTTCCATGCCGCCATATCCTCTGAAGATGCCAGTCACAGATGCAAGCAAAACGTCAGGAGAAAATACTAATAGAACATGGCCTCAAGACCAGGAAAACCCACGACAACCTATGGATTCCGGTCGTGAAAGCCTTCAACTCCAGTGTGCCTTACAGTGGGCAGTAGTAATAGAGTTAATCAGTTAGGGTGACCCAAAAGTTTCCCTCCCTTTTGGCTCTACCTATCTTGATCTGCCTGTAATGTAAACTGATACTCTTAGGGATGCTTCTCTGCTCCTTTTTCTTCCCAGTCATCCCTGAGAATGCAGCAAGACTAGTTAGTACCCAGTAACTTTCCTATCATGGACCCTTTTCGCACCATAGCCTTTGGCGGTTCTGGGGTGCGGGGCTCGCGCCAGCAGCCTCCAAAGGAAGGCTCTCGTTTCCCTGCCTGTTCAGCTCCGCGTAAGCTTCCTGCTCACATGAGAGCCCCACCTCTTTCTTTTGCAGTGCAGCCTGGGACCTTTCCCAGCCTGCACTGGATGGGAAGTGCAACCGGCCCAGCTTCCGAGGCTCTGCACACCAGGTAAGTGCGCGCCGGGCCCTGGAGCAATGCGCAACCACGCAGCATTTTTGACTTCAAGCCAAAAATGAAAAAATGTGTGCAAGGTCTGCATCAGGCCCTTGAGCATCACGCAAATGTGAGTGCGTCGTGTGGACCACTCCTCACATGTGCGCAACGCTCAAGGGACCCTTTTGCATCAGAAATGCTGTGCGAAAAGGGTCTTAGTATGGAGTTCCCTTAATCAGCACTGCTGCTCCCCTGCAGACAGGCACTCTCTAACAGTCCCCATAGCACTCCAATCACTACATTGCAATGGATAAGTTATATAAGGCTCCCTCTCTCCCAGTCTTGTACATTTTTTCTGAATCCATAATTCATTTAGTTTCATGTTTGTGGAAATGCTCGTAATAGTTGCACTGGAGGTCTGTGGTACAAACAGAAGGGGGTATCTTATTCCCATATTGTCAGGATGAGGCACACACACTCTCAGATACCAAGGGCTACCTGTCGGGAGTCCTCCATGTTTTATTGTTTTAGGATAGCAGTAGACTGAGGAAATAGTGATAGTAGGCTGTTAGCTATTCCCAGGCGCCAACCATTCCTTCTGGCTGGAATTTCAAAGGAACCGTTTGGCATGATGACGTTCGTTCTTTTACAACTATCTTAGGAGAAACTGTCTGTTAAAGTGTAAGGTGGGGGGAAAACGTCATTCTCGAGCTTTAACGTCTGAAGACAGCATCCCTTACTATGTTACAATAAAAGGAGTTAAAAGCATTGGACCTTAAAGTGGATGATATAAAAAAAACCCAAGGGAATCAGCAGACCAGACTAGCACAACATGATGGCAGGATTTCTTTGTTAGAGAGACAAATTATCCAGCTCCAAGACCAGAACAGAAGAAACAATGTGAGGATTCGTGGATTCGCAGAGCAGCCACAACAAAGTCAAAAATCCTTGAAAGAGGAAGTTTTAAAATGGCTAAAAAGCATTGTTCCTGAGATTTTATGGGAAGATTATGACATAGAGAGAATTCATCGTGTGTCAGCTGCAAGAAGAGGAATAATTCCCAGAGATATTATAATGAGAATTGCGAATTTCAACAAGAAAGATGATTTGATGAGAGCTGTTAGAAAGAATCCAGGAATATTGAAGTATCTGAGATAACACAGTGGAAATTTATAATGACTTATGCCGCGAAACAATAAATTGGAGAAGGGAAATGAAACCCTGCATCATAGTTCTACAGAGAGTTGGGATAAGATACAGTTGGGGATATCCCATCTTTCTGAAATTCCAATATGCTGGCAAATACCACAGAATAAATTCTCTTGAACAAGGATTGCAACTCCTGAGAGAACTGAAACTGATCCAGCAAGAGGAAAAGGAAGAGGAAGGTGCGGTTGGAGGAGCGGAAGAAGGAGCAGTGGGAGGAGCAACTGAAGAAGGAGCAGCGGGAGGAGCAACAGGAGGAGCAAAGAAGAAGACTTCGGGAGATAAACGAAAGGACAGAGGCTGAGGAGGACTGGAAGAAACAATATGATATAACAGAAGAAGAAGAAAGAGAACTTCATAGAGTAGGAGAAGGGTAGATGACTACTGAGTAAAATATATTCTTATAGATTATAAATGCATAGAGATAGATTTATATATATATAAAGCAAGAGGGTAGAGAGAGGGAAGGGAGGAGGAAGAGAGGGAAAAAAATATGGGAAAGAAAATAAATCGGGAGAGGGTATTGGTCTCTATGCCGGGAGTTGGCATACCTTCACCCCCCCCCAGGACCATGGCTGGTCGTTTCCAAGGCAGAAGTGCTTTGGAGGAAGAGGGGGGAGAAATGTTTGTGTGGGGAGGGGAGGGGAGGGCGGGAAGGGGGAGGGGAGTGGGAGGGGGGAAGGGAAGGGGAAGGGGAGCACCATCACATTAAAGAGCCAATGGGGAGTGGAATTAGAAAATTCAAAATATGAAAAATGGAGAATAGATTGAGAATATCAACATTGAATGTGAAAGGTTTGGGGTCAATAATAAAGAGAAAAAGGATAGAATCGATATTAAAAAAAGATAAGGCCGATATAATTTTTTTACAAGAAACACATGGAAAAAGAGATAAAAAAAATGAGCTAGATTGAACTGGGTAGCCATTTATGAGGAAGCATTTGGTACATCCAAATCAAGAGGAGTTGCAATAATAATTTCCAAAAGATGCAATTTCATTGTAACAAGTGTGGAGTTAGATGAAAAAGGTAGATATGTAATTATACAAGGTGAAATAGATGGAGAAACATATGGTATAATGAATATTTACGCACCTAATGAAAAGCAAAAAGAGTTTTATGAAGAAATATTTAATAAGATCAAAAAAATGAAAGGAGACTATACAATAATCGCAGGTGATTTTAATATGGTGATGGATAGATGGAAAGATAAATCAGATCCATCAATTAGAGATAGATACAATAATATAACAATTTTGAATAAATTAGTGAGTAGAAATGAACTGATAGATGTTTGGAGGCTAATAAAGGGTGAAGAAAAGAAATATACGTATTATTCATCAGTTCATAAAAATTACTCAAGAATAGATTATATTTTTGTTTCAAAGAATATGATACCTAGATTAATAAATACAGAAATTGAAACAATAAAAGTGACAGATCATGCTCTGATGAACTTGGATATAACTATGAAAAGGAATTATAGAGAAGCAAAAAGGTGGAGACTGGATACTAAGTTATTTAATTATAAGGAGATAGTAAATAAAATAGAGAAGGAGTGGCAAGAAATTTGGGATATAAACAATAAGGAAGTAACACAAGATGTATTGTGGGATACAATGAAGGCAGTGGTAAGAGGATTATGCATTAAAGAATCAAGCAAATTAAAGAGACAATTAGGAGAAAAAAAATTAAAATTAGAAAAAGAAATAAAGGAACTAGAGAATGATTATATAATAGATAGAACTAAACAGAAATTAATAATATTACAAGCAAAAAGAGATGAATTAGAAAAGATAGAAATGGACGAAGTTCAGAAAAATCTAATATACTTGGAAAGGGAATACTTTGAATATAGTAATAAAAATTCTAAAATGCTGGCTAAATCAGTACAATCAAAAAAAACTAGAAATATGATTGGCGTAGTTAAAGATAAATTTGGTAAAGAAAAAAGGTTGATGAAAGAGAAATTAAAAATATTTGAGGAATTTTTTCGAGAATTGTATTCAGCAGAAGATAAATCTTTAGAGAACATAGAGGAGTATATTAATGAAAATTGGAAAGTAAGATTAACAGAACAAGATAAAGGATTGATGGAAGAAATGATATCAGAAGAGGAAATAGAAGAAGTAATAAATAATTTAAAAGGAGGAAAATCACCAGGATTGGATGGACTAGGTCCAGAATATTATAAAACATTTAAAAAAGGTCTAATTCCTAAACTAAAAGTGTTATATAATAGTATATTGAGGGGTGAAAAAATTCCATTATCATGGAAGCAGTCACTAATAATATTAATTTTAAAACCAAATAAGGATCCTATGGATCCAGGTTCTTATAGACCAATATCTTTAATAAATCAAGATGCAAAAATCTTGACAGCAATAATGGCGAAGAGGTTAAATAAATTTATTTATAAGTATATACATAAAGATCAATGTGGTTTTATTCAAGGAAGACAGATGGCAAATTTAATAGGGAAAACGATAAATAAAATAAATATAATGGACAGAGATAAACAAAAAGCTGGAATTTTAGCCCTAGATATATTTAAAGCCTTTGATTGTGTGGAATGGCCGGCATTAAAAACAATTTTAAATAAAATAGGATTAGGAGAGAGATTTAAAGGGTTAATAAATCAATTGTATTCACATAATACATCTGTAGTGATGGTAAATGATGGATTTACAGAACAGATTCAAATAACAAGAGGAACGAGACAAGGATGTCCATTATCTCCAGTTTTATTTGCAATAGTTATAGAAATGTTAGCGAATGTGATAAGAAATGATGAGAATTTGGAAGGAATTGGAGTTAAGGAAAAAAATAAAATAAGCTTATTTGCAGATGACACATTGTTGACAATTAAGGATCCAATTGAAAAGATAGATAGGATAGATAAACATTTAATAGAGTTTGGGGAGAAGACGGGATTAGAAATAAATTGGGCCAAATCAGAAATAATGTTATTTAATTATACTAAAGAAGAAGTACAAAAATTTATAAGTAGTAAAAATACTTAAAATAAAAGAATCAATTAAATATTTAGGAATAGAGATTACAAAAAATTTACAAGAATTACAGGAAAAAAATTTCAAGAAATTAAGATTAGAAACAAAAAGGAAATTAGAGGACTACAAAAATATAAAGCTATCGTGGTTTGGTAGAATAGCAGTGGTAAAAATGAAAATTTTACCTAAAATTAACTTTTTGTTTAGAATGCTACCAATAAAAATATCAGAGGAAGAATTAAAGGAGTGGCAAAAGATATTAAATAATTTTTGTAATGGAAATAAAAAATCGAGGATTAACAAGAAATATTGGTATAAAAGTCAAAAAGAAGGTGGCCTGGGACTTCCAAATTTAAAATGGTATTATTATGCAAATCAATTGAGATATATCATAGAGGGGGTTTCAGGAAAGGGTGATTTAGATTGGTTAGAGATAGAAGATATGAATATTGAGACAAAATTAGAAAATATATTTTTTAGGAATTTTTCAAAGAAAGAAATGGAGAAGATAGAAAATCCTTTTATAAAAAATATAATAGAAATATGGAAAAAAAATAAAAGAAAATTAATACCGAATATATCAATATTAACTCCGATAGTGATGATGGAAAAATTTCCAATAAATTTAAGAGAAATAATAGAGAAAGAAATAAAAAAACAAAAAATTTATAGATTAAAAGAATGGATGAAAATAATGATAAATAAAGATAGAATGAAAGAGAGATTGCAGGATACTAAAATATCCTGGTTTAATTATATACAATTAGAGCAATGGACAAAGAGTATGAAAAGATATGTTAAGGATTTTAAAGAATATACTAAATTTGAACAAATTATTATTCAAAGAGAAAATATGCAAGAAAATGAAATACTAAAAGGTATTACAAGTGAAATATATAAAATATTAGCAAAAGAACAAGAAGAGGATTTTCTTAGAAAAATATGGGAGGAAGAGATAGTACAAAATATAGATATACAAGAATGGAGAAAAATTTGGAAACAACGTCATTTAAAAAAATTATCAATAAGAATAAAAGAGAATTATTATAAATTAGTGTGGAAATGGTACTTGACTCCAGTGAAATTAAATCAAATAGATGAGAAATATTCAAGATTATGTTGGAGAGGATGTCAAGAAATTGGTACATATATGCATATGTGGTGGAATTGCAATAAGATAATGGAGTTTTGGCAAAAGGTTTTTAAAGAGATAAAAGAGATTATAGGAGCAGATATACCAGTATGTCCAAATATTGCATTGTTATCTATATATGATAAGGTTGAGTGTACTCAAGTAAAGAAAGAATTAATAACAAATTTGTTAACTGCAGCGAGATTAATAATAGCAAAAAAATGGAAAGCAAATGAAAAATTTCAAATAGAGGAATGGTATAACGAAGTGTGGAAAATCGCAATTAATGATAAACTAACATGTAGAATTAGATTTATGAAAGGTTTGGTTAAAGGGAATGATTTTGAAGAAATTTGGAAAATATTTTTGGATAAAGTTCTGAAAAGAGATAGTAATACTACCCTGTCAAAAGAAGAATGGCAATTTTGGAAAGTGGATTAAATAAAAAGTTGGCTCGGGGGGGTGGGTATTTTTTAGTTTTAGTTTTGTTTTTCTTTTATGTTGTATATTTTGTAACTCTTAGTAGGTGTGTGTGTTAAACTTGTGATTTATAGATTTAAAAGGATAAGTGATGTCAATGTTTTTTAAAAAAAAAGTTAAAAGAATTAACAATAGAAATAGATTAAAGGGGATGTGAAAAATATTGAATTAAATGTGAAATTATAATAGTTGAACAGATTTATAAATTTAAGGATAAAGGTGCAAAATAACAATGAAAGTTAGTATTGCTTAAGAGAAGAGAAAAAAAAGAAAAAGAAAAAAAATTATTTTTTTTAATTCACTATTATGTATATCACATGGTGTTTAACTTTTTTTTCTTGTTTTGTATTTGTGATTTAGTTATATAATTAATAAAAATTTAAAAAAATTAAAAAAAAAAAACTATGTTACAATAAATCTTCTATTAAGTTTGTTGATCCGTGTAAGAGTGAATCTGTTCCTGACAGAAAGCTCGAGAATCCTTTCAAAAAATGCACCAATTGATGGACCAGTCGATTACTGAAGAAGAGCAAGGATCTGCAGAATCTGATGGAGCTACAGAAACTGAAGTGCCCCTGGATACCAAGACAAAATTGCGCCTGACCGAGGCTATGGAAACCCCCACAAGCGGCCAAACCTGGGTCTGGGGAGAAAAGCCACGTACGTCGTTGAGACAACGCAGAAGGGCTGCTAGATGGGATACATCAGCAAAAGACCTATCCCTTTTGGAGGAGATAAAGCAAATGGAAACCGAACTGGAAAGAAAAGATGAGGAGATACTCGAACTCAAGACCATGCTACGCGAGATGCGCATCCGTCCCTCGCAGACAGGGAGATCACCAGGAGGAGAACCACGAGCGGCTGTCTCGGCGGCAGGCACCCCTGGTCCGCCCCAGCAACCAACAGGGCACACGCCAGCGCCACTGTTACTCAGAAATGTGGGAGACCTGAAAGCGACCTTCAACGGGAAGGGGGAGAAACTCTCCTTTTTTTTGACTATGGCAAACAATTTCATGATTGATCACGGCCATCTATTTCGGGATGATGCGGCCCGAATTCGATACCTAAGCCAGAGGATGAAAGGACTGGCAGCAGACTGGGTAGCGAACCTATATGACTCCCGCGCCCCCGAAACTGAAAATCTGCAGCTCTTCATGAACCATCTGCGGAACGCTTTGAAGACCCCCATTTATTGGAAAACACCAAATATCAACTGAAACGAATGAAACAAGGCAGGAACGATGTGGGGACGTATTCCCGTGAATTTAGAAACCTGGCCACCAAAGTCCCGTGGAGTGATGAAATTCTAATTGAGTTATACAAAGATGGACTAAATCCTGATATTCTACACGGGTGCTTAATGCAGGCCAATCCACAGACCCTGCTAGGTTGGGTCAGACTAGCTACTGAAATGGAAGGCATAACCCAGACTGTTCAGCTGAACCGACAAAGACAAGACGTGCCAAAACGACAACCTCGCGGTCCCACCGTCCTCAATGCTGAGGAACGGAACAAACGTCTCCGTTTGGGCATGTGCTTTAACTGTGGAAAACCGGGCCACCTCGCCAACACCTGCCGCGGAAACCAAGCTCCGACTGGGACTAAGGGAGCACGAGCAGACCCAAAGAATATAGAATTCACACATCAGACAGCGGCCGCCAAACAACCACTTAGACGCACTTCTAAGGACCCTGCAGCGGCGACAGGAGACTCCGATCCCGATGATGAAACCACCTCTTCGTCCTCATCTGACATAGATGGAGATTCTAAACCTGACTGCGATGACTGGCAAGCGGCAGGAACATCTGTAAGTACTCCTAAAATTCCCCATTTCTACACCACGGTTGCGATTAGTGGCAGCGATGGGACTTTGCATGTACATAGGGCATTAATTGACTCTGGCTGCTCCAGAAGTTTGTTACACCCCAAATTGGCCAAACAATTGAAAACTCTTTATGAGCCCTTGGAATGCCCCATCAAATTAACGCAAATGGATGGGACCTCAATGACTGGGGGAGTAATTAGTAAAATCACTAAGCCCATCTCATTTCAAATGGACAAAAACAATTACAGCATGCGATTTCTAGTTCCCAAGGCGATGCAGTTCAAATTGGTCTTGGGAATCGATTGGCTTCGTGAATATAACCCCCAGATAAACTGGACTGCTGGCACTATGTCCTCTTCAGATGAAAACTTTTCTATTCCCCATGAAGAATTGCAACAAATTCCTTCACACTACCGAGACTTCCAAAAGGCTTTCCACGAAAGGGAGGCTGACAAATTGCCTCCCCACACGGACTTTGACTGTAAACTGGAATTAGTTGACGGGGCCACCCTGCCTAAACCGAAAATTTATCCCATGACCCAAAAAAGAACTCCTTGCTCTCAAGAAGTTCCTAAATAAAAACTTGGCTCGCGGCTTTATCAAGCCCTCTACAGCCCCCACGGCGAGTCCTGTCTTCTTCCGAAGAGAAAAGATCCCAGCGCGGATCCGAGACTGATAGTTAACTACTCTGCTATTAACCAGGTTATTTCCTCCAATTGTTATCCCATACCTCTGATACGGACTGTTTTGGACCATCTTGTTCAAGGAAAATATTTCACCAAACTTGATCTTAAAGAGGCTTTTCATAGGATTAGAATGGACCCGGACTCTGAGTGGCTCACCACCTTTGCAACTCCTCTAGGTAACTTTAAATGGACGGTTCTTCCCTTTGGCTTACAATCGGGGCCATCTGTGTTCCAAATGTTTTTGAACACCATTTTCCATGACTTGTTGTATCAGGGGGTTCTGATTTATCTGGATGACATTTTAATTTACGCAGATTCCATGGAATCTCATGTGTCATTGGTTCGTGAAGTGTTACGAAGGCTTATAGATAACAACCTCGTGGTTAATCTATCTAAATGCCAATTTGACACCCAAACTTTTGATTACTTGGGATATAGGATTCAAGATTGTTCACTTAAAATGGACCCTTCGAAGATTAACTCCATTTTGCAATGGCCCGTCCCTAAAACTGTGAAGCAACTGCAGCAATTTCTTGGTTTTGCGAACTTCTACCGGAACTTTATTGAGGATTTTGCTGCCATAACGCTTCCACTCACCAACCTTCTACGGAAACCTAAAGGATCCACTGCGGGCAAGGCGCATAGACTTTGTTGGTCGCCTGAGTGTCAATCGGCGTTTGACCATTTGAAATCTAAATTTACGTCTGAGCCCTTACTCCTTTTCCGACAGTACGAAGCAATTCATTGTGCAAACGGATGCTTCGGACTTTGCCATGGCAGCCGTTCTTTTACAACATGACACCACAGGAGCACTCAGGCCTTGTGCTTTCATTTCAAAGAAATTTTCCCCTCAACAAGCTAATTGGCCTATTTGGGAGAAAGAAGCCAAGGCTATCCATTTTGCGCTGTCCTCTTGGCGTCATTTGCTTGAAGGGGCTCGACTCCCCTTTGAAGTTTGGACTGATCATAGGAATTTGCAAGCCTTACAGTCTGCTAAGAAACTCTCCCCTAAGCAGGCGAGATGGGCTGAATTTTTCCAGAGATTCCGATTTAAAATTGTTTTCAAACCTGGCCGAACTAACCAACTGGCGGACCCTCTCTCTCGACTTCCCTGTTTTGCGGAATCCCCTGCTACGTCCTCCCACTCCAATACCTTGTTTCCTGCCTCCTCTCTGGCTTCTCAAGTGACTACTCGTGCATTAGCAAAGACAAGGCTTTCTGCCTCCTCTCTTTGTGACTCCGCTCTCCGCGATGCTATCATTCATGCAGCGCATGCAGACTCCTGGCTACCGGCAAACAAGGATAAAATAGAATGGGTTGACAATCTCCCCTTTTATGGCACCAAGGTCTACGTTCCCCCTGCTGCCCGCGAGCAGGTACTTCATCGTTATCATGATTCCAAACCCGCTGGACATTTTGGGTTTTTGAAGACATTGCATGCGATTCGCCGCCTTTTTTGGTGGCCTGGATTAAACCCCTCCGTGCAAACTTACATTAAGCAGTGTGCCACTTGCAACGTTTCTAAGTCGCCCACATCTAAACCTCAAGGGCTCCTGCAACCTCTGCCTGCGCCTGCTAGCCCCTGGTCGGTCATCGCATGGGATTTTATCGTGTCTCTTCCCTCTTCACACGGCTTTCATGTTATTTGGGTTGTTACTGATCACTTTTCCAAGCAATGTCATTTTGTGCCTCTAAAGAAACTACCCCGTGCTGACCAGCTGGCTGACCTGTTCGTTAATCATGTATGGAAACTTCACGGACTACCTTCGGTGATCATTTCGGACAGGGATCCAATTTTCACTTCCAAGTTTTGGACTTGTCTACTGAAAACCCTGGGAGTCACTCAGAAACTCAGCAGTGCTTATCACCCTCAAACAGATGGCCAATCTGAGCGTGTTAACAAATCTCTTGAACAATTTCTTAGGTGTTTTGTTTCTGAGAACCAGAATGATTGGGCTCCGCTCCTTCCGTTCGCTGAGTTTGCCATCAATTCTGCGGTTCATACCTCTACTGGGAAACCCCCCTTTGAAAGAGTTTACGGCTTCCTTCCTTCTCCTTTCCCCCCCCTCTCCCTCTCTTCCTCCGCTCCTCCTTCTGTTTCTGCTTGGGTCTCTAAATTTTCTGGCATTTGGCAATCCGTCTCAGATGCTATAGCATCCGCTAAAGCTTCCCACAAACGTTTCGCTGACCGTAAACGGCAGCCTAATCCCCTTTACCAGCCCGGGGATTTGGTTTTCCTTTCTTCTAAGAACATTTCCTCTCCTTCTCCGTCTAAAAAACTTTCCCCTCGTTTTCTCGGACCTTTTCCTGTGAAAAGGGCTATTAATGATGTCTCTTTTGAACTAGATCTCCCTTCTTCCCTCAAGGCTATTCATCCTGTTTTTCATTCCAGTTTGCTGAAGAGGGCACCTTCGCTGACTTCTTCGCCGGCTGATGTTCCTCAACGCCCCGACTGACTTGCTACTGCATTCATATTACTATTTAGTTTTCTTGTCTTTCTACTGTTCCGTGATATTTTCTATATTTTGTGTATCTTTATGTATATATTTTTTTAAAAAAGTGGGGCAGGATGTCGGGAGTCCTCCATGTTTTATTGTTTTAGGATAGCAGTAGACTGAGGAAATAGTGATAGTAGGCTGTTAGCTATTCCCAGGCGCCAACCATTCCTTCTGGCTGGAATTTCAAAGGAACCGTTTGGCATGATGACGTTCGTTCTTTTACAACTATCTTAGGAGAAACTGTCTGTTAAAGAGTAAGGTGGGGGGAAAACGTTCCATTCTCGAAACTTTAACGTCTGAAGACAGCATCCCTTACTATGTTACAATAAATCTTCTATTAAGTTTGTTGATCCGTGTAAGAGTGAATCTGTTCCTGACACTACCAATGTATGTTTGGCTTCTCTTTTATAAAACATAATAATTATTTCCTTACTTGTATCTACTTCCCTTCCATTATCCTTTTTGCAGTTGCATAGTATATTTGTTGACTGCACTAACTATATTCACACACAGTGGCACAGAAACTGTGATGTCCTGGGGCATAGTGGGAAAGCTCCAAAATGTTGCAAGAGTAGTTAAAGGGGACAAGGTGAGCTACGAGGTGCAGCCTCTTTCCTCAGAACAACATGAATGGATATAGATGGTAGGCAAAATATGTACCATTTCATGTCCAAGTGTTCATTCAGTTAAGAACAAAGGAAAACAACCAAAGCAAATGTACACCCCCTATTAATTTATTAGTTTGCTATATACTATGTTCTGTTTGTGCCAGTGTTATATAAAGCCAGTGAAGAAACTTAGTCCTACTTACAGATACAAGTACCACCAAAGGTACTTAAAACATGTGTATTTTATTTTCTATGGTCTAATTGCAGGCACCAACATGCATTAGAAGTGTTCACTTGTCATAACTGAAACTGGCATGATTAACTAATATTCGGTACAGAGCTTAAACCCAAGTGGTCCCTATGAAACCTCTTCATAGCAAAATAATTCTGTGAACAAGGAAAACTGGAAGACCAAGAAGCTAATTCAAACTGCCAGTCACTTCTCTCACCTCTGACTTCCCATTCAGTTCATTGCCAGAGAAACACATTTATTTGAAGGCTGTTCCTCATACTGAGGAGAACTAAAAACGTCTGAATTTCCAAACAACAAAATGATTTTTAATAAGGTGTTCCACAGTGAAGCGTAAATGGCAATCTGAGATCACCAAAAGTCAAATCATTCCCTAACTGGAGGTATGAAAACTGTAACTAGGGTACATCTAGAAAAATGGCTTGGAATTATTGATAAAGCCCTGCTCCCAGGACTTTCTGAGAGACTACTTCTGAAATTCTAATTCAATTTTTCCCCTCAATTTGGTGCAGGAATCCCTCATTGCTTTTTCTATATTTGTTTGCCCCTCCAAGTCTCTATGTGTGTGTAATATGTAAATTTAGGAACATAGAAAGCTGCCTTATTTGGGGGTCACACCACTGCTCTATTGAGGTTGTTATTGATGACACTGACTGAGAGCAATTCTCCAAGGCTTCAAGTAGAATCTTTTTCTAGCTACAACCAAAAATGGCAGGGATTGAAACTAGTGCTTTCTGCATTCATAGAATGTGCTCTGCCCCTATCTTAGAGCTCATCCCAGGTGTTGGCAACACCATCATCAAGAAAATTCTCAATCTTGCTGGGTGTCCTCATTTCCAGAATGAATCTGAGAAGTTATGTTAGTTCAATTGGAGGTGGAAAAGCAAACCATAGGGTTCGAAATCAAATGAGGAACCTGTCTGGATGCAAAAGTTTTCCTCAGTCCATGCTCTTCCTTTGACGGCATAGGAGGAGCCATGCAGTTGGAGGGAAAGGCTGAGCATATGTTACCACCTTAATGTTTGCAAATTGCCTTTAAAAATATGAACAGCTGCAGGAGAGGGCTTTTGAAATAATCCAACATTTTTACTTCTACATCTTCCTACTTGGGATTCTCATGACTATGAAATACACACATGCTGACTTGCCTCTTTCCCGACCTATCTATCTATACCCAGTATGCTCCTTTGTTTTCTTTTTACAGAACGAAACTGGTCCCCAGGAGCCCCAAATATGCACATTTTAGCACTTTTTTTTCCAAATTACAGACACAGTTTGCACAATGCCCCCATAAACCAAAGCACAGTACCCCTCTTGTCAACATAATATTTACATTGTATTTTGTGCATCTTTGAATGTTCACTCTTTCTGAGTATTAGTGCACATTCTTTAAGATACATTGGCAGCCATTCACAAATGTGCAGATTCCCACATGCAAATTGCAGCTGGTCTGCAGCCACTCTGGGAGGTGTGGACTGGGGAAAGTCCACTCAGAAAGGTGCCTTCCTCATAGATATCTGTATTCCTAACTTTGTGGGACATCAAGGTCACTTTCCAGTTCAAAGTTTCTCAAAAACAATGTGACCTTCCTCTTTCTAATAGTGCCACCCTTGCCCATGCCACTGAATGATTCAGGAGTGGGAGTTGGATGGAATTATGAATCAAAAGACATTATGACATTCATAGAATATGCATTATGACATTATGATTACTGCATGTGTGTGTACATGCCTTCAGGTCACCTATCGACTTACGATTCCATGAATTTCATAAGGTTTTCTTAGAAAAGGAATACTCAGAGGTGGTTTTGCCAGTTCCCTCCTCTGAAATATAGCGCAGAGCACCTAGTATTCATTACTGCAAGCTGTATTTCAGAGGAGGGAATTGGCAAAACCACCTATGAGTATTTCTTTCCAAAGAAAGTCCAATGAAATTCATCTTCATCCTGGAGAGAAATGACTAGTAGAGTGCCACAGGGTTCTGTCCTGGGCCCAATACTATTCAACATTATTATCAATGACTTGGATGAAGGAATAGAGGGCATGCTGATCAAATTTGCAGATGATATCAAATTGGGAGGGGTTGCTGATACCCCAGAGGACAGGATCAAAATTCAAAATGACCTTAACAGGTTGGAGAGCTGGGCCAAAACTGACAAAAATGAATTTCAACAGAGAGAAACTCAAGGTTCTACACCTAGGCAGAAAAAAATGAAATGCACAAATATAGAATAAGAGACACCTGATTCAATAACAGTATGTGTGAAAGGGATCTAGGAGTCTTAGTAGACCACAGGCTGAAGATGAGTCAACACTATGATGCAGCCGCTAAGAAAGCCAATGCTATTCTTGGTTGCATCAATAGAAATATAGTGTCTAGAAGTGTCAAGCTGAAATGTGTCCAGAGGAGGGCAACCAAAATGGTGGAGGGTCTGAAAGCCATGCCCTATGAGGACCAGCTTAGGGAGCTGGATATATTTAGTCTGCAGAAGAGAAGGTTGAGAGGGAACATGTTAGCCATGTTTAAATATTTGAAAGGATGTAATATTGAAAAGGGAAGAGGCTTGTTTTCCATTGCTCCAAAGACTAGGACAAGGAGCACTGGATTCAAACTACAGGAAAAGAGATTCCACCTAAACCTCAGAAAGAACTTCCTGATGGTCAGAGCTGTCCGGCAGTGGAATAGGTTTCCTCAATAGAGTGTGGTGGAATATCCTTTTTTTGGTGGTTTTTAAGCAGAGGCTGGATGGCCATCTGTCGGGAGTGTTTTGATCTGTGTGTTCCTGATGTGTGTTTGGACTAGATGGCCCCTGTGGTCTCCTCCAACTCTATTATTCTTTGAAATTCATGGGGTCAAAATAAGCTGACAAGCAACTTGAAGGTACATGCATTTGTACACATATTAATCATAATGTTTCAGATGTCTCTTTGTGCCTAATTCCGTCTATCTCCTGCCCCTGAAATGAGCAAAGGAGGCATTGTTAGAAAGATAAAGGTCGCAGTATTTTATTTTTGGTAACTATAGAAGATTGCTTTTTCGTGATGGAATAAAATTGATTATAAAAAGCCTTGATACATGCTTTCTTTTTCTATTTTTTACTAGCTATATTTTTATCTATTATTACTAGCCTAGGGAATCAGGTAGGATAAAAATATAGTTTAACTAAGCTAATTAGTTTATTAGACAGTCTTTTAAAATATTTACAGCAAAATATTCTAAGGGATAGTACAAGCTGGTGAAATATTCCTCAAAAGGGATTCTCTGGCACAGGACTCTTATTTACAAATCGTCCATCTTTCTGTTCAAAATAAATTATTTTCTCCTACTATTGTCTTGCTAAACCATTGCCTCTAGAGAAAGGCTAATTTGTGTTAGTGGAGTGGCTGTCTAGTGGAGTAAGGATAAGGGAAGATCTTAGTGTGTGCTCTCCATGCCTTCCAATCATTGTTGCATTGTTGGCTAGGATATCTGTCATGGAGAATATTAGGTTCTCCAAGACAAATGTCTTAGCCATTTGTTCAAGGTAATCACTTGTCCAATCTCATTTTATCCAGAATGTAGCAAATCTGAATGAAAGCTATTAGTCAGAAATGGAAAAAGTAATTGTTGGAGTGGAAAAATATGTCAAATTTGAGATTGAAACTGACTACAAGGTGGAGATTATTGGCAGTATACTGCCTCCTTTTAATTAATTTGAGAAAGGACTATGTGAAATTAGTCAGGTATTCTTGGGAATTAAGATGTCTGTCTAACCTGCCCCACTCTTAGATCATATAATCTTTTTTGGCTTTAAACAAATAAGTATAGAACAGATTTTAGGAAAAAATGGTTTAAGTCCAACAGAAGCTATTACTTTAGATGGGTAAGGATTTCAGAAATGGTTCTTTGTGCTCAGTAGTCTAATACAAGTCATTCTAATGACCAAACCCACTTTTATCCTGCCCCATTTTTAAAAGGTGACATTCTGTGGAGTCAATAAACATCCTGTGTTCTTGGAGGGTGCTGAGGAATGCCTGACCACACGAACCTCTTTCCTGCAGACAGTCACACTCTACATATGAATAAAAATGAGGATAAAGAAAAAGGTAGTCCACTTGTGCCCACTGTTTATGTATAGACTCCCATATATTGAAACACCAGAACCATTCTACTCTCTCCTATTCAAATTAATGGGACTAGGAAAACAATGTTAAACATATTTTCTCAGAAATAGTTCCATGAAGTTAGAGCTAGACTATAGCCATTTCCACACTTGTTAAAAAAAAAACGGTGCAGTGTGTCCTCCACAGAGGACATCTGCACATTGGAGCTGACTGAGTTCGGACTACTTAGTGTAGATCCGCACCTCAGTCCGCTCCAGAACAACCCCAAGTGATCCTCCAGTCCACCAATGCAAGCCTGCGATCTGCAGAGGGCGGGTTTTAGGCTGATGAGCTTAAGTGGTTGGTCATGACCCACAATCAACTGGAAGCCACCATTTTGGATGCTAGAGCAGTGTGGATCTGCGATCACACACTGCTCCTCCTTGCCCTGGACCAGACTGGACCCAAAGAAGATCCGGTGAGTAGCAGCAGGGAACGATTCCCTCACCGTGTGTGGAAATGGCCTATGAATGTAAGCCTTTACTTCTGTCATTTCTGCATGCAGTTTCTGAGTACTGTTCACTTGGAAAAACACATTCACCTAGAACGATAGTCTTTTTGCACAGAAAACTCATTCTAGAGCAGAATACATGATTTCTGTGCACAATGCAATAGTATCATAGAAGTGTTGAGTCATTTTGGTAAGGAATGCAAGGGGAATCTATTCCGACACCTTGCCATGCAGAAGTATCGAATGATAGCTTTCCTGAAAGATATCCATGCAGGCTGTTTGAAAACCTCCATCTCTTTTGAGACAGTCTGTTCAATGGTGAAAAAGCTCCTACAGAAAAAAAAGTTTTTCATAATGTTCAGGTGGAATCACTTTTATTCTAATTTTAATCCCTTAGTTTGTGTTTAAGTCTCTGAAGCAGTAAAAAACAAGTTTTTTCCCCACGTCACATCTCAGTCTTGTCTGCTCCAAGTTAAACATATACAGCTTCTGAAGTTGTTACACATTGGGCTTAGTTTCCAAACCTTTGAACATCTTGATCACCCTTCTTTGACCAGATCCCAGCTTGTTGATATCCTTTTTGAACTGTGGTGCCCAAAGCTGGGCATAACATTCCAAGTCTTGTCAAGAATGAAATACAGTGGAAACTTTACTTCTCGTAGTCAACATACTATATACCTGTTGAAGGAGCCTAGAATTTCCCTGGCTTTTTTATCCTGTCTCATCACACTATTGATTCATGTTTAACTTATGGGTTACTAAAACCCCTAGATCATGTTCACATCGTATTGCCTGTCCTATATTTGTGCATTTCATTTTTCCTGCCTAAATTTATTCCTGTTAAAAATAATGTGTTAGTTGTTCCTCCAACTCTCCACTCTTAAAGTTATGAATCCAAATACCCCTCCTAATTTGATATCATCTGCAAATTTGATAATCATATCTTCTATTCCATCATCCAGGTCATTACTAAAGATATGGAACACAGCACCCAAAACAGAACTCCGTGGCATACAGCTAGTCACTTCTGTGCTGGATGAAGAAGAATCATTGGTTTATACTCTTTGAGTTTGGTCCATCAAATAGGACATCAAACTGCTTAACCTACATTTTACTAATGTGTCTGCAAGAAAAATATGAACCTTTACCACAATCAAGATATGCAACTTCCAGAGCATTTCTCTTGTGACTCTATTAAGAAAGATTTTGTGTGTGTGTGTGTGTGTGTGTGTGTGTGTGTGAGAGAGAGAGAGAGAGAGAGAGAGAGAATGGCTGATATGCCCTTTTTTTTTTTTTTTTAACAAACCTATGTTGGGCCTTTGTAGTCACAACAAACTAATTGTTAATGTTATGTCCTTGAACCTTTCTTAGTACTGATGTCAAGATGACTGGTTGGTAGTTGGTTGGGTCTTCTCTCTCTGTCTGTTTTTGAAGATGGGCACAATCTTTAGTTTGCTGGAACCTCTCTTGTTCTCCAAGAATTCTGAGCAATTGGAAGTGGCTCTGTGATTCAAGCTGCAAATTCCTTTAGTGCCACTGGATGTAGTTCTTCAGGTGCTGGAGATCTGGACTCATTTAGGGCAGGGGAGGACAAAGTATAGCCCAAAGGCCACATTCGTCCCCAGGGCCATTTATGTGACAGTAGACCAACAAAGGTTTAAAAAAATGCTTCAGAATGACCCAAAATGTGTTTTATGGTGTATGGAGGACATTTGCACCACTCTTAGAGGCCTCTTGGGTTCACTAGGAGCCAAAAACAATTTTAGCAGGGGGGGTTTCACCTTTTTTATCCCCTAATGTTCATTAGCAGGCATGGGAGACATTTCCATGCTATTGATAATTCCTCATGGGCCAATGTAGACCAGGACAGGCATTTTTGGAAACTAAAAGTGAACAGGAAATGTTTTCCACTCACTTCCTGTTCTAAAAAAGGCCTTTCCTGGGCCTAAAATGGTCTAGGAAGGTTGCAAAACTTGGGGATAATGTCATCCAGAGAGCATTTGAGCCCCCTCCCCTTTTCTTGAAACAGTTATAGTGATGAAGGACAGCTTTCCAAGGCCTCCAGTGTGGCTGATGTGGTTTGCACAGTTCCACAAGTTTCCACAGTTGCTCACCCCTAATTTAGCATGCTTCATTTCACCCATCTTCTCTCTGCAATACCCCTTCTATTTCCTTGTTCTCCCTCTTGCCTATATATATATATATCCTTTCTAGCAAACCTGAGCTCATTCTGAGCTTCAGATTTTCTTCTCCCTACAACTTATAGCTATTCATTTGTATTCCTCTTTGGAGATTTATCCCTTCTTCTATATCTTGTATATGTGTCTTAAATCTTAGCTCATCTGTAAGTTCTTTATACATTCATCCTGTTTGTAAAGATACCACTTAATGTTGTTCCCTTTTTTTTAAAAAAAAAGTGCTTTCAATATCTTGCCTTTAAGAAACTCTAATGCAGCAAGAACTCCCTTCCCTTTCACCATTTCTGACCATCCAGTTTTTCCCTATACTAAATGAAATCAACTTTCTTAAAGTCCAGAGCCTGTGTAGACTATATTTGTCTTCCCCTTTCCTTGATATAATAAATTCTAGGAGAATATGGTCACTCTTACGTAGAGATCCCAAAACTTATTTCCTGATAACTAGTTCATCTTTATTGGTTAGGATCAATCCAAAACAGTTGATCCCCTTTGTTACCCTGATTACCGGGATCCCTTGGGGGACATCTCACTGTGCCCCACTTGATGGGGCAATGGAAACTAGCCAGAGAATAAGCAATAGCACTGCAAGAGGCAGGGTAATCTAGCGGAGTCTTTTTACCCAGTTTTTACAGGGTCAGGCCAAGCCAAAAACCAAAAAAAAAAAAAATGTCCAATAAATTATTTTATTAACTACGAGAATTATGCACTTGTGCACTAATGCACTCACTCACATGCACCCAAGAGCTTGTCAAGAAGGAAGAGAAAGGAAATCAGACAGGGGGAGCAGTGAAGGGGTGTGTTGGGGTAATACTGTACCTTGTCCTGGAGACAGTGAAGCAGTGGGGCTCAGCGTGGAGGAGGCTGAGGAGATTGCTCAGCAGATGGAGCAATGGTCAGCTGGGAAGACTGGGAGTGATCCAAAGAGGTGCTCAAAATCGGGGATTATTTGTAGGGGAAAAATTACCTGGAGGACTAATCCTTTCCCGGGGAGATCAATGGGTGTTGCAGTGGGCATGAAGATCCACACTGGTAATTTCCTTTGTGTGATGGTATTATTGGGTGTTGCCACAGTCTCCGGACCCTTAACTGAGTTTTGTGGTGTGACTTTTAGTCCCCGCTTGATGGGATATTTGCTTAACTTGGGGCAGACACATTAATCCCTTCAAGTTGGTGTCTCGAGGAAGAGGACCTTTTGTTTAGTGTGGATTTGTTTTTGTTTTTTTGAGGTTTTCCTGGGGCTACGTGATGAGAATTTTACTGGTCCTTGTTTTTGGTCATTTGTTCGTACCTGCCTATGTGCTCCTTCAGGGAATCTCTTATGGCACGCAGAACTTTATATTTTAATATTAAAATTGTAGACCCTGGGGTAGGTTTCCACCAAAGTAACACCTTTGTTGCCTCTTCCATCTCCCTGAGAACAAAAATTGTCCTCAAGGCTTGTGAAGAATTTGTTGAACATTAGACAATGTTTGTTTTCAAAAAATATCCAATAATTTTATGCAGAAGACAGTGGTCTGAATTCTGTTGGTTATGTCAAGTAAAGGTTGGATCAAACCTGTAGAAAATACTTTGTGATGTGGGTTGATAAGTACACCTGTGGAGAGCCATGTGACTTTAGCTGAGTCATGCTGATAAGCAACCAGGGGAGAAGGTTGCATCAGGTGTGAGGAAACTGCAAAGACTGGCAGGATTGCATCAGCTAGTGTGAGTATAAATGTAGCTGAGAGCTATCCAACAAGTTGCACATGGTGCTTGATGGAGGATCTGTCAGAAGGAGAAAGCAGGGGGATGCTGGAATGCCTTCTGGAGATTCTTGTAAATATGTACACATTGTAACTGAAGAATAAGTTGCCTCCTTGATGGAAGAGAACAATTGGTGTGGGTGAGTATTTCCTGGTTACAGTGCATTGCTGATAAGGTATTCTCTGCTTCTGGGCACACTTCCAAAGCTGTGGGAGCAATCTCTGCTATATTTTGGGCTTGACAGATTAGTCCCAATTTAAGTGGGCCCATTGAATCAATTGATTTGATTTCTCAATTATTTGGGACTAATGATAGAATTTTCTAGGGTTTTTTGTGGGGGGTGTGGGAAGTCTACAAACTGTACTTATTCCTGCAGAAAAATATTACTGTCCCAAATACTGCCATAAAAATATACACATACAGGGAACACATTTTTCTTGGGCAGGAATCAGTGGAATTATGCAAAATACTTGAAGTGTGTGAAGATATACAATTTAAATAAATAGTCTGATTCCTATGCCAAAAGCAAGAGGACAGAATCAGGGAATTTTATGGAAAATAGACTTTCTCCTATGCAACAAAAACTGCTTTTTGTGCGGAAAACAAGTTTTCCATGCAAATAAGATAAATCTGACATTTGTGTCAGCTTTCTTACTGGCAAGCAGGCTTTTGATTAATTGATATTCTTAGTGGATTGAATTCTATTTGGCTTCTTAATGCAAGCTCTCACTTGAACTGAATGGAGAAACAGGAGAAGCTAAAATAAGAAAGCCAATAATCAAGTTTCTTCTCTTTGATTAGATCTACTTGAAAAATTCTGTTCTCTTCTCAGTTAAATATTTTGAGCTAAATCTTTTTGGTAGTTTTAACTATCTAAGCCCCATTGGTTCAATGGAAAAGAGGTAACTCACCATTGAGCAATTGACTGAATGAACCCACCCTAGTTGGAATTCCTATAGGTTTCAGATCTTGGTGAAATAACCCCCACAGTCCTGTTTTGCTATCCATAAACAGGGTCGAGAACTCTGGAAAACCATTTTTGCTTAGTTCTACTCTTATGATTTTGGTTGTAAGAACCTAAGAACCTCACAACTCTTTAGGAACAGACTGGAGGTCTCCATAAATCTGCATTTGATTTCCAGAGAAGCCACCTTAAAAGTTCTGTGAAGCTGAGCAGTGCATTAAAGAAATTGCCTTCTAATGCCAATGCTGCCAAACATGGTTGTCTAGCAGAATCCTTCCATGTTGCCCCTGAACATGGAATGGCGAATTTGTAGGTTATAATTAATTATTATTTGCTTACCTGATACAACAACAGTTCTTGATCAGGAAAGCTTTATACTGAGTTATGTGGGGGAGGAGGACAGTATTCACATACTGAAGATACTACCCTGAATGTTACAGAGAGAACTGTGTGAATAGTACAATAATCCAACTGTCGTTACCTTACCCTACCACCCCTCCTATGAGATATGTAATTTTCATAAATTGGACTTAACAATGACCAGAGAACATGGTCGGAGTCACACTGACTGGAGACGTTTGTGGTCATGAAAGTTCAGATAGGATTATGTGAAAAAAACACCTGCTGATGGGTTTGTGCTAATCCCTTCATTGCTTCAGGCAATACAATGATAGGTGATTTGCCCACATTGGTGAACACTCAGAGACCATCCTTTGATCTTACCCTATTGAGATCTTCCCTATGCACTCTACCTTACTGAATGTGATAGATGATGGCTCTGAGGTCGAGGAACAACTGATTGTGCCAGAAACAGAGCCAGTGATTGACCAAACCAATTTGCAAACATTCTCAGCACTTGAAGGACAAGTGGAGGCAGAGTTGTCCAAACTGACTCCAGAGGGAGAAGGAACCAGCAGTGATTTGGAAGAATTATAGTCACCTGAGCCCCTTAGCCCTCAGTCACAAAGGAGGTTGAAACGGGCAGCTCAGATGGAAGCTGTGTTGGGAAGATTAAAGAAACAATGACAAGTAACACCTGTTCTCTGTGGCTATTTAGGTCTGTCAGTGTGGCCTGCTCTTTGCTTGTAGCAAATTACTTGCAGGCCTCACCACCCTTGTGTTCTGGCTCCCTTGACCAATCTGGATGGACCTCTGCTTTGTAGGCTATTGGACTGGACTTTGACCTGGCTCAGCTCTGTGGTTTCCTTAATAGTTGTTGTATCAGACATTCCTTGCTGCCACCTCTTCCTCCTTGCAGCAAGTACTCTCGCCTCCTCCCCCTTGCTGGCAGTAAGGCACAGGCAGGGAGTTGGACTCTGATATTGAACATTAAGAGATTGTCCTGAGACCCATCAATGTTTTGTCACTCCAGAGGTAAAGCAATAACCTCATTCCAGACCCTGTTGTCAGTCCTATGGGAAAGCCATTATGGCTTTGTCAGTGTACCCCTTCAGGGTGTAAAATAGGGTATAAAAACCCTGGCTTCAACCCAGCCAGAGTAGAAAGAACACAGCTCAGACTGCTGTTCTTCTTTGCTACCCTCATACACTGTCTGAGCACCTCTGCTGTGACCTCCTTCTTCAAGATGGGTTAACTATCACCCATTGCACCCAATCTCTCTCTATCCAATCTTTCTTGCCTTACT
Source organism: Ctenosaura bakeri (assembly GCA_948474755.1). Lineage (NCBI taxonomy): Eukaryota > Metazoa > Chordata > Lepidosauria > Squamata > Iguanidae > Ctenosaura > Ctenosaura bakeri. The sequence continues at coordinate 50,734 of CAOLHI010000629.1, read as the reverse complement.
TTCTGATATGTATGGTTCTTAAGTGTTTGATTTCTCATATGTTTGCCTATTCCAGCAAAATATTTTGTTTAACTTCAACTGGAGTCCTCTCCACAGTTAGTATTGGTATACACAGGTGAAAAGATCCTGCTGTTCCCCTTCTTGCAGACCTTCTTTGTGCTATAATTCCATCGAATTCTAAGGAGTTGCTGGCATTGTTAGTGGACCTCAACATCCCCCATCTCCCACACAGTGGGAGGAAAAAACCTTAAATAAGTAACTGGGAGAGTGCCCCATGGTCTTAGATGTCTCTACACTAAGGCACAGATCATGGAAAATAAAAAAAGATGAACTTGAACACAAAAAACAAATATGATATAATAGACATCACTAAAACCTGGTAGGATGAAATGTATGATTGGAATGCAGTAATAAAGGGGTAAACCTATTTCAGAGAAATAGAACAAACAGGAAAGGAGGAGTAGTAATGTTATGTATCAAGGATGGTTACACTTGTGAAAAGATCCCTGGCTTAAATCCTGGAAGCCAGGCTGAGAGTGTCTGGGTAAAAACTGAGGGGAAGAAAAAGAAAGCAATGCTGTTGTGGGAGTCTACCACAGATTCCCAAGCCTGACTGAGGACTTAGATGATGCCTTCTTGGAACCAAACATTCAGAAAGGGGAGATGTAATGCTAATGTGAGATTTCAACGATCCTGATATTTGTTGGAAATCAAATTCTTCCAAGAATATCAGGTCCAACAAATTCCCCATTTGCCTTACAGGCAATTTCATTGTCCAGTACATAGAAGAGACAACCAGGGGATTGGCTATTTTAGGTCCAATCCTAACCAAAAGTGATGACCTGATCAATGGGATGGAATCGGTAGGATTCTTAGGTTGGAGTGACCATATTCTGCTGGAATTTGTTATGTGGTAGAAAGCCAAGTGTAGTCAGACACATATTCTAGTCTTTAAGAATGCTGATTTTGATAAACTTAGGAAAATAATATGTGTGATCAGGAATACTTAAAGAGTGGATAGGTGAATGGGAGTTTCTTAAAAGTGAGATGTTGAAGGCACAATTTCGAGCAGTTCCAATGACAGAGAAAAATGGGAGGTGTTTAAAGAATCAAAGATGGATGTCTAAAGAACTTTCAGTGGAGCTAAGATTTAAAAGGGATATGAACAAAGAATGGAAAGCAGAGAGGATCACCAAAGTGGAATTCAAATGAACAGCACATGTAGAGAGAAAGTCAGAAAAGCTAAAGCACAGAATAAGTGCAGGCTTGCTAGAGAGGTTAAAAACAATCAATTGGGCTTTTTTATGTTTGTAGCAAAAGGAAGAACAGGGGAATAATAGGGAAGATGGTGAAATGCTAACATGGGACAGAGAAAAAGCAGAACTATTAAACACTTTCTTTCTATTGGTCTTTTTCAAAAAGGAAAACAGTGCTCGACCTGGGAAAAATGGAGAATGTGATGGAGTAACACAGAATAGTTAAAGAGATACTTCAGGAATACCTTGCTACTCTAAATGAATTCAAGTCTCCAGGGCCAGATGAACTACATCCAAGAGGATTAAAAGAAGTAGCAGAAATGATCCCACAACTACTGACAATAATCTTTGAAAATACCTGAAGAACAAGACAAGGCCCAGGCAAATGTTGTCCTCATCTTCAAAGAGAAAAAAGAAAGTCCCAGACAATTACTGCCCAGTCAGGCTGACATCAATTTAAAAAAAAATCTAGAGGAGCTAATTAGACAGTCTGTAAGCACCTTAAAAGTAGTGCTGTGACCACTAAAAGTCAACATGAATTTCTCAAAAGGAAGTCATGCCAGACTTATCTCCCTGCCCCACTCTCTTTATAGAGTTGAAAGTTTGGTAGATAAAGGGAGTACTGTGGATGTAGCATATATCTAATTTGGTAAGGCCTTTGAGAAGGTCCCCCACAATATTCTTTCAAACAAACTACAGGTTGAGTATCTCTTATTTGGAAATCTGAAATCCCAAAACTGCAAAACTGAAAACTTTTTGCCACCAGCTGCCCACTTCTGCCTTGAAGGTAATGGCTGCAGTGGGCCTGCTCATTTGTCTTTCAGATATGTGATCTTTCTCCAATCTTCCATCTCATATTCAACACAAATAGTGAACAAATGAAGTGTAAGGCTGGATGGAGACTGAGGATCTGAGAAGTGGAGTATAAAAGTGACCTGATACCAGTATTTTGGGGGGGGGGTACTGTACAAGAGATCTCTGGGAAGCCCCTCAGATGCCTGCTTCTACATTAAAGGCAGTGGCTGCAACACTCCTGCTTGTTCATTCATGGGGTCCACAGAGAACTCCTGTATTTTATGTAAAGATAGATAGAAAGAAAGAAAGCGAAAGAAAGAGAAGCCCTTCTTGTCCCTAGCATTTCAAATAAGGATGTTCAACCTGTAGTAAGATCTGAGCTAGGCAATGCTATTGTTATGTCTATTTGTAATTGGTTGACCAATGAAATCCAAAGGGTGCTCACCAATGGCTTCTCTTCATTCTGGAGAGAAGTGACTAGTGGGATGTGACAGGGTTCTGTCCTGGGCCCAGTGCTGTTCAACATCTTTATAAATGACTTGGATGATGGAAGAGAGGGCATGCTTATCAAATTTGCAGATGACACCAAATTAGGAGGGGTAGCTAATACCCAAAGTGCAGGATCAGAATTCAAAATTACTTTAACAGTATCACCCCCCTGTCCCAGAACCCACAACACAGAGAAATGAGTGGGACTATATTTACTGCGGTCAGTATAGGTGAAAAAGGGAGAGCCCAGGAGTCTTGGAGCATTTATGTAGTAAAAACACATTAATTAGACAAACAGCTGGGGGAAGCTCTCTACCTGTATGAACAGAGAAAGGGAGGGAAAGAGGCCATTGCAAACAACTGATATTATCACTGAAAGCAGCATGCCTCATGTTTGGACTCCTTAGTAATGTTCCTGTAAACCTTGATGCTTGCCTTATGTATGGGCTTCACTGCTGGACTGTTGCTCTGGGTTTAGTACGAACTCCGAATGCAAAACAATGACTGGTAACTTGCTAATAAACTTTTACAAACTTTGTTCGTGGCTGCTGATAACAGACTCTAGTTACAGAGCTGTGAGCCTTGGCTGGCTGCCAGTACAGGACAAACAAATTAGAGAGTTGGATCAAAACTAACCAAATGAATTTCAACAGTGAGAAATGTAAGGAACTGTACTTGGGCAAAAAAAAATTAAAATGCACATATATAGATTGAGTGACTCCTGGCCTGAGCACAGTATATGCAAAAGGGATCTAGGAGACCACTAGACCACAGACTAGACATGAGTTAACAGTGTGATGTGGCAGCTAAAAAGCCAATGTAATTCTGTGCTACATCAATTGGAGTAAAGTATCTAGGTCAAGGAAAGTAATAATACCACTCTATTCTGCTTTGGTTGGGCCTCACTTAGAGTACAGTGGCCAGTTTTGGGCACCACAGTTCAGGAAGGATATTGATAAGATGGAATGTGTCCAGAGAAGAGTGAACAAAATGCTATAAGACCTGGCTCTATGAAGAGTGGCTTTAAGAAGCTCGGTATTTTTAGCTTGAAGAAGAGAAGGTTATGAGGTAGCAAGCTAGCCATGTGACAAACTAGCCAAGTTTAAATGTTTGAAAGGAGCAAGCTTATTTTCTGCTGCTCTGGAGACTAGCACACAAAACAAAGGCTTCAAACTACAGGAAAAGATTCCACCTAAATATTATAAAGAATTTCCTGACCACAAGAGCTGCTTGACAGTAGATTATGCTGTCTTGGAGTATAGTAGAGTCTCTTTCTTTGGAGGTTTTCAAATAGAGGCCGGATGGCCATCTCTTGGGAGTGCTTAATTTATACACCAGGGATAGGATTGGACAGCCATTGTGGTCTCTCCCCATTCAATGATTCCACAATCCTTGATTTTTCCTAATGCCCTTTGAAGACTGAAGTCTTAAACAGTTGGTGTACTTTGGAGTAAACCTCATTGACCACTGTATAATTTGAGTTTGGACAGGCATGTACAGGAGGGGTGGCCAACTGTGGATAGGCTGGGGTGATTTTTCAGCCCCACAGTCCACAGAGGGCTGCACAGGCACTCCTGGCATGAACAAAAATGATGTCATATCACCTCTGGTTCCATTTTTGGCTGATTGGCTGTCCCCCTCCCCTTTTCTCAGGTCAGGGCAATTGCGTTTTGGGAATACTTGGAGAGCAAAACCATTGTATTGGAGACAAATAATTTAGTTGGAAATTTTCTAAATTAGAAACAACTTAAATAAATTTCTTTTTTTCATAAAAGTCAATGACTTAAATTGACATTTTAACATTAACTTAAAAGTTATTAATTAAGTTATTAATTAATGCTACATTAGACAGAGCTGAATAGTTGACAAATTGTACAATTACCAGTTGGTTTTCTTCCTGAAGCCTAGTTCTTTTGGACTGCTCCAGTGCCTTTCACTAAAATCTAAGTTTAATTTTATTAAATCCATGATTACTAATTTGTCCTATTGATTTAAACAAAATTCAAATAATTTAGTGGCTCTGATCTATAGTGTATAACTTTGAAATAGTATCTGAGTGCCATGTGTTTTTAGAAGATAACAGAACAATTTTGCCAGCTATGCCCTGATTTGCAAAAGTTTTACTTAAGAAAAAAATGAAAACGTGTATTTTTTTTTTCAGTTTTAATATTTTCACCTAATCAGAATCATTGACTTTTGTTTGTTGTTTTCTTACTTGAAATAACAGAAATATAGAGAGATCTAATCAAGAGAAACTTCTCTGATCATGTTTTAATTATTTGCAAACATGACCCTGGACTTCATTAACATTCAAAGTGCATTCCAAGCATAACCCCTACATAAAATGATAGAAAGAAATAAAGAGAGAAAAGAAAAAACTAAAGAGACAGAGAGACACAGACTTATCAGAAGGTAAGCAGCTCTCAATTTACCTAATTATCTGTCTGGACAGAAAACCTTTCAATTAAACTTAAGGGTTTGGAAGTAGATGAGAGAGAATTTTCAAGGGCAAACTGTATCAGCTCATTTATCTTTAGAAAGGAAACAGATATAAGTGAAAAGAACTTGTCATAGCATTTCCCCCCCTTACATTTATTTCAGATTTACTGAGGCCACCAGTGTGTCACGTCTATCACAGATCATTAAGGGTTTTTATAATACTCCTAAATTTTATGAGTAAGGTAGATTATTGCAAGCACAGTAACCCATTTTTAACTTTGTACTTTGTGAAATAAGGGTATTATCTGCAATCTATTTTTGATTGAATTTCAAGGTTTCTATTATATAAAAAAAAGTCTTATATCGCTGAAACATGTGTTATCAGCATTTCTCTGACCCCTTCTGCTCTCTATTCTTGAGAAGAGTTGCTAGAAAATTCCCAAATAATTTTATGACATTTAGCAAATCATCCTGCTATTAAAGGGCACATTTCTTTGCTCAGGGAGTAGGTGGCTGAAACTGACATTGAAAAGGGCACATTTCATCCCAAATATTTAGGTGAACAAAATGAAAGAAGAATCAAACAAAAATCTCTGAAGTAAACATAGCTTTAACAAATTCAGGATGACAAATTGTAAAGACTGCAGTGAGAAATTGGCAGGTTTGGTCCAGCAGTCAAGCAACCCAAATGGGTCTTGCATTGATGGAGTGGAACCCTTAGATTATGTTGCATGTATGCCCAGGATTGAAATATATCTTTTATTCTTCACCCTGGCAATGAGAGGCACAACAAAAGAGTTGGACTGAAATATGAACTAAGTCAGTATTTCTTCAGTTTTATTGGGGGATGGGAGATGAGCTACTCTAGAGGTGCATTTCATCTAACATTTCCTCCTCAACTTCTTTTGACCTTCTGATATCTGTTCGGTATATTTTTTTGTTTTAAGAGGTTTGGCCTGATGGCTTCAGTAGGTTTTTGTGTATATTTTAAACTTTTGTGGAGCGGGTGGTATTAATATTGTGGATTTTTTTGAATGTTGTGTTCCACTGAATGTGATTGGTATAGATTGGGAGTGTTTAAGTGGACTTTCCATCAATCCACTCCAATTGATTGGTAGGAAATTTAGGGCTGGTGAAAAGAAACAGATTGTATGGGGTCCCTGACTATTTAACATTAAAAAAAATAAATACCTGAGGCAGACTTCTGGCCTCCTGCAGTTTTGTTTGTTCTTCCTCTTCAGTGTTTCTGGCAATCTGTATAGCCCCTTGAGGTTCCTTTCCTCTTCCCCATCAGTCACATAGTACATACTTATACTATAGACATTGATGCCACAAGACGAAGCACCATGTTCACCAAGATGAACACAGTTATAGAGCTCCAACAATCTGATGCTTCATCTTATGGCAACAAATTCTATAGTGGGCAACTATGTGCTATGTGAAGAACAAGAAAGAAAGAAAAACACTACAGAAGCTCTATAATTGCATTCAAACCATTATGTTTATGGAACTCTTTTCACACCTAAGTGATTTCTAGGTCCACTGCGAAGTTTGGAAGCGGTATTTACATATTCCCTGTTCCCAGTTTAAACCTTATGTTTAATGAGGCACATGTTCATAGGGTTTAATAAGTAAGTGGTCACACAAGAAGCACAAGGGTACTGACATTCTCTTACTTATACTCCCAATGAAACCTACAGGATGAAATTTGCATCCCGGATTTGTGGGATGTTAGATATCACTTTGATATCAATAATTTGGCTTTCTTCTACCATCCCTCTCCACGTGTCTGCAAGATCCCCCAGACAAGCTCACAGACAGGCATGGCCACTAGTCACTGTAATATTCCAATACAATACAGGCTGGCCAGAAATAGCCGTCCCGCCACTTCAGGAGACCTCAAAGGCATGTACTCTATTATGCATGCATGCCACTTACAAAGAACTCCCTGCCCCAAGCAGGAGGCATGATTAGGAGAATCCTCATCTGTCAAGCACTCTGCGTTTGCATACTGTCTACTCCTTTGTCAATTTGGAATTAACTCAATCATGCTAAACTCTGACCTTTCAGAGGCTTTGTCTCCAGCCCAAAACTCATTGTTTTCCCCAAGTACGGACTGGCCTGTGGCTACATTTTCCCCTATATAAACCCCTGACTTTGTGAGCTTCCTTGGATCGCTCCTGACTTCCATCCAGCCTTATTGCCGCTTTGCTTGGTGAGCCTTTCCCTTAGTCCCAAGTACTGAGACTCCATATCTCCAAACTCAATCTTCAGACTACCCAGGCTTCAGGACAGGTGTAGTATTACCCAAACCAACAATTCCTCTTAAAAATCCCTCTATCCCACTCCAACCTTTATTTCTTTAGTTCTCTGAGTGAGTGTGTTGCATACACTGTTTGATTGTATTTTAATAAAGATCACATTTATCATTTCAATCCTGTTTGCTCCTTGACTTGGCCTGACCCCATAGGCAGTGCTGTCACAGTGCTAGCTTGTGCTATTGGATAATTTCCCCATCTTTTAATAATTGAGAGCACATTTAGGTGTCCCTCCTGGGACCCCCCTGTGTTAAGGTGTGTGAAGTATAGTGCTTCACATGTACAGTTCTGTGCCTCCACCGTAGGCAGCTGTCAATCCTGGGGAAATCACATGGCCATTTACAAACTAGAGAAGAGGAAAGTGACCCAGGTACACCAAGGTAAAGGTGGAATTGCTCAGAGATCACTTTACTGGATGAGTTAACTCATGTAGCTTTACCTAGCTTCAGGTCTGCAGCCAGGATGGGTGCTGCCCAATCACCACTCAATAAATGACCATGGCAGCACACCTGGACTAACAGCTGCCTGGAGAAAATGGACTGAACATTGTATGAGGAGACAATGAAAGGTTCTTTGTACAAATCTGAGAGTGGACATACATGCATGGAAATCCAAGTTGCACATGGATTTCAGCCAGGGACGACTTCTCCTACAGATCTATCTTCTTTGACCATCTCATATTCCTTCTACAAATTATACTAAAAGCAGAAAAAATCACATTTCATTAGTTCTTCATCTTCTTTCAGTTCTGAGTAACATGCAAAATTATAACATTTAATGCCAGTTGAAATTTTTGTTTCTAATCCCTTTTGCATCTCATTTCTCTTTTAAAATATTGCTATGACTCCATGATAATCTCCATTTTTTAAAAACAGATTAATTAACCTAGAATGTTCTCAAAAAGAATCATCAAAAATAGAAACACAATAATCACATCAGACTTTAAACAGTCTTCTGAAAAATAGAGCTAGTCAAAGGGAAGGAACTCAGTTTTATATTAAAACTACAGGGAGTTAAAGCTAAAGCCCATGGACGTTTGCCATAGAAAATAATACAGAAAGCTTTTTGCAAAGGAGTTTGATATCTGTGTGGAGGTTGTACTTTTTTCTTTCATTGAAAACAACTTAATTAAAAAAAAAAAGAGTCTTGCGTTAGAAATAGAGGTGTCAAACAAATCTATGTTAAGATAGCTTCCAGAAGGTAAACAATTAATGGATTTTTTACTCTCCATCCCCCTACCAAAAAACTCATCACTAACCATGAAATAAACTTCACAATTTACTATAAAATGATCAAAGAGGGATTAGGTAAGTATTCAATTTGCTGGAAAGCCGCTCTACTATATCTCCAATAATACAGAGAAAGTGAGCAGACAATACTACTGTGGATGTAATGAATCTGAACAGTGATAGAAATTCAGCGAGTGTAACATCATTAATGTTAATTCCATGAATGTTAAAATCACCAAGGGGAACAAATTTGTCGGCATTAAAGCTGATAATGGATAAATAATCGAAAGAATTCTTATACTAAACATGATTTGAATGGGGCTGTTCTCTTTCTCCTAGCTCCTAGTTTTCTATGATTCATTGTTAAGTGAAACAATATATGGCAATATAGATTTCCCCTCCCACTCTCAAAATACCCTCAGAGAAAAATAATTTCCACAGGCTTGACTTGATTTCTGGTGGTAAATTTTCTGTGGTAAAAATTAAAATGGAAAAAATGTGAAGATCATTGCAAAGCTGGGTTTCTTTTCCTGGGTGTTTCTTTCATGCCTCTTGGGAAGCAGAAAGAGGGGAAAGGACTGGAAACAATGGATTAATGATGGATCTGAATGCAAGACAGCCGAGGCAAATGACAGCACAGGAGAGAGGGATATTACCTTCCTCTCCTGTATTTGGGCATCTTTACGGTCACTAGCACAAATGGATTTGTGGATTTTTGGCACTAGAACTGGATTTTGGGTCTAATGCATCAGAATGTTGCTTATATTGTTGTTCTCTGTCAGTGAATGTACAGTATGAGATTACTCAGATGGAACAATGGCAGCAATCTGAAAAGATCCAGAAACAGGAAGGGCTGGAACAATAATCTTGATAGTGAAAGCAATGGATATGTTACAGCTACGGAATGAGTTTTCAGTAAGGCAATTTGTGCCTTTGTGGATGTTCATAGGCTGCAGATCCTATCAACTGCTGGCTGTGGGCTGGACAGGGCTACTGTTAGTTGGATTTGTAATTGGTTGACCGACCGAACCCAAAGGGTGATCACGAATGGCTGCTTTTCATCCTGGAGAGAAGTGACGAGTGGGGTGCCACAGGGTTCTGTCCTGGGCCCAGTGCTGTTCAACATTTTTATCAATGACTTGGATGAAGGAATAGAGGGCATGCTGATCAAATTTGCAGATGATATCAAATTGGGAGGGGTTGCTAATACGCCGGAGGACAGGATCAAAATTCAAAATGACCTGGATAGATTGGAGAGCTGGGCCAAGGTGAACAAAATGAAATTCAACAAAGAGAAGCGTAAGGTCCTACACTTAGGTAGAAAAAATGGAACACAGAAATATAGGATGGGGGACACATGGCTGGATAGCAGTACGTGTGAAAGGGATCTAGGAGTCTTCATAGACCACAAGCTGAACATGAGTCAGCAGTGTGATGCGGCAGCCAAGAAAGCCAATACAATTCTTGGCTGCATCAATAGGAGTATGGTGTCTAGATCAAGGGAGGTACTGGTATCAATCTACTCTGCTTTGGTTAGACCCCATCTTGAATACTGTGTCCAGTTCTGGGCACCCCAATTCAAGAAGGATATTGACAAGCTGGAACAAGTCCAGAGGAGGGTGACCAAAATGGTGAGAGGCCTGGAAGCCATGCCCTATGAGGATAAACTTAGAGAGCTGGGTATGTTTAGTCTGCAGAAGAGAAGGTTAAGAGGGGACGTGATAGCCATGTTTAAATATGTGAAGGGATGCCACGTAGAGGAAGGAGAGGGCTTGTTTTCTGCTGCTTCAGAGACCAGGGCAAGGAGCAATGGATTCAAACTGCAGGAAAGGAGATTCTACCTGAACCTCAGGAAGAACTTCCTGACAGTCAGGGCTGTCCGGCAGTGGAATCTGCTGCCTCGGAGTGTAGTGGAGTCTCCTTCCTTGGAGGTTTTTAAGCAGAGGTTTGATGGCCATCTGTCAGGATTGCTTTGAAGGTGTTCCTGCATGGCAGGGGGTTGGACTGGATGGCCTTTGTGGTCTCTTCCAACTCTAGATTTCTATGATTCTATGCTTGCTAAGGCTGGAAGTTGCAGCAAACAATTTCTGTAGGTTCATCTATAGAATCTACCCATCCCCCATCCTTGATATAGATCCTAGATAATTCATCAGACTGTGGGACTTCTGCACATCTAGGTGTGATTGATGATAATGGTAATTTAAAAAAAAAACAATGTTAAGGGTCTGAAATTTTGGTAGTGCTGCTGTGTTACCCCAAAACATGGGTGACTCAGAGGTTTACATTGAATGCCAGTATCTCCATGCAAAGGTGGGGAATTATTAGCTCAAATTAGGAGGCCTGAGAGGAGAGTAACCTAACGAGATCCTTTATATTGATGTTTGTAAGTACTTCAGCAGGGAAGAACCAGCCAAAGATCCAAAAGTAAACTAAATTTTCTTTTATTAAAGGAATTAATCACATGCACAAAATCCAAACAGTCACAAACCCATCAATAATAACAATAATATTGTAATATTTCCCCTCATTTTTAAAAAATACCCTTGGAAAACAAGTTAAGTGAGAAGCAGACTGTGTAGAAGCTATAGAATTTGCTAGACTTTGAAAACCGTTTTAAAAAACAGTACTTTTGGGAATATTCAGATGTGATATCCCCCACATACTTTCTGAAGTGGCATCCTTTCAGTATTCTCCCCACCACCACCCAGTGTTTAGCTTTGACAAGAGTAAATGCTTAGAAATGAAGCATAGCTGGACTATCACATAGGTCATCAGTTGGTGGATTGAGTCTTTAATGCTGCTGAAGTAACTTAACTAGGAAAGTAAGTAATAACAGAGCCAAATGGAGGAGGTGTGAACTTCTTGTAATAATGTCACTTTGATAATCATCTGTCCCCATTGTCTATAGATTTAATAGTAGAATTTGCCAAAAGCTACAGTAAAAGACTTGGGCCATTTCCACACTAAACTGTTATAGCGCTATTATTCCAGTTTCAATGGTCTAGTGGGGAAATGGCCTTGGTAGCCTGGTTATAATCAGGAGCAAGGTTTTATCAGCAGTTAAGATTACTATAAAATTAGTGTAAAATGACAAGCTGAAAAATCGCTGTCATGAGTTAACCTCCACAACTCATGGTGAAGGAAGAAAATGCTAGGCCCTTAATCATTCACCTGTTTGCTTGGAGATGTATTGCACTTTTTAAAAAAGGAAAACACTCTCTAAAAAGCAGCATAAAAGTAGTTTTACCACCCTTGCCACTATTTTTCAGATCAATTTCTCCAGTTTGAAATGTACAGCAGTACAAGAGCATTGGATTAAGACCCTGGAGACCAGCCACTCTTGGAAGTATATATCCTGTACTAAAAATGTATATATTTGAAAAATATACACAAATATGTATAAAAATATGGGCATTAAGAAAAATCTGTGTATTAGAAAAAGTGTGTCTGAACATATGCACAAATTTCTGTATGGCAAGAGAAAAATAACAACCTGCTCAGGAATGTGGATGGGATAGGATTGCCAATGGGAGCCTGAGTGCTCTATCACACTATATTGTTGTAGTGCTATTATTCTACTTTAACTGCCATAACAACATCCTATGGAATTCTGGGATCTTCAGGCATTTAGAATTCTCAACCACAGAACTCTTGGGCCTCACTAAACTGCAAACCCCAGCACACCACAGGATATTTTCATTACAGTTATAATGGGATAGTAGCACTATAATCGTGTAGTGTGATAGAGCTCTGAGAAACCCAACTATCCATTCCCTGTCTCTCTCTTTCAGGTCAATGATCAACCCCCAGAAGAAGAGGGCAACTCAGGATGGTGATTTCACCTCTTGCTCTTGTCACTGCTATCATGACTGAAGAAGCCAAGTAAATGCACTAGAAGAATGAAAAGTAAAGGGAGGACACTGTAAGTCAGCACTAGAGACTCTTTGGTTCAGATGTTGTTGGGGCTTCAGGAAGTGCCAATTACCACTGTTTCTGGATACCAGCCTCCAATGGAAGTAGGAAGCCTGGCTTTTTGTTGAGATTGCCTAGATTTTCTTTGCATAGCTCCTTATGGCATCCTGGGCTTTGCAGTTTGATGATGCACCAGCACACTTTGGCAGAGAAGGCTGTGACACCTTGTAAAACTACAAACCCCAGAACTGTGTCTGAAAGAACTTTCCAAGGGAGCTATGCAAAGGAATATTTCAGCTGTCCTTGAAATCTCAAAAAGACTGTATCTTTCAGCCAATCAGGCCTTTGGCGGGCCCCAGAGGTGCCAATTTTTAAAAAGAATTTTTCCTTTCTGCGATATGTGATTTGTCATGTGGCTTATGGGAAACCATGACAGACATTTCACTTCTCATCCTATTCTAGCTATAGGTTTACAAGCAGGCACTGGTGTTGTGGAAGGGGGTACACTAGCCTACGTGTGGCAATCACTGGATAAGACTGTGTGTCCTTGCCCTCTGCCCCACTACTTCGGATAGGCGTCAGACCCACTGAGCCCAACATTTATACACGCCATTGATTTTCAGCACATAAAATAGTGCTGAACTTAAAATATTAAATGTTCAATTTAAATATATTAGAATACAACCCCAGATGTAATTTCTGAAATAGTTAGCAAAGGCCATTGTTACACCTACTTGCCATCTCCCTCTGTATGTCTGGTCTCCCAGGTTTTCAGGTGTCCTAGTCTCCAACAAACTGGTTGATAGATTTGAAAGATTTGGTTTGCCAATTTTGGCACAGGGATTCGGATCTGTGAATCTCGAATCCTTGCCAAGGATTCAAGGATTTGGTTGGCCCATCCCTAATTCAAACCATGTGCACAAATATTTGTACATCAGAGAGAGGGAGAGAGGGAGAGAGATCTTTGTCTTTAAAAAAACAAAAACAAATTCTGATTGGCCAGACAGGGCATAGACTAGACAAGAAGGTGGGGAAGGGAGGATGACTGCAGATGAAGACTTTCTAGAAATGCACATTTCTATTCCTTTAATAGCATATTCTGTTCCTAATGCCACTTGCTCGCCTATTCTCACTTCAGTGACATTTCAGTTTTAATTATGTATTTTTAAAAACAACAAACCAGGACTGTGCACTACACATTGCCAGTGACCCCTGACTTTTTCTTCTCCTTTAACAACACCAGCTAACACATATAATGAAAGGGTTTCCTTATGTGCTGCCTGATTAATGAATGCCCCTTAACATCTGAGCCAAAATGCTCATTTTTGACACTGGTTTCACATGTATTCTATAAACAGATTTTGGAACAAGGAATGTGCCATACGACTAAACAACTATATTGCTTAGTGTCAGTATAGGTCACACTCCTGACATTCTAGCAATGCTATATTCTGTTTGTTGTCACAGCTAGGTGTGGAGTTTAGCACAAGGACAATATCCTAATAGAGATGAGTAAGTAGGGTTGCCAGCTTTCAAGGCAGTGGCTGTAGGCTCATGGGATTGTTGTGGTTCTCTTCATCTCCATTGGGGAGATTTTATGGTAAGAAGTGACTTTAAAGCCTGGGATTCCCCTCCACCAATTGTAATTGTGCAGTGGTAATGCACCAACTAGCTAGGAACAAGACTGGGGAAAAAGAATATAGATGCATGAATGTGGGCATGCAATATTTGGAACACAGCTGGGAGCAGAGGGCGTTGTGAGCTTTCTTGTTTTATAAGTCTTGGCAGCAGCGGGACAGACTTAGGGGACAGGGAACTGCCTGAGGAATGGTGGTTGAATGTTCTACCAGCTCAAGTGGCAGTGCAAGGTTCAGAAAAACTCCCCACATGTTGCATGCTCTGTTTACATGGGAGAAATGGTAATTGCAATGGTAGGAACTTCTGCAGCCACTGGAAAAATTTTACCACTTGCTCAGCCAGCAAAACATCCTTCTCCACTTGCTTCTGGGTAGCCTTATTATCTTATTGGCTTGGTTTTACAAAAATGCTTGGCCCATTTACACATTCCCACAGCAAGAAGATGGAGAAGCAGTTATGAACCAGACAATCCATTTTCTAGATTTCAGCATTCTCTATTCACATCTATACTGTATGTGTATTTTCACAGTGACAAAACCACCATCAGGAAAACACATAGCATCAAAGTGCATCTGCCCATCACTAATGCAGAGGAAGAAAAGGACACATTAATAAAGTGGAGGATTTGAAAGCTGAAGCAAAATGTTTATAAACAGATTTTGTACATGTTTTGGAAATTAATAAAAATGCATTGGTCTTATCTTAGAAAAGAACAGGTAGTACTGAACTCCTAAATCCAGAGAAAATTAGGGTTAGAATATATAACTGTTGTTGTATTGTTCTGAAAAGAGACTGTTACAGTTAAGAGAGACTACCACAATGGTCTTTGTTTAACAAAATAATAGTTTAAATTATACTAACAGTGTTGGAAGCCATCTTGAGTCCAGGGCCCTTTCTACACCCTACCTTTTCACACAGACATCTGGTGGGGATCCTGGAATCCGCTCTACTGGGAGGGGAACATGAAGGAAACACTCCCCTCTCCACTGGCTGGCTCCATGGTGAAGGAAGCACAATGGCCATGCCTCTTCCTTCTGCAGCACAGCTGAGTACTTTCTCAGGCTTCGCTGGGGTGGGAAACATAGTCATTGAGCATCCTGGTCTTCCATAGAACAGGTAAGTGCAGAATGGTGGTGCAATCATGGACCATTGACAGGAAAACCCTTCAATGATTTAATTCATATCGCACCACCTCAGGATGCGAGAAGGACAGGACCACAATGATGTCATGCAGAACTGTCACCATGGTCCCATCCTTCTCCCATTCCTATGGCAGGTCAGGAGGGTAGTGCAGAAAGGGCCCAAGATCAAGGAAAAGGCAGGATGGATGGATGGATGGAACAATGTGGAGCAAGTTGAAGGATTTATGTTGGGACTGGGATGGCACCACAAGAGTAACTGGAAGTCTGGGGTGGGGAATAAAGCATAACGGATCAAAGAAATCAGAATCACAGATTTATCCAGGTCCAAAGAATAGCAAAACAACAGAGCTCCAAAAGGATCTAATAGCCAGCCTTGGTAGTTGGAGCCAATCCAAGTCCTAAAAACACTAAGGCCCTTGCAACGTGATGTCACCATTGTGACATGTTGCTGCTAGTCCAGTACATGTGCCATCACAAAACATCATTGCAGTCCCACTGCTGTCACATCCCAGCCATCATGATCATGCCATATACTATTACAAAAAAAAAAAAAAATCCAGTACCCCCCCCCCTTTTCTGCAATGATCCTATCAGCTGTGAGTGTGTGGGAAGGGCAGAAGCACTATTGAGCACTTCCATCCACGGTACAGTTCAGGAAGAGGCCAACTGTACTGCAGAAGGAAGGAGCATATCCTGAACACTACCCACCCACTGTGACCAATGTGATGGGGAGCATTCAGGTCCTGATCCCATCTCAGCAATGACACTGCTGAGATGGGATCAGGATGTCACACAATGGGGTCATTGTGTGATAAGAGCCTAAATGGAAGCCTATATAGAGACTGCAACATGCAAGTCTCTGGCACATCATTTTGGCTGCTACGTACTAACTTAAAGATTTCCAGTTCAAGCTTCAGCAGAATATAAGAATGTATGTGTGATGGGTGAGCAATCTTCACCCCCAGGTTTGGTTAAGTTTTCAGTCTTCTGGATACTCCTATACTTTGCATTGTGTTTGGTGAATGTTTCACTTAAGAGAAGACCCCTAAACTGACATGTCAGAATGACAGAATATTCTAAGGTTTCCAAAATTCCCAGAGTGTTCTGGGATCCAATGCAAAGTGTGATGCAAATTCCAGTCATGGCAGCCTGGTTTGGGGGGGGGGGTTAGAACACATGCTTTGTATGAAGATCCCTTCCATTTAATCCTGCACATTTTCAATTTTAAAAAAAAGTGCTCAGAGAGATTAAAAGACCGCTAACCTGTAGTAGGTGGTCCGATAGTTCTGACTTAGTACTAAGTCAAACTTGCATTGAATTTTTCAGCAGCTTTGCTTCCCCACAGTTAGAATTGCCTTATCAAATGGAGGCCTATTTACAATTATAAGGTGCAGGCTCTCCAAAAGTGGTACAAATCTCCAAGAGTAGTATCAGCACTTGATATGAAGGTCGTTGATTTTGGCAAGATTAAGAGATATCCCAAGCTGTATCAGAAGACACAGAGAGCTTGGGTTTGCATGAAGGATTCCCCACAGTTTGAAAGCTGTGTATTAAGCCCACACACACACACACATACACACAATGCTTTAGAATAAATTAATAATACTGGTTTATGATGAAAGCTACTGCAAGACAAAAATAGGAGGAAAGCCATCTCTTGATAGATAAATCATCATAATTTTTTTTAAAAAAATAGTTGTAAGAAGCTGAGACATGAGCATAATCAGGCTTTGGAGATTCTCTTTGAGAATACTTACAGATACTCCCCCCTTTTTTTTAAATGGAAGAAACATGTTCCAATTTACTTTTCTTTAGATGCATTTTTAACTAGAAACAGGAAGGTGTCTAGACTTTGGTTTCAGCAGGCCTATTTATGGCTAATGTAGCTATACTTGCAAAAGAGGAAAACTCCAAAGAGAGAAGTTGCAGACATTAACTGAAACCGTCATAAAAATATACCAGCTGAGCACAAAATCTGAGCTTCCCCTTCCTCTACATATTGAGCATTATGACATTCTACACTTCTGTCTAGGCAACACACCACACATTTTAGTAGAGCATTGGCCATACCTGAAATGTGTAGATAAAACAAGGAAGTGTTTAGTTGCACATTGCTGACTGTGTAACATTGTTCAGCTACTTCAAACCAAAGGTTGTTCAAACCAATCATTTCCAATCTTTGTTCATCATCTTTATGCTACTGGGAACATACAAGATTATCATGAAAGTGGTTGGCTTTCTTGCTTATATGTCACCAGTGGCCGATATTCAGTGGTTTGTTACCTCAGAACATGGAGGTTTCAATTTGATTTATTTTATATAATTTATTTAATGTTTATAAGCTGACTAACTCAAGACATTTTGCAGCCTGAGGCAAAGAACAAGGAGGTGCCCCAGTCCCACATTCAGCCCAGCAGGCTAGCTTAGCTGACACATACAAGACCGCTCAGTAAATTAAGGGAAAAAGGGAAAACGTAACATTTATTGTTTCAGAAAATCCACCCTGGATAGGAAAGGAGATAGATAAAAAAAAAGTTCCTTAACTTTTTGTAAAAAAGATCCTGATAACTGGCTTTCATGAATGAGTGTAAGCCATCCTGAGACAAGAGCCTCATTGATGCTCTCTTCCCAAACAAAGATAGACAAAGAACTAAGTAACTTTTGGAAGAAGGAGAAGTGACCTCTAAAGGCAGAAGAGAAGCAAAAAGGCCAGAGAAGATAGATCAAAGTAATAAACAAAGAGGTGAAACAAAAGGGCAGGCATGCTCTCTAGAGTTTTCTTTCACTAATCTGTACAAGTGCTGATGCCCTTTTGCTTCCAACACTCCTTCTCAGTGACACTTAAGTTCACAAGATTCATCTTCTCTCTCAGGCATTAGAAGTCATCTCTTGGAAGTGGCTTACTCTCTTTTGATGGGCAATACTTCATCTCAACAAGTCCCTTTTCTTGCAGATATCTCAACAGGTGATATTTCACATCAATGTACTTGGTGTGTGACTTGATTATCCAGTCTGTGAGTTTTATGCAGCTTTTGTTGTTCCCTAGAAGCTCTACAAACTTTGGTTCAGTTATTCAGCTTTTGTTCAACTATTCAGGTATAGACTTTGGTTCATGTCTATAGGCTGTAGCTTTGCCCTGTGCTGGCAGACAGCCAAGGATTCCAGCTGTATACTTAGGCTGTTAGCAGGAGCTTGCAAGCAAAGTTTGTCTTAGTCATTTTGCAGTCAGAGTTCTCAGTAGGTTTAAAGAGGTAGAGTCTGAGTATACCATTAAATTCAGAGGGAGAAAGTCCAATGGAAAAAATCCATAGTTGATGACAGAGTTGAAGAAGGCATAATGGAGGGTATGAGCTGGGATGTAAAGCCTACAGAATTCTGAATTGAAAAACTGGTTCTAGGACCACTAGCAAGGAATTCAGGAGTAGGCTGGGCTGCTACCACTGATAGAATTAGTTGGCTACAACAGCCTCCTCCCATTCTGACCTCCCATTATATAGGTTTAGGCCCTTATCAGACAATGCCACAATTGCACATTGTCTGAGCAGGATCCCAGCATTGCCATTGCCAGGATGGGTATTAGGGCTTGAATGCTCCTCACTGCATTTGGTTGACTGCTAGTGAATGGGTAGCATCAGGCACACAGTTCTTCCTTCAGCAGTACAGTGTCAATGGAGAGTCCCTTTCCCACTTCTTCCTGCTCTGTATTGTGGAAGGAAGTGTTATCAAACACTTCAGCCGAAAACTACCACAAGTCTACAACTGACAGTGTATCATGGCAGGAAAGGCGGCGGGGGGGGGCATTACTGGATTTTTACAGTAATGAAAAAGTATGTGACAGCAGCAGGACCACAACAACATCATGTGATGGCATGCATCCTGGACCAGGAGTAATGTGTTGTTTTGCTGAGATGATGATATTGTACAGTAAGGGCATTAGAGTCTTAGCCAGCTGTTGGCCTAATTGAGTGCTTTTTATATAATCACTGCAGACTCCTGGGCTCTCTCTTTTCCACCTGCATTCACTGTTGGAAGTACTCTTCCTCTCATGTCTCTGGGGTATGGCTGTTGAGAAGGGTCCTGTCTATGTCCTGGGACAGGGGCATGACAGGTTCAGTTATTTAGCAATTTGTTCCTTGCATGCTTGAACAGCTTATGCATATTCTGCTTCAGCAGAAGAGAGTGTTACAGCATCTTGTTTCTTGTTGGACCAGCTAACTGCGCCACTTTCACAGAAGAACAGGTTCCCACTGGTAGATTTGTGATCTGTAGTGTCTCCCAGTCCAATCTGTGTCTATATAAGCCACTAGTTTGGGACTGCTGGTAGCTTGTAACTTTAAGTGTGCAGTGCCCTTTAAGAGTCTGTCCACTTTTTTCACTGCATTCTAGTCCCCTTTACTTAGAGAGTTGTTTTTCCTACAGAGAACTCCAAGTCCTGATGCAACATCTGCGCCATTTCCGTACTACACTCTTATAATGTGATTATTCCACTTTCAACATCCTACGGAATTCTGGGGTTTGCAGTTTCAGGAGGGGCACCTGGTTTCTCCCAAAACTGCAAACCCCAGGATTCCATAGGATGTTGAAAGTGGAATAATCACACTATAAGAATGTAGTGCAGAAATAGCCCTGGTCTCATGGTACTGGCTAGGTATAGTAGCTTTCCCATAGCACTTCTGCCTTGATTATTGTCTGGTAGAAACTCACTGTGTTCATTTTTCTTGAGGTACTCTGTTTTCTTAGGTGTGGGCAGTAGATTGGTCTCCTTGAGTCCTAGCTTGCAAGTGTTTGTTCTTGACCGAGGAGATAGCTTCCATCTTCCTCTTTTTCTACTTATATTCTCAGATAGCTTTTTCACTTCAGTTTCTTTATTTAGATGGCTTATGATTTCATCACAATCAGCTTCATCTTGATAAGCCATAATCATATCATCAACATAAGTCAAAAATTAAATCCATTTATCATTTTTGTATTGTGTATAGAGGCAGGGATCAGCTTTGCATTATGTAAAGTCTCGATTAGCATCTCATTTAGTTTCTCATTCTAAACTCTTGCACCTTGTTTTAGATAATAGAATCATAGAGGAAGAGACCCCAGGGGCCAATGAGTCCAACCCCCTGCTATGTAGGAACATCTATCAAAGCATTCCCAAGAGATGGCCATCCAGCCTCTGCTTAAAATCCTCCAAAGAAGGAGATTCAACCACACTCCAAGGCAGCATAGCCGTACAGCTCTGAAGTTCTTCCTGAGGTTCAGGTGGAATCTCCTTTCCTGCAGCTTGAATCCATTGCTCCTTGTCATAGTCAAAAATCTTTTTCTGAAGTTTGCTTTTTCAAATCCAGGAGGCTATTCCATGAAAATAGCTTCCTTGATTTTCCCATGTAAGAAAACTGTCTTCACAACTAAGTGTTCAACAAGCATTATTCTGTATACCACCACACCTAAAAGTGTCCTTATTGTGACATCCCTTATCACAAGGGTGAAGGTTTCATCATAGTTCTCATTTCTGTGAATAGCCCTTGGCTATTCTGAATTTGTATCTTTGAATCTCATGTTCTGAATTTGTTTGACTTTGAAGTCCTTACAGGCTTCTTATCTATTGGCAGTTCTATGATTGTCCAGGTATGTTTTTTGTGATGAGAGTCTGTTACCCTGATTTCTGGGGTCCCTTAGGGGACGCCTTACTGTACCCCACATGATATGGAATGGGAACTCAACAGAGTACAAGCAATAGCAATGCGAGAGGCAGGGTAACCTACCAAGATCTTTTTACCCAGTTGTTACAGGGTCAGGCCAAACCAAAAACCAGACAAAGATGTCAAATAAATGATTTTATTGAAGGGAATATCACGCATCAATGCACTCACTCATACACTCACTCAAGACCTATTAAGAAGCAAAAGAGAGGAAACTGGATAGGGGAAGTAGTGAAGGGGTAGCAGCTGGGGTGATACTGTTCCTTTTCCTGAAGTCTTTGGTCTGGGAAAATAGTGAACGAAGTAAAGCTCTGCACAGAGAGGGCTGAGGGGATTACTCTACTGATGGAGAAACGGTCTGCTGGTATGACCAGGAGTTATCCAAAGAAACTCTCAAAAACTAGGACTATTTGTAGGGGAAAACGTACCTTGAGGTCAAATCCTCTCCCCGGGGAGAACAATGGGTGGTGCAACAGAAAAGAAACTCTATAATGGCAACTCCTTTTGCATGACGGGATCACGAGGTGTTGCCAAAGTTTCAGGATGTTCGGTTGCATTGGGTTGTGGTGTGAATTTAGGTAGATGGTCCTTGCTTGATATGATTTTACTGATTTCGGTGTTCAACTTGGGGAAAACACACTAATTCCCTCAGGTTGGCTCCTCAGTAGCTGAGGACCTTTTATTTACTGTGGGCTTGCACAGCTTGAGGTCTCCTGGGGCTACATGATATGGGATTTTACTGGCCTGACCTGGTTTTCAGTCATTTGACCATTGCTGCCTACGTGCTCATCCAGCTGACCTGTCTGGCATGTTGATTCACATTTAATATTAAAAATTGTAGACCCTGGGATAGGGTGTACCAGTGGGGTAACAAATCTGTTTCCTCTTGTGCAGTTTTTCTCCACTCACTAGTTTCTGCTGCAGGCAGTCTTTCAACTTCTTCCCAAGAGGGAGGTTTTTATGATGCCATTGTCTTTGCAAGATAGGACAGGTGTTGAGGTGGCATTCCTTTGTTTGATTGAGATGAGCATCTATGTTCTGGTCCTGGAGCCCCATCTGCTTCTATGGAGACTTCCAGCCCCAACCTTGTTCTGTTTGCTCTGCATTGCCTTCTGTTTGTGTATTCACTTCCATTTATTCATTTCTGACAGGTGTTTGATGCAGGCAGACTTCATTTCTGCATTTAAGACAATACTCTATTAGATGTCATGTACTGAGGGCTTCCTCTGCTGTGCAGTCTGTGTCTGCATGGTTCACATCCATTCTCTCAGTCTCATCAAAGTACACTGCACATCTCACTGTAAATCTTCCAAATTTTAGATTTAGAATTCTGTAGCCTTACATCCCAGTTTATACCCCACCATTATGCCTTCTTCAACTCTGTCATCTAGTTTGGACTGCTTCTCTTTTAATACATGAACTTAAGTCTTAGATCCAAACACTCTGATATAGTCCATACTTGGTTTGCAGTACAAGGAACTTTAAATGGGATTTTATGGATTGTTTTGGTTGTCAGTCTAAACAGTTGGTACATATCTGTAATCACAGGTCTCCCCAGTTTTGTTTGGGTAGCTTAGAGTCAAGCAACATGCTCCTTATCATCTGCATCAGTGATCTGTTCTCTATCTCTCTGCAACTCCTTTCTCTTCAGGAGTGAAGGGAGTTTTGTGCCTACATACAATGCCCTGCTTTTTCATGTATGTTTGGATGTGGTGTAATATGTACTCATCACCATTGTCTGTCTGAAAAACTTGATGTTTTCTTCCAAACTTATTGCTCACCATCACAATATATCCCTTCAGTAGCTTCATGCTCTGACTTTTCTTTTTGAGCAGACAGGTCACACAGTACCTGCAATAATCACCTACAAAGGTTAGTAAATAATGATCATCTGCTTTAGTTGAAATCTGAAAGGGTCCACACAAGTCACCGTGGACTAGTTCTAGTGGTTGCTTTAATTTGTTTTCACTTGTCTTGACAATGGATGGCCTAGTGCCTTTCCCTTTTATGCAGTTCACACATTTTGTGTTGTCATTATTGCACACTTTTATCTTTATGCCATTTGTCAAATAATTTCTTTCCAGATCTAGTATGGCACTTATATCAAAGTGTCCAAGGCATCTATGTCATAATTCAAGACAATCTATATTTGTACAGCATCTTACCGCATTTACTATATCTCTGGTACAAACTAGTTGAAAAACACCTTGTTTCTTAAATGCGCTGGCATGTAAGTGTCTATCCTGGGTTTCTGCTCAAAGATTGCCAATGTTGTGCACACCAAAGCCCTTGTCTGTTAAAACATAAACAATTAGAACATTTCCATCCAAGGGCCTTTCCACATTACACTGTTATAGTGCTGTTATTCTACTTTCAACATCCTATAGAATCCTTGGGTTTGCAGTTTAGAGAGAGGCATTTAGAATTCTCAACCAGAGAGCTTTTTGACCTTAGTAAACTACAAACCCAGAATTCCTTGGGATGTTGAAAGTGGAAGAATAACACTATAACACTGCAGTGCGGAAAGGCCCCAAATCTGAAATGTATAAGACATCTGTTGCTTTAATTTTGTTATTGTTATATTTTAAATTACAGTGAATTACAATCTCCTCAGCTCTTTATTGCCAGGGGGATCTATGATGGATATATCAAAAGGTTCCTAAAGTTTTGGTAAAAAAAAAGAAAAAGCCCCTGATAGCTGGCTCTCATGAATGAGTGTAGGCCATCCTGAGGCAGGAGCCTCATGGATGCTCTCTTCCCAGACAAAGGAAGTCAAAAGATTAACCAGCTTTTGCAAAAAAGTAGGAAGTCATCTCTTCAGGCATGAAGGAAGCAAAAAGGCTTGAGAACATATATCAAGTAATAAAGAGAGAGGTGAAACAAAAGGGTTGGCATGCTCTCTAGACCTCCCTTTCACTAGTCCATATGAGTGTCAATGCCTCCTTAATACTAGGGATGGGAGGAATCCAGAATTTTCTGAATTTGAATCTGGATCCAAATCCCTGGAAGATTCTGGGAATCCACAAATCCCGAATCTTTTGCCTCCTTTTTTTTTTAAAGAGTTTAAAAAGCAACTTTAAAAAAAATTAAACTTTTTAAAACTTTTATTAAACAGAACTTTTTTAAAAAATACTATTTTTGGTTGATGGATTTGAAAGATTCAGTTCACCTATTTTTGCACAGGGATTCGGATTTGCAAATCTCGAATCCCTGCTGAAGATTCGAGGGTTCAAGGATTCAGTTGGCCCATCCCTACTTATTACATACAACTCCATTGCTGTTCTATTGCTACTCCCCTAAAGTTGTTGCCTGAGGGAATTTCTTCTGTCTTCTTGATGGTAAGCCCATTCCTGAGAGCAAGCATGGTGTAGTGGTTTGACCATTGGACTATGACCTTGCAGACCAGGATTTGATACCTTGTTTGTCTAGGGAAACCCACTGGGTAATCTTGGGTATGTCATATATGCCGAGCCCCAGAAAACCCCTTGATAGGTTCACCTTAGGATCTTCATAAGTTTGAAACAATTTAAAAGGTACATGACGACAACAACAAGCACATTCCTTCTTTATGAAATCATATACTATTATCAATAGCTTAGAGGAACCATTGTTTCCAACAGTATTTTAGTATGGTGTTGTTGTTTTTTGTGTGCCTTCAAGTCATTTCCAGCTTATGGCAACCCTAATGTGAACCTATTATGTGGGTTTCTGGGGTTAAGAGTATGGGACGCATCCAGGGTCACCCATGGCTGAGCGAGGAATCAAACCCTGGTATCTAGGATTGCAGTCTAATGCGCAAATCAGTACACTACACTTGCTTTCTATTTTATTACAATAGCTGAAAATTAGTCACTAGGACTGAAACATCAATGCTTCGTTGAAGTGTTTCCCTTTCTCTTATACCCAAAGGAAAGCTTGTTCTACATTGCTACTTGCTGGAACATATATATACATCACCTAAGAACACATATGCCAAAGCTTTAAAAAGTTTGCTTTATGGATGTTCTAATTGATCCACTCTTATGATCAACATAACATCATGGAATTAATGGGATAAGGTTTCCTCAACCATATGACAGCTCTATTCTGTTTGACCGTTGAAGTAGAATATCTTGCAGTGTAATCTAGAGAAATAGGTTTAACAGCTATTCCATTGCTGGCCTTAGGAATTTAACAAACATCTGGATTTCACACTTCTCTGGATGCATGTTTTGTACTAGATATATATACAGATATAAATGCTTCTGTGGCAAATCACAAGCTTGAAAGCAGGACACATCTCAGTTGTTAATCATCTTGTCCTTTGCAACTGACTTTAAAATATTATTTTTCACTTCTGTCATAAGGTGAGGCTGCCCACTCCAGCAGATGTATCTTTACAATATGCCTGTAAATATATGTGACTAAAAAAATTATGTTTAAATGCATATTTCAGAAGGGGGAAAAATCTACTTTCAACATACGTTTCTAACCTTCATGAATTAGGTTGGGATACT
This sequence comes from Ctenosaura bakeri, assembly GCA_948474755.1. Lineage (NCBI taxonomy): Eukaryota > Metazoa > Chordata > Lepidosauria > Squamata > Iguanidae > Ctenosaura > Ctenosaura bakeri. The sequence continues at coordinate 25,327 of CAOLHI010000629.1, read as the reverse complement.
GTAGTCTCTCAGAGCCATAAGAAGTTGCAGAATTCACACAAAATCAAACCAACTATAAGCATTCTGCAGCACTGTCACCTGAAAAGTTGGATTTTCTTTCCTAGTTTCTAGGCACTTGTCATGTAAAGCCTTACATACCTTCTAAGAAATATGCAAAAATGATATAGATCAGAAATGATTATAGTTATCCACTACATCCATTCATCATTTCCAACAGTGGCCATTCCAGTCTCCACAGTGGCTGTCTTTGTCACCCTGGCCACACTGGGGTCCATGTGCAAGGAGGCACAGAGATTTTATGCAGTCGCTCTTCCCCCTCAATTGTCACAGTTTACAGAGTCTCCCTGTGAGAAACAAAGTCATGAGCATTTTTCTGGTGTTAAATTGCAGACAGTGATCTATTTTTTTTTCCCATTCAGAAGTCATTTATGCTAATGGTCATCCTGTGGTAGTTCATTCAATCAATTAATTATGTGTTGCTGAAAGAAGTTCTTCCTTTTGTCTGTCCTCTTAAAACTAATGCTTATCATTTATGTTGAATGACCTACATTGGATCCTTATTATTACTATCAATCCAATTTACAACCCTAACACTAAAGCTGGCATATAATATACTGCATCTGCCTCGTTCTCTTTCTGTCCTTGGGTAAGTAAAACATTGAAGTCTTGTGAGGAAGGGAGAATGGAGTACAAAATTTATTGCCCAGATCTGAGCAATCAGGGAAGAAAGTGAAAGGGGATGGGAATATCAACTGTTATGTACTGTATTGTGTGCCTCCAAACTGTTTCTGACTTAGATTAAATCCAGTGGATTTCCATGACAGAGTGGAAATTCAGCTCTTAGGCCATTTCCACACTAGATGGTTATAGTACTGTTATTCCACTTTCAACATCCTACGGAATCCTGGGTTTTGCAATTTAGGGAAGGGAGGAAATGGCTTTAGTCCAACACTCAGATCATACTGGCTTCACCTACTGTATATTAGTTTTCGTATGCCAACAACCCTTTCTGTTTAGCAGGACCATTTTATGAGGACTAGCCTCGGCACAAAATTTACCCCCATGTTTTCTTCCAGTTTTAACCAGATGCTTGGCTACAATTTTGCTGATGCATGCCAACAGTATAACCATTTGTTGATCTTCCTCTCCAGATTCCTTTACATTCTTCTCTCTGGTACATGGTAAACGCTAAACATCTACAAACACTAAAATAGAGGTGAGGGGACTTCTGAAGTCCTTCCACACAATAATCTCCTTCTGATTACGCCAAGTATCCTTTCTTCCAGCAGTATAATTTCCAAGCGGGAGCGGGGGATCTTTTTGCAGTTGCTGTTATGAACTACTGGGACTCAGTATACCACCTAGACATTAACCAGAAGATCCAGACTTACCTTTTATCTTCCCCATATCAATTTAAGAAGAATCCTGCTAGTGACATACACAAGGGGTTGCACCAATATGTACAGTTCGAGGCATACAGAAGAAGGAGGTGTTCAATACATCTTTTTTTTTTTTTGCAATACCTTCCCCTACCCCAAGAAGGCAAATTAAAAGAAATGGAGTACATTCTGAGGGAAGTCAGAGGGACATCAGGGCAATGTCTGAGTGCAGTTCCACAGCAGACATCGCTTCTGAAGACCTCTAGTTTATGCTAGCTGACTTGCTGGGGATCTAGGAAAGTGATGTGTGTCCTTCTCTCTCAGCTGTGGAAATACAGCCAGACCCTGACCAAGTGGCCCTCCCAGCCACTAAATATCTGCGGTGCACTCTCCAGTGCTGTGAAACTGCCTTTCGTGGAGAGAAGAAGAGGTAAGTCAGTGGAATTGCAGGAGTAGAACAATGGGAGGTTTTGGCCATAGTGTGCAGCCTGTCATTTGTCAAGACATAGGCCCTTTCCACATGATGAGGCGCTCTTGTGTCATGGCGCTGCAAATCTGGGTCAGAAGGGAGCTCATCAGCAATGCTTCCCTCCACATTTGCTTACTCCCTGAGAAAGGGCATGAGAAATACCCACTCCTTCCTTCCACAGCACAGCTTGGCACTTGCCATTGCTGCGCTGGGGCAGGAAGCATCAAAAATGCACGGCCGCAGCTTCCACGTAAGATCAAGAATGGGAGAGCCGTGGGAGGGGAGATGTAAAACGAATTTTATCCATTTTTCAAATACTGCATGATTGCAACACAATGGGATGGCAGCAGGATGGCAACAACATGGTGCGGAAGTACAACCTGCTGACCGCTGCCATCCCATGACAGAAGCAGTTCAGCAACGTTGTGCAGAAATGTCTATAGTCAAAGAATTATATTGAGTGGGGAATATATATTTTTAATTTAAACAAGAAACAGTATCTTTCAAAAAGGAAAAATAAATGAATTAAATCCTAAGTTCATCCTAGATAGAGTAATGAGATGAAAGGGATTTGTTAGTCATACTTAACTAAAGTCCCATTAATTCCAGTGGGGGTTATATGTATGAATATGTATTGTATCAATACAATACCAATATGCATCATATCAATATGTTTCACTTCTTGCCATTCAAGCCATAAACGGGGGGGGGACTTTGTGGCCCACAACACATACACGACATTCAATACAAAAAGGGCAGAATTTGCAATAATGTATCATGGGGATGTTTCTGGTAGGAAAATAATGATGTACATTTTCCTGCATCTGACAGGCAACTTCAATGCACATTCACACATCTGTGAAACATCAGAAAGCATCAATACATTTTTAAAATTTGCTTCCATATCTTTTGGCCATTGTAAAAATGGTGTGTGGGAGGGGGAGGGTAGGTCGGTAGTACAACAAACACTGTACAATGTGAAAAATTGCAGCATACAGCCAGCTAAAAAATTTACAGCATAAAACAAATAATGACAAGCCAACCCATACAGCTTTAGATAAGATGGCCTCTATAACAGCTAAACACATTTTGTTTTTATTGCAGATTTATTGCTAATCTTTTGTGCTGCCAATACAAAGAGTCACATTATGAGTCATGTGTCTGTCTCTGTACACAAAAAGATAACACATATTCATCGCCTTCCCTGTATTATTCCATCTGTTTTCCTTTAATAAGTGTCTTCTTCGTAAAGATTCAGATGTTGAGGTGATTTCTAAATATTCTTCAGGCTTGTCATTTTTGCAAAAATTGGTCCAGCCATTTGATCACATGTTATCTGTTGAGCAATACAGCTTACTGAACTATAATGGAAAGAAAAGGGATGTACTTGTTACCAGTCTGAGCCTAGTAAATCATGGACTTAAGGGATGCCCACATCTAAAGGATGCTGTACAGAATGCATGACACTTTAACAGACACAAGATGTAGCCTCTGAAAGATTAGCTCTAAGCCTAAAAGAACACAAACACCAGAGAACTCTGCACCCATGCAAAGACTGCAGCCATCCATGTTTCCCATTCTTTCGACATACACCAGAACATTTATTACCCTTCACTATTGTCCTCAATAATGTGTGCAAGTTATACCCCACGATTTGGTAGAACAAAGGAGCTTCTTTTACCATATGTGAAGCCTAACAGTTCATGCTGTGATAGAGATTTCAAACCAGATGCTACCTGTCAGTGTGGCAAAGCAAAGTTTATTTTGTCGCTGTTTAAACAAAACAAAGTAAAAAAAGGTAAAGCCATTCCCAAAGTGAGTGGCTGCTGTTTGGCATCAGAACACATGCTTGGACAGCAGAGAGTCCCAAATTTAACCCCGGCTTCTCTAGTTATAAGGATCTCAGATGGCACTAACCTATAATAGATGGAAAGAACCACAATTCAAGATCCTGGAGACCAACTGTCAATCAAAAGAGATGATGGAAGAAGAATATTGCCCCCATAAGGAGACATCTTTTGCTAAATGCACTTGCCCCTTGTATGATTTACTCTGCATCTTTAATTTTCTAGTCTTTATTCTAGCCCAGGAAGTAGACTGTGGAGTGTATTCAGGCCACCCTTTGAAACAGAGGCCTGGCTTAAGGAAGATATGTTCTCTACTTCATAGAACTATAAAGGAATACCTTCTTCTCAAAGTAATAGTCTTAGTCCCCAATATTGTCCCCTGTACCTTGGCAGAGATTTTAGGTCAAGCAAAGACATAGCTAGGGTGGATTTTTTCTTTGCATATAGCCATGGGAACAGCCAGCGTGGAGTAGTGAACATTGGACTACAACTATGGGAGACCAGAAGGCGGTAAAGACAATGAGACCTTCTAAAATATGTAGGTGCCGGCTAATATGGGAAGATAATGGTCTTTCAGATAATCTTGATCTAAGTTATATAAAACTTTATATGTCATGACCAGCATTTTGAATTTTCCCCAGAAACAAACTGGTAGCCAGTGAAGATTTTTTAACAAGGGAGTTACATGTTCCCTGCAACTAGTCTCAGTCATCATTCTGGCCACAACATTTTGGACCCACTAAAGATTCTGAACAGTTTCCAAAGGCAACCCCATGTAAAGTGTTACAGTAGTCCAAATGGGAAACAATCAAGATATGTGCTGTCATTGCCAGATCTGATGATTTGAGGAATAAGTGCAGCTGGTATATACAAAGTTATAACTTTGTAAATGCACTCCTACCCACTGCTAAATCTGGGACATCCAGGATCAGAGCTGAATCCAGGAGAACACTTAAGCTGTGAGTGAGATTTCAGGGGGAGTGTAACCTCATCCAGCAGAACTGGAATCTCTATTCCCTGATCTGCCTTTCAACTGACCAGAAATACCTCTGCCTTGTCTGGAATGGATTAAGTTTAAATTTGTTTGTTTCATTACTAATAATAGACATTGGTTCAGTACCAAAACAACTTCCTTGGAATCAGATGGAAAGGAAAGATAGAGTGTTTTCAGCAGAAAGGAGAGATGGAATTGGACATTGGGCAATGTTGGTGACATTGAAACCCATATGGATGACCTCTCTCAGCTATTTTGTGTAGATAGTAAATAATATGGGGGTTAAAACTGAGCCCTGAGGCCAATGGCAAGGGCATTAAACAGGAATCCCCAACACCACCTTCAGAGTTTGCCCTGCCAAGAAAGACCAGAATCACTGCATAACAATACCCTAAGCCCCACCCCATAGAGTTGGCCCAGAAAGATATTATGGTTGAGTCCACTGAAAGCTGCAGAGAGGTCCAACAGAACCAACAGGAACCCATTCCCTCTGTCCAGTTCCCCCATAGGTCAACCACCAAAGTGACCAAAGCTGTCTACATCCTATAACAAGGCTTGAAGTCAGATTGAAATGGATCTAAAAAATTCATCTTATTGTTACATACTAGATAAACTCTCACTCCACAAACTTCACAAACTCAGAGTTAGACAGTAGTTTTTGTTTTGTTTTTTTGTAGAAATGCAAGTGACACAGGACACTTCTTCTAAAGCTGGTGAGACTAAAGCACACATGGAGCTAACATCTTTTATAGGTACAATTCCAGAATTTAGGTGGGCAAAGCTGTGATTGGAGAGGGTCACTAATCTTAGCATCACTCCACCTTTTAAGACAGTTCCCAGAGCTGTGTTTGGCTCCACTTCTTGCCACCCTTGACAGGTGTGACCTTGTTACCCTGTGTGTTGGGGGGTCCCTGGAGGGGCACCCAGATTGCCAAATAAAATACAAGGTGGGGGAAATTAGCTGGAGCACTCTCTTGGCTAAACGAGAGGCAGGGTAACTTTAGCAAGGATCTTTAACCCGATGTCTATGGCTTTAGGTCAGGGTACAGTCACGCTAGTTTATTGAAAAATAAACAAAGAATAAACAACACACACACTAACTAACTGGAAAGCAGAATTGGAGAGAGAAGGGATGGGTAATACGACACCTGGTCTCGTCCTGGAGGGGAAGATGGGGTTCCGAAGAAGAAAGCTTAGTGTGGCTGGCTGAGGGGAGTTCCTTAGACAACCAGCAGCAAGGCGGGATGACAGTCCAAAGTAGTCCGAAGACCATTGGAAATAAGGGTTTTTTATAGGGGAGTTTATGCCTACCGGCTATGGCAAGCCAGGTGAGAACAAAAGGAGTTTTAGCGCTGGACAAAGGATTTGGCAAAGGTCAGGTTTACATGATTGAATTTGCTCTTCATGACAATAGCGTGGCCGGTAGGTTGATGGCCCAACATAAAGGAATGGCTTGGCTGAGAGCCATACCGCTATTGTGAAGTTTGCAGATGGAAGTTCCCTGAAGCTACGAGCGAGGCTTGAGTTGCTGGCCTTGATGGGGTCTGGAATGTAAAACCATTAGCAGCCGCACTCCGGAGAACCTCGCAAACACGTGGAGTGGGGTGGCTGGAAAAAGGTCAAGCTGAGGCCGAATTGTTTGATATCAAAATGATATCTGAGGTCCTCACCCACAGTGCCATAGCTGGGGTAACAACCTGAGCTCGTATTTCCTGCCTCTTATCTTATAGACACCAAGCTTCCAAAACACAAGCCTCTTTTGACTACATTTTCATTTTCACCTGGTTATGATTCGCCCGTCATTTGATACATTGTAGCAATAAGCAATAAAGCAATTAGCACTGAATATTTTGCAGCAGTTACAACTGGGCTTAATGGAGTTCCACAGCAGCTACTTCTACATTGGTTACAATACCCTATTTCAATGACCATCAAGCAGACCAACACATTTTTGTGACAGAGGCTATGCCTCATGACCCCTAGAGCCACTAGGTGTATGTTGTTACCCTGATTTATGGGGGTCCCGTGAGGGACACCTAAGTGCGCTCCAAATTACACAAGTTGGGGAAATTAGTCAAAGAGCACAAGCTAGCAATATGAGAGGCAGGGCAACGGAGCGAGATCTTTCACCCAATGTCTACGGGGTCAGGCTGAGTCAAGGAGCAACCAGAAGTGAAATAATAATTGTGGTTTTTATTAAAATACAATAAAACAGTGTATCCAGCACAATCACTCAGGTAACTATAGAAACAAAGGTTGGAGTGGGATAGAGAGATTTTTAGAGGAGTTGTTGGTTTGGGTGATACTACACCTGTCCTGTAGCCCAGGTAGTCTGCAGCAGAAGTTCAGAGGTATGGAGTTCTCAGTACATGGGACTGAGGGAAAGGCTCGCCAACAAAGCGGCAGCAAGGTGGGATGGAAATCGGGAGCACTCCGAAGAAGCTCTCAAAGTCAGGGGTTTTTATAGGGGAAAAAGTGGCTATAGGCTAGTCCGTACTTGGGGAAAACAATGAGTTTTGGGCTGGAGACAAAGCCTCCAAAAGGTCAGAATTTAGCATGATTGAGTTAAGTATGAATTGTCAGTGGAGTAGACAGTATGCAAACACAGTATGCAAACACAGAATGCTTGACAGATGAGGACTCTTCTAATTCAGCTGCCTGCTCGAGGCAGGGAGTTCTTTGTAAGTAGCGTGCATACATAATAGAGTACTTGCCTTTGAGGTCTCCTGAAGTGGCAGGACGGCTATTTCTGGCCTGCCTGTATTTGTTTGGAATATTACAGCTATTAGCGGCCGTGCCTGTCTGTGAGCTTGTCCGGGGGACCTTGCAGCACATGGAGAGGAATAGGTAAAGAAGGCCAAATTATTGATATCAAAGTGATATCTAATATCCCTCAAGTCCAGGCTAGAAACTGTGGTAACAATGTCATATACTCAAGAACCTTGCCCCAAAATGGAATGCTAGAGATTGACTGACAATTATCCAGAACAGTAAGATCCAAGGAGGTTTTTTTTTAATGACCTCATCACAGCGACAGGACAGAAAGCTGCCATGCTGCAGTGAGGCATTCACCACTTCCGTTGCCCACTCAGCCAGTCCTCTTTCAGGAGCCAGGAGTTGCAATGATCCACTATACAAGTGGTGGCTGTCACATCTCCAAGGATCCTGTCCACGTTCTCAGTCTGCACAAATTGAAACGTATCTGATAATACAGGACAAGCAATGGCCAAGATTACATCCATGGACCTGTCTCAACCACAGCATCCAAGTCAGAGCAGATTCAAGTGGCTTGGTCTACAACATGTGTTACTGCAGGTTAGACCTCCTTGGAGATAGCATAAAGATATCATTTTGATATCAATAATTTGGTTCTCTCCTACCACCCCTCTCCACGTGTTTGTGAGTCCCCCAGACAAGCACAGACTAGGTGCAGCCACTAATTGCTGGACATTCCATTCTCCACCCAGGCCGGCCAGAAATGGCAGAATCATTGCTTTAGGAGACCTCTCTGCAAACACCTTCATTATGTATGCACGCTGTTTACAAAGGACTCCCTGCCCCGAGCAGGCACCCTGGCAAGCTGAATACTCGACTGCCAAGCACTGAGCATTTGCATACTGTCTACCTCTTTATCAATTTGGACTTAACTCAATCATGCTAAATTTTGACCTTTCCAAAGCGTTGTCCCGCTCCTATATCGCATTGTTTTCCCCAAGTATGGCATAGCCTGCAGTCATATTTCCCTCTATAAAAACCCCTGATTCTGAGACCATCCTCAGATCTCTCCTGAGTTCCATCCTGCCTTGCCGCCGCTTTGCCCAGCGAGCTTCCCCTCAGCCCCATGTACTGAGCTACATCGCACCCCAGCATCACTCTCTAACTTCTTTCCAGACTCCAGGAACAGGTTCCATATCACCCAAATCAACTATCCCCCTCAAAAATCCCGCTATCCAACTCAAACCTTTATTTTCCTTAGTTATCTGTGTGCGTGTGTTGCTTGCATTGTGTGCCTGTATTTAATAAAGATCATTCATTTATTTTCAACACAGTTTGCTTCTTGACTTGGCCTGACCCCATAAACATTGGTTTACAAGTTCCTGCTGCGTTATCCTGCATCTCGTTTTGCCAACAGTGCTCTAAGCTAATTTTCCCCAAAGTGTGTTGTTGTTTGGTTGTTTAGGTGTCCCTCCCAGGACCCTCAGTAAGCAGGGTAACACATGTTTTGAAAATTCTTCACAGCAAGCTGTCAAGTGGTCTTTGTATTATGCTTCTGGGCCAGAGTGTAAAAGGCCCCTGACTACTACATTAGTTGTAAGTTTCTATAAAAGCTGGCCAAATGTCCAAATACAAGTCCGTTTGTATTTTTTTGTTTACACACCATTCTTTCAAATGTTGCAAGCATTGTTATATCTTCTATCCACTGGATCATAGGTGGAGAAAAATTATCTTTCCAATAATGAAGTATCAAAGTTTTTGCAGTCAAAAGAGCATGGAAAATCCACCTCCATTCTTCATTTGTTAATTTACAAGAAACAGATAAATATTTTATAAGAACATGCATGCCTCTGAATATGAAGGAATTTTCAAAACTAATTTTACTCATGTGATTATTGCTAATGTTTTGGAGCCAACATATATATCTCTACATATACGTATATTGTTGTATGCCTTCAAGTCTGACTTATGCCGACCCTACAAGTGAACCTATCATGGGCTTTTCTGGGGCTGAGAGTATGTGAGGCAATCCCTGGTATCCCTCTTCTTGGAGACTGGAATGTATATGAAGCATTTCCAAACTGTGGGCTATTGTTTTGCATTCGATTTTTGTTGGTAAATTTAAGTTAGAATTTGAAAGGATTTTGTCTCTATTGCTTGAAGCAGTCCTATTGGTATGCAGTCTGTTGTTGGTGATTTATGACTCCCAAGTGTTTTGAGAGAACATTCCACTTCCTTTTCTAAAACTGTGGGTTCATTCACCAAAAGTTATTCCTTGAACAAATCTGTCATCATTTCATCTGTCTTATATAGTCCTTCAGTGTATTACTTCCATCATCTTTTTCTTTAAAAAAAACTTGATCAGACAGTATGTTCCCTGCTTGATTGTATAGTATCCCCACCACAGCTGGTTTTCGTTGTCAACAGGTTCCCTTCTCACGGATCCATTCAGGAAGGTGGTAAATCTATACAGGTGAGTCAGTTACTGTGATGGCAATTCCTTCTTTGACTTTGGAGGTAACAGTGATAGGAGCTGGAAACTGAGGTCATTTCTACACAATGACGCTCTCCCACATTGTTCCGTCACAATCCTGGAAGTGCCTCTGCTGGGATGGTCCCCTAATGCTCCCCTCCACACCTGACTGGCTGCCTGGGGAACAGAGCATGAGAGACATGCTCCTTCTTTCCACACTGCAGTTGACCTTCTTCTCATCCTGAAGTGGGTAAGGAAAAGTTTGATCATGCTTCTGGACCTTCTGCATGTCTGGCAGTGGTGGAAGCCTTGCACAATTGGGGCCATTGATAGTATTTTTCTGTCAATGATATACTCTGCAATTGCACTGGCTGGGGATGCAAGAAGGGTGGGACTACAAAAATGTCATGGAAGTGTCATTGTGACCTGGCTCCTCTGTATCTCCATGGTGGGAGGGGGGCATCCTATGGGAAGGTCTTGAGTCAGAGAAAATCTGTGAAATGTTGGAGGATATGTATTTGAGCTGAGATGTGATTAACCCATTGTTATAACTCTTTATGTGGCAGTGCTCATACTGTGACTTGGGAGAAAGGCAGAAAATAAATGAATGAATGAACTAACAAGCACTTGGATAACTAATAATTTTCCTCAACTGTGTTCCTCATTTCCTCTTTTTTTTTTGGTTTATCCCACACTTTCCTCATTCTGCTTTTCTCCCATTCCCAATTTAATGGGTCAAGTTGTTATCCTGTATATTGGGGGTCCCGGGAGGGGCACTCAAATTACCAAATAAAAGCACAAGATGGGGGAAATTAGACTCGAGCGCTTTCTTAAGCTAGCGAGAGGCAGGGTAACTTTAGCTAGGATCTTTTACCCTATGTATACAGCGTCAGGTCAGAGAGTGGCTAGACAAGTTTTAAAGTAACAAATAATATTTTTATTATGGACAAACAACACAAAAGACACGACATATACTAGCTAACTGAGAAATAGAAATAGAGAGTTTTGGGGGAATGGGTAATACGACACCTGGTCTCGTAGTCCTGGAGAGAAGAGGAGGTTGCAAGGGAAGAAACTCAGCGTGGTTTGCTGAGGGGGTGACTCGCTGGACAAACTGACAGCAAGGCAGGATAGCAGTCCGGAGTGTTCCTGAGTGTTCCAAGGAAGGCTCGGATTTGGGGATCTTTTATAGGGTGGATTTTACCTACAGGCCATGCCATGTTCAGTGAGAACAAAGGAAGTTTGTAGCTGGACAAAGGCGTTGGAAAAGGTCAGTTTTTACATGATGGGCTTAGCACTTGATGACAATAGCATGGCCAGTATGCAAATGACCCAACATAAAGGAATGGCTCGGCACTCAGCCATGCGTCTTTGTGTAGATTCACGCTGAGCAAGGCCGGTTTGCAAGAAGGTGTTCTCTGAAGCATCAGAGAGGCTTAAGTTGCCTGCCTAAATGAGGTTTGGAATGTACAACCATTAACGGCCGCGCCTATTACGTGCTTGTCCAGGGGACCTCTGCAAACACGTGGAGTAGGGTGGCAGAGAAAGGTCAAGTAAAGGCCAAATTATTTGATATCAAGAGATATCTAGTCCTCTCACCAGACATATCATAACCGTGGTAACAAAGTGCTTTGAACTATTTGATGAAGTGAGAGTTATTAATTTGAAACCAAAAGATTCATTTGGCTAAACACAAGCACTCCCCATCTACTGAGAAGTAAATCCCACTAAGACTCTTCATAAGAGCCCTGGTCGTGCCGTAGTTAAATGCCGGTACTGCAGCTACAGCGTTATGAGTTCGATCCTGCAGGGGCTCCAGGTTGACTCAGCCTTCCATCCTTCTGTTTGGGGCCATTAGCTAAATACATTATAAACTATTTAGGGAGCATTTTGCACTGATAAGCAGTACAGAAATATAACTGCTAACTAACTAGCTAATCCTTTAGTGTGCTTACTGTTGCTTACAAAGTCCTGGCCACTTGGATAATTCAATTGAACTTTTCCTCATTCTTTCTCCATTCCCTTCTCTCTTGGCCTTTTTCTATCCTGCCACTGCTCCCATTTAGCTTTTCACTCACCTCCTTTTTGAGCTAATCACATGCATTGAGGGCTTTGGTAATATTAGAGTCTGAAGCAAAAAAAGTGTGAGAGAGAGAGAGAAAGAGAGGGGGGAAGGAGAGAGACAATCTGCTTTCAAGTCATTTCTGACTTATGGTGACCCTATCACAGGGTTTTTCAGGAGCTGAAACTATGTGATGCAACCAAGGTCACTCAGTGGGTTTTTATAGCTGAGTGGTGAATCAAACCATGGTCTCCAGGGTTGTGTTCCAGTGCTCAAATCACTTTAATGCCTAAGTAATGCTTTAACATCAAATTCATGATCAAAACTATTGTTCTGAATCTGGAGCTGGCTATGTCCAAACTGCCTATGTTTCTATTTAAAATGAAGGTTCTGTCAGAAGAGGAGGTGCAACAATCCTAATTCAGCACCACAAATGTAGCTGAATAAACAGGGATTCAAACTCAGACTGTTAACAACTACAAATGAGACCTGAAGAGTTCTAGTATCTTCCCAGCATCCCTCACTTCTCTTGATGTTGATTAGGAGAGCTCTTCTCTGTCAATAGAAAATAAGACTGATTCACAAGTGTGCATTCATCACTTGATAACTAAAGCATTCATGTTTCATTTACTTAGATACATGAAACAGCCCTCACAGAGGATACTTGACAGGAACACTGCACGTAACAATCTAGCCAAACTTAAGCACTTAAGCCCTATTGATTTCACTGGGAATGTTAACCATATGTTTTACATGAGAAACCAATGGCTTGGATAGCTTCATACAAAATCAGACATCCATTTCAGCAGTGCTTAAAAATCTAATAATTGTGTTTATGTCTCATTTTTCTCTAGGCTAGTTGCCTGGAAACCCAGGTACCAAATATAGCTCTTTAAATTAGAACTATTTTTTTTTTCAGAACAATTTTTCATTGGGAATGTGAACATGGGCAAAAGAGGGCATCTTTCAAAGCATACTTTGCAGGAACGGGGTGGGGTAGGGTGGACTGTGGTGGCTATGCTGGGAAATGTACAGAGACCCAGCATGATATAATGGCACTGGACTACTAACCTGGAGACCAAGGTTTGATTCCCCACTTAGCCATGGAAACCCACTGGGTAACCGTGGGCATGTCACACATTCTTATCCCCAGAAAACCCCATGAGAGGCTCACCTTAGGGATCCCATAAGTTAGAAATGACTTGAAGGCACACAACAACAACAACAACAACATTCTGAGAGTGCTGCCACTTCTTGCAAGGCACAATGAACAACCAATTTTACTTTGAAAACACGTGTGGATGGTGGGTGGGGAGGAGCTGGTTTCTTCCCCCTCCCCAGTAAGCCTTCTGACCTGAAAATAATTAAGAACCCACTTCCCTCCAGGTATTGCCAAAATAGCTAGTTATATTAACATAGGAAAGGTGCAGCCAGTTTACTGTACTTAGTGACTCCTTCAAATTCCATCCATGCTTCTCCTCTCCCTTTCTCCATTTCTCCTCCTTCATCTTTTCTTTGCCTTTACCTTTTTTCTGTGTCAACCACTTATATACATCAATTATACATGCAGAGAAAGTGTTAGTGAAAAAGAAGTACGTATATGTCATGAGTACCACCATAGCGCAGAAAAGCAGCACATATGTTTGTAAAATTTAAACATGTTAGAGCAATGTGTAATGGTGGCTAAAACAACAACAATAACAAAAGTCCCCAAACCCTCTGAACTTATGAACCAGTGATTTTGCAGGACTGAGCCTTTCAAAAAGGACTGCCATTTCTCAAGACTTAATGCACTTGTATGGGAGAAAAATGTTATGTGATTTTGCTTTTCTAATATAAATTTGTGGGAGGTAAAAAGATTTGGATTTCTGAATTTTGATTCACATTTGGTTATGATTCAGACCAATCAGGTCCTGTGGTAGCTTCTGTGTCAGTGAAGTGGTCAATCTGCTTCAGGTTTTAGTCAAAACATTAAAATGTATTTTGAGGAAAAGTTACGCACATTGTACTGTTCCTTTAAAATTCAGTCCAAAACCCTAAGTGAACCATGCAACTAACATGGTAGCCACTATCTGCTGAACTGATCACATCAGACTGAAAAAAATCAGACTGAATCCAATCGAAGTCACTAAATTTGACTCCAAACCAAAACATGGTGCCCTTGTACAATTCATTTATTTCTCTCTCTCTCCCTCCCCCTTCTCATATTTCAATTTTCTTCCAATGGTTGCTTTTTACTCTTCCTGGTGAGTTCCCATAGGCCATCAGGTCCAAGCCTCATTCAATGTAGGAAATCCAGCTAAAGAAGCCCTAGCAGAATGTAACCTGCCACCTTCCACAAGCAGAACAAGATTCTACCACTGAGCTTTTGCCCATTGCCTGGTAAAGGCTGGCAACTGAGAAATAAAGCTATAGGGAATGGGTGTAGCATGCTTTATGTCACCCTGTTTACTGGGGGTCCTGTGGGGGACACCAAAGTGAGCTCTCAAAATATCAAAAGGTGGGGAAATTAGCACAGAGCACAGCTGGCAATGCGAGAGGCAGGGCAACGCAGCGACATCTTGAACCCAACGTCTATGGGGTCAGACAGAGTCAAGGAGCAGACTGAGGTTGAACTAACAATGGTGATCTTTATTAAAATACAATCAAATGGTGTATGCAGCACACTCACACAGATAACTATAGAAAATAAAGGTTGGAGTGAGACAGAGGGATTTTTAAGAGGGATTATTGATTTGGGTGATACTACACCTGTCCTGAAGCCCAGGCAGTTCACTGCAGAAGTTTGGAGGTGCGTAGTCTCAGTACATGGGACTGAGGGGAAGGCTCACCAAGCAAAGCGGCAGCAAGGCTGGATGGAAATTGGGCGCGATCCAAGCAATCCGAGGAAGGTCTTGGAATCTGGGGGTTTTATAGGGAAAATGTAGCTGTAGGTTAGTCTGTACTTGGAGAAAAACAATGAGTTTCGGGCTGGAGACAAAGCCTCCAAAAGGTCAGAATTTAGCATGACTGAGTTAGTTCCGAATTGACAAAGGAGTAGACAGTATGCAAACGCAGAGTTCCTGACAGATGAGGATTCTCATAATCAAGTCTCCTGCTCGGGGCAGGGAGTTCTTTGTAAGTAGCATGCATACATAATAGTGTGCTTGCCGGGAGGTCTCCAAAAGCAGCGAGCTGGCTATTTCTGGCTTGCATGGGTGGGTAATGGAATGTCCAGCGATTAGTGGCTGTGCCTAGTTTCGTGCTTGTCTGGGGGTCTCACAAACACATGGAGAGGGATGGTAGAAGAGATCCAAATTATTGATATCAAAGTGATATCCAATGTCACCCCAAGTGTGGCTTAGGAACTGCAGTAACATTTAGATGGGTTGTTTTCAGTTTGAACAGAAGTTCTGTATGGAAGCAATCCTATATCTCTCAACTGCACTGCCCCCCTTTACATCCAGCCTCCTCATTTTAGTATTCCTGGCTACTTGGCAATTACTTTCTACTGTATATGCTTTAAATATTCATGTAAGCTATTATTTGCACTTTGCAACACGTCCCAGATTTTTTATATGTATAAAAAAAATCATATTATTCATTCAGTACTTAGAAGATTGACCCAAGGTTCCTACTTTAAACACACAGTGATATTGATTGTGAAAATAACTCTAAGAAAATTATGTGGTTTATATGCATGCATTACGTCTTCTGAGTCATCCTAAAGCTTATAATTTAAACCCCAGTGTTTCAGGTAAAAAAGAAAGAATGAGAGAGGGAAAGAATAAAAATGAAATTGCATTTCTAAGTAAAGCCACTTTGATTTTAGCTTTAAACCAAGCCTTGTCAAGCAACTAAAGAGAAAAAGAAAATAAAACCACTATAGGATGAAAGGTCTCACTCATATCAAATGTACAGTCATGCTTTACAGAAAGATTGTATGCCATCCAAACATATCATACCACTGGCCAAAGATTGTTTTACAAAAGCTTTCTCCAGAATTATGTCAACAATTCAGTACCATGTATCAATGGAAGACAGGAAGAAATGAGCAAGCGACTGTCAATTTTCAGAGAACTTTTTTGCCACCTATCTCCCTCTCTCCTTCCCTCTCTCTCTCTCTCCCTCTCTCTGTCTTTCATTATGCATGGTTCTCCAGACAACCAGGGATGAAGATGGATTTGCTTCAAACACCAACAAAAGTGTTAGAGTGGAAAAATAAGTAACACCCCAAAAGAGGAGACAAAATGACTTCATACCAGTAATGTGTTGCCTTTCAGCACAAACAACTTTTCTTTATTTTTCAAGCTGCAAAATTTCCACTATAGATCAACCATCAGAAGAAAATTGAATAATAAATTCCATGTTTACCAGGAAGCTTACTTTATGCCACCGGCTCACCAGCATCTCAGAATTCCAACAGTTCAGTTCCAATGTCACACAGAGTCATACCACTTTGACCTTCCCTGTTCTTCTGTCCCACTGGCCATATCTCATCAATACCCACAGATATAGCACTAGTAAACATGCACATAAAGGGCTAACCTTGACAATAAGAAAGAGCCTTTTGACCACATCAACTAGGGGTGGATCTGCTGTGAGAGCCATGTTTGGCTCCTATGGCATGCCTGATATTACTGACAGTGACCAGCATCATCATTTTCTAGTTGGCTTGTGGCTAGTTTGGGGTTGGGGAAAAAATATTTGTATGTTGAAACATTCTCTCTGGAGTCAGTATACAGCAAAAATGTTCCCCAACAGTGAGTTCAGAACCAAGGGGCCCATGGGCTGCACAGCTATTACCCTTATAGAGGTGTACACATATTGAATCCTTTCTCATCATCTTGCAGCCACTGAGGAGTGAGTGTATGTGTACCCATTGGGAGCACATGTATACATAGCCACCAGGTGCATGTCACCTGGTGTAATCTTCTCTCTCCTTTGGTGTATGTATTGATGGAGAAAACAACATCATATATTTCATATGTTGCTAGTCACCACCTCAAATTCCTAGAGAACTCTTTGGGAGTGAAAACAGGTAAGGTGGCCAAGTCTTCAATTCTTATTTCCCAACTCTTCTACCAGTCAGCCCTGTTCTAACAAACACCATATGTTCCTCAATCCTTTCTACCCTCAGGGGGCATGAAGGGGAAAAGTGGTATTCCTTGGAGCCTCTATTCTGCCCATGGAGTACCAGCTGCCAACCTTGGCAAGTACTGAGATGCAATCATAATTGCATAGCTTATTTAGAGGAGGTGACACCTTTTAGCAACACAATTTGCAGTAAGAAAAAATATTTCAAGAACAAATGGGTAAAAATAAATCACTGAAGCTGATTTTCTTTCTAGCACCCCTGTGATGTACAGCAATAATTCCAGAGATGCCAATGGAGGGATACCAGTAATAAAAGAGATATAAATGACAGAAGCATCAGGGCCTCTTTATCCCCTAGGCCTTTTGTAGTATCAACAATTAGCATGGCATCCATGCTGCTGCAGGGCTCTCTGTCTGGTTGCAGAACAATTAGAGAAAATAGCTCTTGAAATTGCAAGTACTTTGCTTCTGAGATATCTGTAGCTTCTAGAAAAAAAAAAATGGGACTGGAGGGAGGTTCTTGGACTAATTCAGTTAATATGTAATTATAACCCAATCAGCCTGATGTTCCCAATATGACGTCCGTAGAATCTCTAGCTTTCACACTGTTATGATGACACATAATTTATTTTTGTGATTGCACCTCAAGCAATATGACATCTGGCAACTTTCCAGGCATATTAATAAGGAGAATTTGTAGCCATCTATAGAAGAATAGCTAAATATTGAAAATGAAAGGATTAATCAATTGATCCACAGGATTCGCCAATTAAGACTGATCCCATTTTGCAATGGGAAAAGAAGAACAATTACTGTCAACTTATGTAGCATATTCAGATTTTTTTATTTTTTTTAAAAAATTAAATGCACGTGGTTAATTATTGTACATTTCAAAACAGTGTGCATACAGTTAATTCTTGCCAGGCTGAATTTAGTTTTCCTCTGTCCTTCACACTAAAAATCTTAAATTTGATTTTTTTGAAGCTAATAAAAAACACAAATGACTAAACATGTAAGTTTACAAAACCAGTTTGATTCTCTTCAACATTGGTAAAATAAACACATTCTTCCCATTGCCCATCTTTAATGATTTCCCTCTTACTCTCATATTAGGATCTGAATTAATAATATGTTATCATCATACTGCATAATGATGGCATTGGATGACTGATATGCTTTCCCTGGAAAACAGGTCCCATGCCACTTCAGTTTTTCCACACCATGTTGGTCCATTGAGCGTTGGCCCATCTGTCGAGCCAACATTGGCCAACTTCAAGCAAAGCAACATTCAGGTCCAAAGTACTTAGAAAATACCTCATGAGAACCTCTGGTTTCCAGTTTCAGCACCTCAATCAGGGATGGGTAGAAATTTTATATGGTTCATTTTTTTCTTATAAAGCTTTCTAAAACTTACACATTTCTTCATAATCTGAGAAAAGATATTTGAAATGATGAAAATTTGAATGTGGGGGAAAAAAAGGCAAAACTATCAGAATTATCCATACAAACATGAGTTTTTTCAAAGTCAGTCTTTCAGTGCCTAACTCTGAATCTTGGTATTTCTGTATGCAGCTATTTTTATGAAGTTGTATTAGGGTTGCCATCACTTCTTTTCTTCTTGAAAGGGTCCTTATTATATTCCATGGAAGGTATATAAAGCATGATCTTCACCAGAAACAGGAATAGAACATTATAGATGGTTAAGAATTTTTGGTTCTTGTTTAAATAAGAGGTTATTAATAATATTCATAAATATCTTCAGAAATTTGAAATGTTCATATTCATACACACACACATATACAATATAATGCTCTGCCAAAATACAATTAAAGGATTTAACAGATATATTTAAACGGATCATCCCACAGAATACTTCAGCACTGAACAACAGTTTCAGCCATAAGAATCAGATGTGGGAAGCATTCGCATTAACAGTTAAGGTGTTATTGTTCCACTTTAACTGCCATGGTTTCATCCTATGGAATCCTGGGATTTGCAGTGCAGGAATGGACTTTTAGAATTCTCAGCCAGACCAGTCTAGTACGTGACAAAACTTCAGACCCCAGGATTTGCATCCTCTACATGATAGCCATGTTTAAATATTTGAAGGGATGCCACATAGAGGAGGGAGAAGGCTTGTTTTCTGCTGCTCCAGAGACCAGGACAAGGAGCAATGGATTCAAGCTGCAGGAAAGGAGATTCCACCTGAACCTCAGGAAGAACTTCCTAACAGTCAGGGCTGTCCGGCAGTGGAATCTGTTGCCTCGGAGTGTAGTGGAGTCTCCTTCCTTGGAGGTTTTTAAGCAGAGGCTTGATGGCCATCTGTCGGGATTGATTTGAGGGTGTTCCTGCATGGCAGGGGGTTGGACTGGATGGTCTGTGTGGTCTCTTCCAACTCTGAATTTCTATGATTCTATGATTCTACCACAAGACTTAGGTTTATGGAAACCACACAGAGGTTCCTTGCTGACTCGTGTAGAAAGAGTCCCCTTGATGTAGAAACTTTGAAGACTGCTCTATATCCTTTCCAGACCTTATAATATATTGCAAAAACAATATTTTACTAGATGTAACAGAAGAGGATCAGTGTGCTAGATAAATCAATGGCTCAATAGGTCTCCCAAAATACTTTGCATAGTATCTGTACATGATTCATTTTTAAAAGCAGTTGGGATACAATTTGGGGTGCCTGCTGGTTTTTAGTTTCTGGATACGTCTCTGCAACAGGGGAATAGGGGACAAAGCTAGCTAAACATTAACAATTTCTTCCATCAATCATTGTTCCATTTCAAGACCAAGCAATATTTTTGCAAACTAAAAAAGTTTCTATTCAACATAAGGTTATCGCTAGCCTTTGGCCATCTCTGTTATCTTTGAATGTAATTGAGACTTATGGCAGAATGGTAGAATGAGACATTTTAGTACAGAGAATTAATCCTGAATCTCTTCTATTAAATCAAATATAGTAAAGTTAGCTCTATTCAGAGACTTTTGAGCTGTAATGTGGAGATTAAAGGATATACCACCTATTTCTATGCATATAGGCTTGGAACTGAGACCCGGTCTGAACAATAGAAGGTGATTACTTACATTCCACCAATATCCCCCAGACAAGGACAAAAGAGAGCATAGATATGTACAAAGTTTGCATGGGCTTATGAACAAGTGCAAATTTAGAAATAATTGCTGACCTAAGCCCTCTTCTTAGTCCTGGATAGAGCAGAGACATTGAATCAATGAAATTTACCCATGTGTTGATTCACCATTCCATTGGTTTAAGGGGTCTACTCTTTTTGGGACTAAGCAACAGGATTTCAGTTTCCATAACATAATATGCAAATACAACCGGGGCTTAGAAATAATATATTTGAACAACTTGCTTATATGACTACAACGACAGCTAATATGGTCATTGGCCCTGATGACTGGAAGAGTCTGGGAATTACAGGCCAAACAATAACTTTTTCAGTCTCCAGATATAACACAGATCACTATAGTACAGAAAGCATGGATCAAATGGTATCTCTGCCTGCTCAGTAGGCTGTCTGAGTGCTAATTGTCAGTGATGTAGACTCAAGTCAATCAACTTGGACTCAAATCAGACTTAGGTCTGTTCAACGACTTGACTCACACTCAACTAGTCAATAAATGATTGACAGACTCAACTCAACTCGAGACTCATCTTTTCTTAGTGATTGACTTGCTGTCCACCTCCCCCCAGCCTTTCTCCAATCAGCAGTGAGGGAATGTTATGCTGATGACCCAATCAGAACTGCACAGGCTCTTTATCCCTGCTTCTCTGCCTGTCTTTTGTTTCTCACCTTTCTCCAAAAGCCATTTATAGGAAAGCCAAGGAGCAGGATAAGTTAAAAGGGGGAAAACAGGGCTTTGCACCTTTTTTCTGGTGAGTGTGGGCAAGGAATGGTCTCTACATCAGAGTTGAGGGGATGGTTAGAGGTTGAAGTCCCACCAACGTTGATGTGAAATCCTCCTCCTCTCCCTTCCCCATCTAGCCACCTCTTTACTCAGTCAGAAGCAGTTTTGTCCAGTTTGCCTTTCCTGTTCCTTGATGGCTGAGGGCTTCTTTCCAAGCCTGCTTGCTCATGAATAAATGAGAAAGAAAGAGTGTCCTTCAGTAGTGTGGAAAGCAGTTTCCTTCAGAAGGGCTTTTCTGTTCCTCAAGGGCTGAGGGCTTCCTTCCAAGCCTGCTTACTCTCAGCTTAAACCCCCACTACACAAAGATCGCCAGCACCTTTTTTTTTCTGTTAAGGTTGTCTCCCATATTTGAGACTTGACTTGAGACTTGACTTGAATTATCTTGCAAGGACTTGAGACTCAACTTCAGACTTGAAGATAGGGCCTTGAGACTCGACTTGAGACTCGGAGTGAAAGACTTAAATACATTATTGCTAACTATTGATGGCCAACATCAAGATCCTTATTCTTCTTAATTTTTCAGTGAGACCTGGACTTTAGACAGCTATCCAAACAGATTATTGTCCTTAAAGGCTCATTAAATAGATAACTAACCTCTGTGAAGCAGAAGGTATGATAACAAAACTGCATCTGCAGCTAAGTGAAGTAGAGCTGGAGCAAAATGACATTCTAAATCCACCAACCCTACTGTGGGTTTTAAATCTGGAAGAACAGTTTTGCTCACACTTACAGTGGTGGCAGCAAAACAGCTTTGGTCACTTTGGTGGTTGACTTATGCAAGAAACTGGTCAGGGGGAGTGTGGTCCTGTTGGTTCTGCTGGATCACTTAATGGCTTTTGATAATATCAGCCATCATGTAAACCATTGGAATTGAGGGGATCACTTTAGAATAGTTCTGGTCCTTTTTAGATGGGAAAATTCAGAATGTGATCCTGGAGGATTCTTGTTTGACCACATGACCATTGACCTGTAGAGTCTCTTTAACATCTACATGAAATCACTGGGAAAGTTTATTCAGAGTTTGGGGGTTGGGTATCACCAGTATGTTTGTGATAACCAATTCTTCTACTCTTTTTTAGTTAATTATAAGGAACTTGTCTCAGTGCTAAACCAATGTCTGTTGCCAGAAGTGGAATGGATGAAGACAAACAAATTGAAGGTTAATCCAGAAGGCAAAGCTGTTCATGGTTATTCAAAGCGCAGATCAAGGAACAAGTATTCATCCTGTACTGCATGCATTTGGATTTCCCCTGAAATTCAGATTTGTAGCTTAGAGACCCAAGTATACCTGAAAATGTCAGATCTGGCCATGATAATAAAGGCCTTGATTACTTCCCATTTAGACGTCTGTAATACACTCTATAGGAGGCTACCTTTGGAAGGATCTAAAATTCTATGGACAGACTGCTGACTGGAGCAGACTAGAAAGAATATATAACTTCTGTGTTAAAACAGCTTCACAGGCTACCAGTTTGTTTCTAAGCATTATTCACAGTTCTGGCTATGACATATAAAGCCCCTTACAGCTTAGGTCTATACTATCTGAAAGAAGGTGGCCTCCTCCACACCAATACAGTGAAACAAGAGGTCTTACAGCATTGAATGCTGCCAGAACAGTCTGCTGCCAGAACAGAATGCTGCCAGTCTGTAAAAGGCAACGAAGGAAGTGTGTGTGTGGGGGGGGGGATGAAGGAAGTTGTATAGCATGGTATGCAATTGGCAAATCATCATTCAGAACTCCAATGGACACATGATCAATTGCCAGGTCTTCTTGGTGTCTTTTCTCACTACTGCCTCTGGATATCTAGATGGCCATAGCTTCAATTTTAAAGATGCAGTGTTACCTTGATTTCGGGGGTCCCTTGGGGACGCATTAACATGCTCCACATGAGAGGGAATGGGATCTCAAAAGAACACAAACAATAGCAATGCGAGAGGCAGGGTAACCTAGTGGTGTCTTTTTACCCAATTTTTACAGGGTCAGGCCAAGTCAAAAACCAGACAAAGATGTCTAATAAAGGATTTTATTGAATAAAAATCTCATACATCAACGCAATCACTCACACACTCACTCAAGACCTACTAAGAAGCAAAAGAGTGGAAATTGAATAGGGGAAGTAGTGAAGGGATCGTAGATGGGGTGACACTGCATCTTTTCCTCAAGTCCATGGTCCGGGAAAACAACGAACAACGTAGAGCTCAGCATGGAAAGGGCTGAGGGGATTACTCGATTGACAGAGAAACAGTCTACTGGCATGACTGGGAGTTATCCAAAGGGACTCTCAAAAACTAGGACTATTTGTAGGAGAAAACACACCTTGAGGGCAAATCCTCTCCCTAGGAGAACAATAGGTGTTGCAATGGAAGAGAAGCTCCACATGGGCAACTCCTTTTGCATGATGGGATTATGAGGTGTTGCCAGCGTTTCAGGATCTTTGGTTGCATGGGGTTGTGGTGTGAATTGATGTAGATGGTCCTTGCCTGATATGATTTTACTGATATCAGTGCTCAACTTGGGGAAAACATGCTAATCCCCTCAAGTTGGCTCCTCAGTAGCTGAGGACCCTTTGTTTACTGTGGGTTTGTACAGCTTGAGGTCTCCTAGGGCTACATGACTGGAGATTTTACTGGACTGGCCTGGTTTTCGATCGTTCGACCATTGCTGCCTACATGCTCATCCAGGTGACCTCTGTGGCATGTTGAATCACTTTTAATATTAAAGGTTGTGGACCCCGGGATAGGGTATACCAGTGTGGTAACAGCAGTGTTCTGAAAACCTTACTTACTAGGATAAACTGCATTTTCTGCTACACCCAGAACATCAAACTATTGTACTTGAACTGCTGTATGCATATACACTTTCTTTACACCAAAGGTGATAACTACCAGGAGTTGTGTATAATGTGTTGTCTTTCGCAGGACCCTGAAGGGTGTCATCTCCCATTTTTCCTGTGATCCACTCCCATGCCAAAATTTGGGGGGTTGGATTTTTTTGTCCCCTCTAAATGACTAATAGTACTTCCAAAGCCTCTGAAAATGTTATATCACTTTTTTTTTTGCCCCATCTGTACATTTTCATGATCTTTTCTCCAAAACAGGATATGACATCCAGTCATTTCATGTTCAGGGAAAAGTCCCAGACAGATCCGGAAAAGTTCAGGGCTGAATATCTACCAGATTTTGATAAAATAGCCAAATATGCCCCAAGAGTCTTGAGAGGACATAATGGGGTTTGTGTGGCAGAATGGGCATGGGGGCTGGAAATGATCTGCATACTGCACTTCCCCAGCTCTCTTTAACACAATTGTGATAGAGTACAGGGGGAGTGGTATCCCGAGTGGTAGAAAACAGGTCGCTAGGTAGCCAGAATGGCCACTCCAGAGGAAAACCTAGGCCCTTTACTGGAAAGAAGGGGTTTGATGTGTGAGTGAAAATGTATTTATAGGAAGTAAGCTCTTTTGTTTAAGGAGTCAACTTTCAGGGATCAAGGATGAAGGGTGAAACCTTCAGCCATAGGAGTTTTCATTCAATCGAGGTAGGGTTGAATGAGAGGGGTGTTTCTCAGGAAAAGCCTAGAGAAGGGGCAGAAGAGAAGTCAACCCACTGTTAAATCTAGATTTTGGACCAGAACTCTTGGCAAAAAAGGAAGCAAGAGGGCTCTGTGTGTGTGTGTATGAGAGAGAGAGAGAGAGAGAGAGAGAGAGATCGATCTGTGCCTTTATGCTGTTGTAAGAAGATAAGAAATTGTTTAAACACATTCTGAAGTTCTGCTTGAACTTGGACACATTTTCAAAGGCAATGCTTTATTCTGTTTGTCATTTTAATAAAGTTTATACTATTTTTTTTATAAAGTTAGTCTCAACTGAATGATTCTCAGTGGTTATAACCAGAACCACACTACCATATATCATTAAAGGAGTTTTAATTAACAACTGAAAGATTATACCTTTTTTACACAAAGGTGGTGTTTTTAGGGAAAGCCAGAGTTGTGCATAAAGTGGCAAGGCACTCTGGCAGACTGAGGAGGGAGTGGTGGAAAGCTGCCATTCCAGCTGAGAGAAGAGAAAGCAGGCCTGTTGTTTCCACAACAATGAAGCCAATTTGCATAACTGAGAGGCAAAATTTGCTGTTAGGTGCTGACCTGTCATCCCCACTCCTCAATGTAATTTCATTTGACATGTGGGGAATATCTGAAAAGGGATTGCAGTGATGTTTAAGCAAATAGGGAAAGTTGTTCTTAACTAACATCAAGTTAACTTCAATTTATGCCAACTCTATGAATAAGGGACTTCCTAGTCACCCTGTCATCACCTGCCCTGCCCAGGTTTTGCAGATTCAGGTCATAGAATCATAGAGTTAGAGGAGACTAAAGGGGC